>JANAVB010030259.1:0-249204 GCA_029216955.1 Iris pallida | reverse complement strand
ACAAGCTTAGGTATATGTATGTATATATGCTTGTCTCAGATTTGACCCCTTGACACCCTCACTCGACACCACACACACACCAACCTCTTCTTCACAAGCATAGGTATATATATAAGTGTTTGCTTTGAGTGTAACCTAGGGAGTATTGGGACAGTTTAGGATTGGCCCAATGAGCCTAGATTAGTCGAGTTGACTAGCAAGTTGACCACGTTGACAAAGTCAACTTTGGGTCAAACTTGATCCAAATCGACTCAAACGAGCTTAGAATGATTCGATAACTTGTGTTTGACCTAAAAATTAGTAAACGGACCAGGTTTGACCAGAGTTGACCAAGTTTGACCAGAGTTGACCAGGTTTGACCAGAGTTGACCAAGGGTTGACTTTGACCTCGAATGGCCTAGAATCATGCAGAACTGTATTGTAGACCTTTCTTATGATATTTTAGACTATGTTGTGACTTATGATTATTTTAAATAGAATTACATCACTCTAGTTCATTTACACTTCCTCATCAGCAGCTTGGATTACCAGACGAGTACATTCTCTGACAGTTTTATACTTGTTTGGACATATTCACTAGTTATAGACTAGTTTACTTGATGCTGTCATGATGTTATCACGGATTAGTACTATATGGATCTCTTCATGCGATGTTATCCACTCGGATAAATCGGGTATATTGTGCTCATGTACTTTATCATGTGCATCGTCTACTCCTTGTATTCGTATTTATTCATGTATATTCATGTGATATTCATATAAACTCATGATCATGTGAGCCATCATGTATAAACCAGTAGTACTCATATGGACTAGCTATCCATGTGAGTCACTACTCTTTTATGTGCAATAACATAACTTGGACAGATCCTTGTATATTGATTGGGGTAGGGAGAGTATTTATTTGTGTAACGCCCCAGAACCAGAATACTGGAGAGCGGGGGCGTACATAGCCAGCTACGTATATTGAAATGCAACCCACCTCGCTATACGGTCATGGCTGTCTAGAGACATGAGGGTTTAACTACAAGCTATCAGTCTCCTATGGTCATGAACAAGCCTATTGTCTCCATCTCAAGCAAGTAATAACAGTTACAAGATGTCAGAACCTCAAATATACAATAGTAAGGCGTCCCATACATTATATATTTGGATGATCATGAAGCTAGTCGTACAAAACGTCAAGACTAGCAAGAGTTTCAGTCATACATGATCAACCCTAGGATTTGTTAATCATGTTACAAATCGTAGGCAGACAGTAAATAAAAGTGCAATACGAGCTAACACGTGCTCGCCGGCTAAACGCCTCAAAAGAATAATTCTACAATAGAGTGGGAGAGCCAAAAATAAACCCACTCGTTGCCAGGTTTACGCCTGGTGGTCACCATATGGCTGGAAGGTCGTTAGATCCTCTGGAGCTGCTCCGATATCTGGCCACACAAAACCAGCTGGGTCAGACCCCAGAAAGAGCAAGTGCCACAAAGGAGGCTTCACTTAGAAACTAAAACCAGCATACCATAAATGAATATTAAAGATAATTATAATGATATTGATAATAATAGAGATAACAATAATAAATTGAGTTCGAAGAAACCATTCAAGTAGCCAGATTGCAACCCTTAAACCAAATAAGGACCGGGGTTGCAACCCTTCACTTGAATAAAAACCTGTCTCAATACTTGTTGGTAAAGTAACAGGATAAGCTCGACATAGGGTGAAATAAGTCAATAAACGAAGAGAGAACACAGAACTGGTCCGGGAGCCAGGTTACAACCCTTAAACCAAACAAGGACCCGGGTTGTAACCCTTCGCCTGAACAGAACTGGACCCCTAATCTTTATTGTTAAGGCCAGTATAAATAATCATGATATTGAAGTAAGGTAAAACATGACGAGTAGGGCATGGGGTGTAACAAGACAATAAACGAAGAGAGGACACAGAATTGCTCCGGGAGCTAGGTTACAACCCTTAAACCAAACAAGGACCGGGGTTGTAACCCTACGCCTGAACAGAACTGTTCCCCTGATCGTTATTGGGAAGGCAAGCGAAAGTAATCATGTCATGTCACAATCTTGTACAGGATCAGAACGAGACAAAGCTGGGCTAGACTCCATTCAATCAATCACGGCCAAGCAATGAGTATGGCTTGATACTTTAACTAACTAGGGTTATCACAGGCCTAGTTACTAGCAAATGCAATGAGATTATCCCAACAGCCACAAGCCCTGCAGACCATCCATGTCATCCGGGTCGAATGTCCGTTCATGAAGGTGCAACACATGACTGTGTGCTGGAATTGTGCCCTACTCGTCGGTAGGCTACAAGTCCACTTAGTGCGCCCGGATAACGGAATTACCTGTAGCTGGGAAATCTCTCCATAACTACTGGAATTTTTAGTTATTGGCCTTAGTCAATTTCAGTAGGTACCCCTGACCGTGGTATTCAGGGATCCCTATACTAGACATGATGCAAGACAATACTGGTTTATTTGTACAAACACAATCGTCCACGGTGTTCAGGTTATTCATACTGGTCATGTCAGGCTTGCTGTCGTAACAGCATATCATGTCAGGTTTACTTGTCAAGAGTGCACCACGACGGACCACTATCGTATTCATAGAACATATCAGAATTTGCATGGCATAAGCATAAATATAATATTGTAATATAATAATAATAATATAATAAATAAAAAGATGTCAAGGACTAGGGAAAGAGCTATGCGTCTAAGGAAAATAAGCTCATGCGGCAGCGAGGTAGCAGCGCCATGTGGCTCAGGTTAATCGAGTGCCTGCGGCTAAGGATGCGGGGCTTATGCGGCTCAGGGAACACAGATACATGCGGCTACAAGGAATGGGCTCATGCGATTGGGAAGGGGACGGCTCATGCGGCAAGGGTCAAGCGTGGCCATACGGCTAAAGAGAGGTAAGCATATGCGGCTGCAGAAATAATATCATGCGGCCAGGAGAGGGAACGGGAGTATGCATCTCGGGAGAGCGGGCTTATGTGGCTAGGAGTATGCAGCAAAGAGACAGGGATGTATGCGGCAAGGAGTATGCAGGCTCATGCGGCTGGAGAGTTGCCCGGGCCTTATGCGGCTGAAGGACAACAAGCATATGCAGCTGGAGAGTTGACTTCATACGGCCAGGAGATGCATTGCCTTGCGGCTAAGGGAGTCACATTTTACGCTGCCAAGAAATGATGAGCTTATGCGGCAATGGAACCAACAAGGGCCATGCGGCTGCAAGGCACAACCTATGTGGCAATGGAGACTTGTTGCATAAAAGTCATGCGGCTAAGGCTGCCATGCGGCTGAAGACTGATCTTCTTCTCCACTGGTCCGAGAAGAAGAGCCATGATATCCATGGCTTCAAAGCTTCCTAAATCCTTCATCCGAGGTCAGAATCCATATTTTCATAGGTCAAAATGGAACAGAATCAAATTCTCTACAACATGGAACCATAAAAACTAGATAATAACAAGGTTAAATAGATCAAAACCCAAGAAATCTAAAAATACAATAAACTTAGATCTACATAAATTGAACCATAGAAATTAGAAATGCTAAGTATTAAAGTGTGTTAGAATCTCATGGAGAAGTAAATGGAACAATAAAACTTGAGTTCCTCCATGAAGCAAGCTGCACTTGCCTAGGCTCTCTCTCTGGTAGGTGAAAAGAGTAATAGTGGAGAAGAAAAATTAAATGAAGGAGAAGTAAATGAAGAGAGAGAAGGAGTGGGCGGCTATAAAGGGAGGGAGTGGGGGTAGGTGGGGGTTTTCCTTTGGTTCATGATGAACTCAAAAAAAGCAAACCAAGCCAAGCCGAACCAAACTAAGATAAACCAAACAAGGAAATGCCCAAATATATCATACAAGGAAACATGAAATACGAGTCAAGATACGTACACGTATTCCAAAATACGTAATACGAACTATGTTCATTACAACTCTACCCACCTTAAAAGAATTCTATTCTCGAAATTTAATCAAGATGCTAGAGAAGCAAGGACAAGCTATACTAATCACAAGCAAGCTAAAACTAGGCAATCAATCAAGCAATCATTCATTCAAGCGAGGAACTGATAGCATAAGGCATAAGAAAGACATTATACCTTACGAGTTAAACAGGTCGGGATATCGCGATCGGATATCATCCTCACGCTCCCATGTTGACTCACCCAAAGAGTGATGACCCCAAGCAACACGAACTAACTTAATAGTCTTATTCTTGAGTATCTTTTCCCTCCAGTCCAATATAAACATGGGCCTCTCCTCATACGAAAGGTTGGTACCAACAACCAATTCTGAATGATCCAGGATATGGCTCGGGTCTGGGATATACCATCTTAGTTGGGATATATGGAACACGTCATGTACCTCACGTAACGACGGCAGAAGAGCGAGACGATAGGATACATCTCCTACTCGCTCCAGAATATCGAACGGTCCTATATACATAGGACTAAGCTTTCCCTGTATGCCGAAATGAATGACGCCACGATTAGGCAAAATCCTCAGGAATATATGGTCGTCGACCGAGAATTTAAGGAGGCGCCGATGAGAATCGGCCCAATAATGCTGACGATTTGGGCAACTCGAAGATGATCTCGGACTCTCCTGACCACCTCAACCGTCTGAGCAATCATTTCTGGATCGAGCATCTGCCTCTCTCCAACATCATCCCATGCTAGCGGAGATCTGCACTTTCTACCATATAATGCCTCGAATGGTGCCATCTGGATACTGACCTGGAAACTGTTGTTGTACGAGAATTCCACCCGGTTCAGGTGATCTTCCCATGAACCACCGAAGTCGAGTGTACAAGATCTCAAAATATTTTCCAAGGTTCGTATGGTACGCTCTAACTGACCATCTGTCTGCGGATGATAAGCTGAGCTGAACTGGAGGTCAGTTTCCAAACTCTCCTGCAAACTATGCCAAAAGTGTGACGTAAATCTTGAATCTCTGTCCGAAGTGATGCTGAGTGGTATACCGTAAAATCTAACAATCTGTCTGAGGTACATCTCCGCTAGCTGAGCCGTCGACTTACCAACTTTGAACGGATGAAAGTGAGTCACCTTCGTGAGCATGTCTATAATGACCCAGATAGCATCTCTACCGGCCGGGGACCTAGGTAATCCTGTCATAAAATCCATGGTTATATGCTCCTACTTCCATTCTGGAATTGGCAAGGGCTGAAGAAGTCCAGCTGGCCTCTGATGTTTAGTTTTAGCTTGTTAGCAAACCAAACATCGAGAGACAAACCAGGCTATCTCCCTCTTCATGCCATTCCACCAAAATTGCTGACGAATATCACGGTACATCTTCGTACCGCTGGGATGAATGGAATATTGAGAACTGTGAGCCTCTGCCATGATCTCCTGTCTGATATCTCCACTGGGTATACAAAGACGCCTTCCATGTCGAAGCGTACTGTCCTCATGAATACATAACTCTGGTCTTCGTCCTGCCTCACACTCTGCTTTGAGTCGCTGAAGCTTGGAATCTGTTGATTGAGCCATCCGGATCCTCTTGACTATAGTGGACTGAACTTGCATACTGGCCATCAATGCCACACTGGTAGGAAGGACAACTTCTATACCTATCTTTTGAAGATCTGCTAACAGCTCTGGCTGGGCTGTTAGAAAATAAACTCCGGCTCTCCTGCTCAATGCATCTGCTACTACATTGGCCTTTCCATGATGATACTATAGGTGGACATCATAATCCACAAGTAGCTCTAGCCATCTTCTCTGACGCATGTTAAGGTCCTTCTAGGTGAACACATACTTCAGGCTCTTATGGTCGGTAAAAATCTCCACCCTATTTCTGTACAAGTAGTGCCTCCACGGGTTGGGTAATTCCTCTCATGATCACGAAGTTGACGTGACGCATAAGCTATTACCTCTCCATGCTACATCAGAACATATCCTAAACCTCTGCCCGAAGCATCACAATACACTGAGAATCCCCCGGTCCTATCTGAAAGCGTGAGAATGAGAGCCGTCATCAAGCCTTGCTTTAACTTCTCAAAAGAATCCTGGTACTCTGCTGTCCAAGCAAACTGCACATTCTTGTGGGTCAACTGGGTTAATGGTGCTGAAATTCGAGCAAAGTCTGAAACAAATTGCCGGTAGTAGTCGGCCAAGCCAAGAAAACTACGAACTTCTGCAACTATGCTAGGTACTGGCCATGTCGCAATGGCCACGATCTTCTGGAGATCCACTTCCACTCTTCCTCTAGTGATGATATGGCCCAAGTACAAAATATGATCGAGCCAGAACTCGCATTTACTGAACTTGGCATATAACTGGTACTCTCGAAGAATCTGGAGAACCACACGGAGATGCTACTCATGCTCCGCCTCACTCTTACTGTAGACCAGGATGTCATCTACGAACACAATCACAAACTGATTCAAATATGGCATGAAGATACGATTCATGAGATCCATGAATACTGTCGACGCATTGGTTGTACCAAATGGCATAACAAGGAACTCCCAATGCCCATATCGGGATCTGAAAGCTATCTTCGGGATGTCCTGCTCTCTGACTCTAATCTGATGGTACCCTGACCATAAGTCGATCTTTGAGAATACTGCTGCCCCCTTGAGTTGATCAAACAAGTCATCTATCCTCGGGAGAGGGTATCTGTTTTTGTTGTCTCTGAATTCAAGGTACGATAATCTACACATAATTTGGACGTACCATCCTTTTTTTACAAGAAGCATCGGAGCTCCCCAAGGCGATCCACTAGCACGAATGAATCCCTTGGTCCTGAGTTCTTCAATCATTTTGTACAATATCTCTAGCTATGATGGCGCCATCCTGTAGACTCTCTCCGATACTAGGGCTGTCCCCGAAATCAAGTCGATAGTAAACTCGATCTCCCGCTCTGGCAGCATTGCTGGAAACTCTTCTGGGAAAACATTTGGAAACTCCTCAACTATCCGGGGTAACTGTACTGCTGCCACTGCTATCCGCGATACTGGAGGAGAAGGTTCAACTTTGCCTCGAGAAAAGAAAAACTCTAGCCCGTCTGGAATGTTAAAAATAACCCTGTCGATATGGCAGTCTATCCTAGCATACTGGTCTCTCAACCAATCCATCCCTAAGACCACATCATAATCGGCCATCGGAAACTCTATCAATCTAGCAGAAAACTCTCTACCGCTAACTACGATCTGACACGAGGAAAATACTCTATCTACTCCCATAAGTCCGTTACCAGTAAGTATATTGAGCCTTACTGATAATGACTCGGGCTCCAGTCCTATCCGTGTCGCGAATCGTGCAGACATAAACGAATGCGATACACCAGAGTCAAATAATAATGAAGCTGGAAAGGTGTTGACAAGAATAGTACCTGTCACCACCTCACTTGGTGCTAATCCTTTCTCTCCTATGGTCAAAGCCAGCACTTGACATTGTCCTCGGGGTGCGGGTCCCCTCTGCTAAAAACTTCTCTGTCTGCTCTGGATCAGGGCTTGGGCTTGGGCATACTGCTGCGGTCACTGCTGCTGGAATGCCTGGGCCCGTATCGACAATGACCTCGAGAATGAGTACTGTTGCTGCTGCTGTACTGGTGCTGGTCCTCTCATCGAAGGACTAGAGAAGGCTGATGAAGATGAACTCCCCCAGTTCGGGCAGTTCCCAATCCTGTGGTCCGGGGCACCACAGACCAAACACAAACCCTGTGCTTTGCGACACTCTGATACTATGTACCCAGGCTTTCCACAGTGTGAACAACCCACTGCGAAAGAGTGCTTCTGCTTCTGCTTCTGAGGGTACATCGGAGTTGAATGTTGAACCGACATAACTGAGGTTGCCCGCCTCGGAGGTCCAATGGTCAAGGCCCTAGCTGCCAGGGCTGGTGATGAAGACAGATTCATCTGGCTATGGGATCGCTTCCGACCTCCGGTCCTATCCATGATCATTTGGGAGGTATACTCGTGCTTCCTGGCTGCTCTTAATACCGCATCGAAAGTCTAATGCTCAAACTGCTCCACTGCAAATAAAATCTTTAGGTGAAGTCCCTGCTAGCACCGTTGGGCTCTATCGAACTCGATCGCTACCAAGGTGGAAGCAAACCGACTAAGTCTCGAAAACTTGACCGCATATCCGTCGACCATTCTGCCCATATGCTTCAAATTAGTGAACCTCGTCTGTAGATCGTACAGAGCTACAACATCAAAATACTTGATCTGAAATCTCTGACGGAATACTGCCCAGGCAATAGGTGCCACTAATCCAACGGCCTGCACCGCCCACCAGCTGCTGGCAAGATCCAATAACTGCAGGCGCACCACGGCCACCTTCTCATCTTCTGGAGTCTTGGATGCTTCTAGAATCACCTCTGTGTCCTAAAGCCAAGCATCTGCGGCAATAGCATCTTCGCTACCATCGAAGAAGGGAGGGTTCAATTGCTTGAAGCTGTTGGCCGTGCTGTTACCCTGATGACCTCCTCTGGTCAGAGCATCTGTCACTGTCTGGTGCAAGGCATCTCCTCGACGATCTTGGAAAGCTAACAACGTCCTGATAAGACCCACCAAGGTGACGTCATCAGGTTCTGCAGGCTGGATATGGGCTGAACTGGTGGCTCCCCTCTAGTAGGCATGACTCTAGAGGCTACTCTGAATGTTGGGCTTGATCTCCAGGTTGCTGCTGGTCCACGGGAGGTGCTTCGCCTTGTGGATCGGCAGGTCCAGGAACAATATCGCTGAAGAAGACGACATAGGGAACAATAAGGAATGACCAGGGCAGATCAACGATACAAGCATGTGATCAGGTCAAGAATCCAGGGATTTAGAAGATATGAGTAGAGATCAAGGGCGAGTACAGATTGAGACATCTATTCGGTAAACCCTCACATATCTTGATTTTTAAGACCTGCATGGGCACCACTTAAACCATGTAACGCCCTAGAACCAGAATACTGGAGAGCGGAGGCGTACATAGCAAGCTACGTATATTGAAGTACAACCCACCTCGCTATACGGTCACGGCTGTCTAGATACATGAGGGTTTAACTACAAGCCATCATTCTTCTATGGTCATGAACAAGCCTATTATCTCAATCTCAAGCAAGTAATAACAGTTACAAGATGTTAGAAGCTCAAATATACAATAATAAGGCGTCCCATACATTACATATTTGGATGATCATGAAGCTAGTCGTACAAAATGTTAAGACTAGCAAGAGTTTCAGTCATACATGATCAACCCTAGGATTTGTTAATCATGTTATAGCCCGTAGGCAGACAGTAAATAAAGGTACAACACGAGCTAACACGTGCTCGCCGGCTAAGCGCCTCAAAAGAATAATTCTACAATAGAGTGGGAGAGCCATAAATAAACCCACTCGTTGCCAGGGTTACGCCCGGTGGTCACCATCTGGCTGGAAGCTCCGTAGATCCTCTGGAGCTGCTCCGATATCTGGCCACACAAAACCAGCTGGGTCAGACCCCAGAAAGAGCAAGTGCCACAAAGG
The DNA here is from genome assembly GCA_029216955.1 of Iris pallida. Lineage (NCBI taxonomy): Eukaryota > Viridiplantae > Streptophyta > Magnoliopsida > Asparagales > Iridaceae > Iris > Iris pallida. The sequence goes on along the minus strand of JANAVB010030259.1, from coordinate 239,712 downwards.
AGGCTTCACTTAGGAACTAAAACTAGCATACCATAAATGAATATTAAAGAAAATTATAAAGATACTGATAATAACAGAGATAACAATAATAAATTAAGTTCGAAGAAACCATTCAAGTAGCCAGATTGCAACCCTTAAACCAAACAAGGATCGGGGTGCAACCCTTCACTTGAATAGAAACCCTTCTCAATGCTTGTTGGTAAAGTAACAGGATGAGCTCGACATAGGGTAAAATAAGTCAATAAACGAAGAGAGGACACATAACTGCTCCGGGAGTCAGGTTACAACCCTTAAACCAAACAAGGACCGGGGTTGTAACCCTTCGTCTGAACAGAACTGGACCCCTGATCATTATTGTTAAGGCCAGTATAAATAATCATGCTATTGAAGTAAGATAAAACATGACGAGTAGGGCATGGGGTGTAACAAGACAATAAATGAAGAGAGGACGTAGAATTGCTCTGGGAGGTAGGTTACAACCCTTAAACCAAACAAGGAACGGGGTTGTAACCCTTCGCTTGAACAGAACTGGTCCCCTGATCGTTATTGTTAAGGCAAGCGTAAGTAATCATGTCATGTCACAATCTTGTACAGGATCAGAACGAAACAAATCTGGACTAGACTCCATTCAATCAATTATGGCCAAGCAATGAGTACGGCTTGATACTTTAACTAACTAGGGTTATCACAGGCCTAGTTACTAGCAAATGCAATATGATTATCCCAACAGCCACAAGCCCTGCAGACCATCCAGGTCATCCGGGTCGAATGTCCGTTCATGAAGGTGCAACACATGACTGTGTGCTGGAATTGTGCCCTACTCGTCGGTAGGCTACAAGTACACTTAGTGCGCCCAGATAATGGGATTGCCTGTAGCTGGAAAATCTCTCCATGACTACTAGAATTTCTAGTTATTAGCCTTAGTCAATTTCAGTAGGTACCCCTGACCGTGGTATTCAGGGATCCCTATCCAAGACATGATGTAAGACAATACTGGTTTATTTGTACAAACACAATCGTCCACGGTGTCCAGGTTATTCATACTGGTTATGTCAGGCTTGCTGTCGTAACAACATATCATGTCAGGTTTACTTGTCAAGAGTGCGCCACGACGGACCACTATCGTGTTCATGAAACATATCATAATTTATATGGCATAAGCATAAATGTAACATTACAATATAATAATAATAATATAATAAATAAAAAGAGGACAAGGACTAGGGAAAGAGGCATGCGGCTAAGGGAAATAAGCTCATGCGGCAGCGAGGTAGCACACTACGCCAAAATGGACGATTTGCGACAGTTATAGTTGTCCGACAATGACGGATTAAAATTGTGGTTATAGTTTTGACGGACTAAAATAGTCATTTAACACCAATTCTATAAATATATTTGTATTTGACTAATAGAAACTGTCGTTTAAAACTATTTCCTCTCCCTAATTAATTGGCAGATCCCTAATTTTTCCAACCGCGTGCGAAACCTCCCTCCAAAACCCCGAAGGCTTTCTTAAAACTATTTCCTCTCCCACTTTTCATCTATTTCTTCCCCTCCCAAAATTTCTTCCCATCCCAGACTTGAAGGCTGGAACCGTACCGCCGTAGGAATCGGGCTAGAGCTGCCGCTAGCCCCGCTGGAACCGGTAATCCTCCAAACTTTTTCTTATATTTGGATTCTCGGGTTCTCCTCTCGATTCTATTTCTTCTAATCCGCACAATGGACCGAGATCAGGTCCGAAAAACCCTACAAAATAAACAACCTTTGATTCTCCTCTCAAAATTTCTTCTAATCCGTGCAATAGACCGAGATCTGGTCCGACTTGTCGGAGGAAATCGAGGGTCGTTTATTTTTTAGGGTTTGTTTTCTCGAGTTTAAATTTTTTTCTCATCCGCTTGAAACCCCCTCCCCGCGCAATGGACCGAGATGAGGGTCCGATTTGTTGGAGGAAATCGAGGAAGCAACGGATCAGAAGAAAGATTTGATCTTGTTTATTTTTTAGGGATTGTTTTCTCGGGTTTAGTTTTTAGTATTTGTTCTTGTTTGTTTTCTAGGGTCCAGACTTGAAATTATTCACCATTTTCTAGGACTTGCACTTGTTTATTTTTAAGGTTTAATGTATTCGTATTTTCTTAATCATTTATTACCTCTGAAATTATTCACCATTTTATAGGTCAGCGGTGGAAGAAAGGACTTCTGAAGCTAGGGTTTATTGATCTCTACATAAGAACTTCCAATCTATCAAGCAATTATTTTGAGGTACAAGTCTAATTACATAAATCTTAACCGTGGATGTTGTAATTGGTGCCCAAACTTGAATAATAACCATTAAAATTCAGCCACATTTGTTTTTTATTAGTTCATCGCAATTTATTTATAAGTAGTTTTCATGAATTTGTTTTCATGCAAGAGGTGAAATCAAGATGTGAGTTGTCTGATTTCTGCAGAATCCATTGAGACTGAGAACTGACAACTGATTTATTCATCGCAATTTATTCAGTGGTCACATTTGATTTCATGAAGTATTTATTCGGTAATTCTCAAATGACAACTGACAACTATTTATCAACATAATGTATGTCCGATACGCTGAAGTGATAAATCGATGTGTACTGAACCCATAAAACATATTATGATAAGCAAAACATTCAGAATCCATAACTCTTAATACATCGTATAAATAGGGTTCATTATTGCATCGACATATTGGCAAATCATGACTCAAACATCGACATATATGTGGTTAATCAGTTGTAATGGAGTAATACTAATTCAGATTTGTTTTTTTTCCTCTTATTTTCCCCCTAAAGTTTAGAATTTTCCATTTGTATACAGTTTGTAGGAGCAGAACAATCTTTATGAGCTGTTGCTCTCCATTGTTAACCCATGGAACATCATAGAATTTGTAAATTCAATTGCCAATACATTAAATATGCCCACTAATCAGAGGGAAAAGCAGTTTAGACATAACTATGCTCATGTGACAACACATACAACACAAGATCGGACAGAATTTTTTTACTTCCATACCTCAATGTAGTTTTGTTGCAAGAATGTTAAACTATTACTGCCTATTTGTTGGAAAACATACTCTATGCTGCATGTCTAAAGCTGCTTCTCACTTCCTGATTACAAATACTGTAAGAACACTCAATGCTCCATGGACTTTTGAGGCTTGTAAGGCAACAAAATACTGTTATGTTTAACTTTATTGTTAACTAGAAATATTTGCAACGCTCTACAAAAGGATACATAGAAAAGTTTTTGTACAAAATTTATAATCCAAGAAGTTTTTTCACAGAACATGACATGGCACTTAGGCTTTTAGTCTTCTATGACCCGCAATAGTCAGTATTCAACAACCATTATCCTGTAATATATTTTAGACAACTTTACTTGCATGAAAAATCTTATCACTCACTAAGGTATCGGTATTAGAATCGGTATCAGACCATTCCTAGCTATGAGTATCGGGATCGACGGTATCGGGTGTATCGGAGGTTTCAGATCAGAGTATCGAATTTTTTGGTATCAGAAAACTCTGATATTTTTTGCACATTACTTTTTTTTTGTTTATCTTTTTTACTTTTTTTATTTGGTTTCAGATCGGAGTATCGCAATAGTCAGTATTCAACAACCATTACTTTTTTTGTTTCTCTTTTTTACTTGGTTGGTCATTACTTTTTTTTATCTCTGATATTTTTGCACATTTGTTGACTAATTGGAAATATGTAGATGTCTTCTGCACACCCAAGTAAGGATTGGATGGATACACCTAAATTGTCAGTCGAATATCTCGAAGGTGTTGCATCATTCATTAAGTTCACAAAAAATACTCTGGAAGGGAATAATTGGTATCTTTGCCCGTGCGATAAATGTCGTAATTATAATAGAGGCAAACAAAGTCTAAAGGTTATAGCTGACCATTTGGTTTGTAATGGAGTAGATAAGTCATACAGGACTTGGGTTAATCATGGAGAGCAACTTCCTGGAAGTATCGTCAACGTCCAGGTTCCTTGTTCATCATCAACTAATGACTGTACTGAAGATGGCTTTCCGAGAATGGCAGACATGTTCCGTGACACATTTGGACGCGTTGATCTTGATGACCATGATGAATGTCTAGATGAGTCTAATCAATGTAACAATTCTGATCTTCAAGATGACTTTGATGCAAATTATAAGAAGCAGCTGGAAGATGCAATGCAGCCCTTATATCCTTCTTATGAGGGTCGACATACAAAATTATCGACAACAGTAGAATTGTTGAGCATGAAAGCTAGACATCAATGTTCTGAGGCATTTTTTACAAAAAATGTTACAATTTATGAAGAAGATTTTACCAAATGGAAATACTTTACCGGAAACCATACACAAAGCTAAGAATATGATCAAGCCTTTTCGCATGAAGTGTGATATTATCCATGCTTGTCCTAATGATTGTATACTCTATAGAAAAGAAAATGCAGATAAAGAAAATTGTCCTAAGTGTGGTGAACCAAGATGGAAACCGGCTGAAGACTCAAAACCAGGAGGTAAAAAAATACCGAGGAAGAAACTAAGGCACTTTCCAATAATTGAACGGTTGCAACGTATGTATAGAGTACAGTGGATAGCTGAGAAGATGAGATGGCATGGGCATGCAGAAGATAGCAATACACACATGAGACATCCAGTGGATTCTTCTTGTTGGAAATCTATAAATATGAAGTGGCCTGAGTTTGCTGCCGATGTACGGAATGTTCGTCTAGGACTAGCTACTGATGGTTTCAATCCTTTTGGGATGAGCAACTCCTACAGTTGTTGGCCTGTCATGATTGTTCCATACAATCTTCATCCATCACTATGCATGAAGAAGGAATTTACCATGTTAACAATGTTAATTCCTGGTCCTAGTGGTCTTGGCCATAACATTGATGTCTACTTGCAACCATTAGTCGATGAATTGAATGAGTTGTGGTCTGTTGGAAGCGTAACATATGATTCTTTGACAAAGACAAACTTTACAATGAAAGGAATTTTGATCTGGTGCATACATGATTTTCCTGCCTATATGCATATTTCTGGATGTAGAACTGCTGGAAGATTTGGTTGTCCTGTATGTGGTGAAGGAACAGATACAGAGTGGTTAACTAATGGGAAGAAGTTTGCTTACATGGGTCATAGAAGATTCCTAAGAGACGCTTCACATCCTTTTAGAACTCAAAAGTCAAAATTTAATAGATTTGAGAACATAGAAAGGCTCCTAAATGTTTGTCTGGTCCCCAACTATTAAGTAAGATGCAAAATGTCCAGACGGAGTTCGGAAATGTGACCGGTAATAAGAGGAAGCGTTCAAATGATACAAGTATTCCATGGTCAAAGAAGTCAATTCTATTTAATCTGCCATATTGGAAGGTAATTACCATTATTTTATTTTATCACTTTGTTGTTGTCTCAATATGATTATTACTCCAGGTAGATCTATTATGAACATATTTTTTCTATTATGACAGGATTTACCTATTCGTCATAACGTGGATGTGATGCACGTAGAAAAGAATTTTGCTAAAAAAATTTTTGCGACAATAATGGACACGAAGGGAAAGTCTAAGGATGGAATTACAGCACGAAGAGATCTACAGTTGTTAAAGATAAAGAAAAAATTATGGTTGGTTGAAGAAAATGGCAAAGAAATTATGCCAAAGGCACCTTTTTCCTTAACTAGGTCAGAGAGGGAAATAATTTGTAAAACCCTTAGTAACTTGAAGGTTCCTATCGGGTATAGTGGGAATTGGAAACATAAAGTATGTCTGCAGGAATTACAATTCAAAGGGTTGAAGTCTCACGATTATCACATTCTCATTCAAGGGTTGCTACCGATATTTCTGATGCACGGGTTCAAAAAGGATAAGCCTTTACGTGCCGCAATTCGACAACTCTCAATATTCTTCAAAGTTCTCTGCTCTAAGGTTATTGATCGCAAAGAGCTTTCTATCATGTATCAACGCCTCGTGGAGACATTGTGTGTGTTTGAAATATATTTTCTGTCGTCATTTTTTGTTTCCATGACACACGTCGTCGTACACTTGGCGGAAGAAGCCCTTGTTTACGGACCGGTTAGATATAGGTGGATGTATCCTTTTGAAAGGTAAAATATATAGAACCAATTAAACTTCTTTTATTTTAACTCAAATTATATAATATGATTTAGGCTCTGTACATGGAAACTTTTATGTAGGATGATGAAAACTTACAAACGGTATGGTCGAAACAAGACTTTTATCGAGGGCTCTATTGCTGAGCAATATATCTTAGAAGAAGCAATGCGATTTTGCATGGAGTATATTCCTGAAGGTAAGCAAAAAAACTATAAGCATGGAGGAATGGTATATACCGATGATGATGTTGAAGGTCCATACCCTATCAATACTGAAGGCAAAGGCTACCGTCTGTCTAGTTTGCAATATGAACAAGCACGCAAATGGGTTTTAAAGCATTCTGCAGAAAATACTGAATGGGAAGAGTAAGTAACATTTTAACACAATCTTAATTAAATTCCCAGTTCAATTTTCTTTATATACTTTGTAAACTGAAACATAAAGTGATTAAAGTAGCTTTATATAATTTGTTTACACAGGAAATACAAAGTATATGTTCAGAGCCTTAAGTCTAGTGGAAAAAATCAAAGAGGAAGTATCCAAACAAAGAAGCCCATGGGTTATATTCCTTGGATAAGACAACAACTTCAACATGAGGAAATGGCTCCTTTTAAGAGGCTCGCAAATGGTCCAGATTATAAAGCGATATCGTATGATGCCTACACAGTAAATGGGTATATTTTTTATACAACCGATGCAGAGCTAAACTTGACTACACAAAATAGTGGTGTCGCCATGAATGCTCTAACCTCTTTTAGAGCAAGTGCTAAAGATAAGAACATTGAGGATGCAGATGCAGCTTACTATGGCATTATCAAACAAATCCTCGAATTAAATTATTATGATTTCACACAAACAGTCTTCTATTGTGATTGGGTGCGTACTGAAGACAAAGTAAATGGATGTGTAGTGGATCCAGAGACAAATTTGATTTTTGTAAACTTTGCGAGGTTTAAAAAAACACAAGTGAAGATGATGAGCCATTTATCCATGCTTCACAAGCAACTCAAGTTTTTTATTGCAAGGATGAAACCAGAGATGATTGGCATGTTGTTTTAGAGTCTCCCAAAAAACTAAGTCACGAAGTGGATGCTTATGAAGATCCCTTTGTTTTTACTGGTGCAGCTAACGAAGCTTCATTGATATCGGCAGCACTTGCTGACGCTTTAGAAGATGATGAAAATTACTGATTATTGACATTTTTAGTTGTGTGATGACACTTGTGTAATCTGACGATGTTAATTTTGTTTGGTTATCAACATTTTAGTTGTTTGTTTGGTTATCGATATTTGAGTTGTGGTTTTTTGCAATAAATGTGTTTTTTATCGTAGTAAATATTAATGTGATGATACTTTTTAGTGTGTTATTTGATGATGTTTGTGTCTCTTTTCTTAGTTTTATTATGTCAGGTGATGGAGTAAATCGAGTAAATAGTGCTGGAAATACAAGTACAAGAAATCATGTTGACGAAAATCACGCTTTAGGTGGGAGTCAAGGAAACCCAATTATAGAAAACCAATCGGATGGGAGTCAAGGAAACACAAGTCCACTAAATCAATCAGGTGGTTATTTTGTGTTTGTTTTCTTCGTTTTAATTATCATATTGATGACAATTAGTCCTAATATTGTATTTGTTCATAGGTACACAAAAGATAATAATATTTAACGAGTATGGACAACCTGTGGATATTGGATCAACACAATTTTCATCGGCTGTTGGAAAGATAGCAAAAGCACATTGTCCACCTGGAATTGAGGATTGGAGACGAGTTCCAAAAAAATCAAAGAAGACATATGGAAAAGTGTTAAGGTGAGCTAATTTTGTTTGTTAAAGAAACTGATACACTCAACTCAGTTTGCAACTCAAAGACATATGCATGACTGACACTCAAATCAAAGAAACTGATACACTCAAAGAAGATATATGCATGACTTACACAGAGATTAAGTCTACAAATTAGAAACTGATACACTCAAATCAAAAAAACTGAATTTATCTATTGATACTGATACAAACTGATACACTCAAATCAAAGAAACTGATACACAGAGATCAAGTCTACAAACTGATACACTCAAATCAAAGAAACTGATACACTCAAAGAAGACATATGCATGACTGATACACTATCTAATTCAACAACAACAAAGCCTTTACTCAAAGATATTTGGGATCACCTACACCTACATGAACAAATCTCTTCCATTCCAAGATCCGGGTCCTCACTAACACAACAAGTGCAAATGTAATACCTTCCAGCCTCTCAAGTTAGTTGATCTGGGTAAATATTATGTCTAGTTCATTTATGTTCAACATATTTCAACAATTCTTCGGTTGTGTTTGCTTTGAGGGGAAATGGAAGAAAGTAACAGAAAAGGAAAGAAGAAATGTGTTTGCCTTATTTCATGGAGGGAAAATGGAATAGAAAAAAATAAAGAAAGAGAATTGTAACCATAATTTTTTTTCCTTATCATTCTCTCCAGAAATGGTGGGATCCCCTTTGTGATTTGTCAGTTGTCTAGCGTCAAATAATAGATGCAAGTTAGAAGTACGAATTCTGCTAATCGGTATTACCCAAGACATCCTAAGCAATTTTGAATAGTAGAGATCTACTTTACTTCCAATAACAGAAAGAATGGGACAAGTGGATCAAAATAGGTGGCAACAATACATAACATGATTTATCTTAAAAGGTTTACCATGTTAACCAATGTGGTTAAAATTGACCAAACTAAAGACCCAAAACTTGCTCGTAATTGATGTCATTGTTACAAGTTGCAAGAAACCTATGTGTGACACATAGACAGGGTTGAGCTTGAGCTAATGACTCTACAAGTAGAAATAAAGCAGGACAGGGGCTTTCCTACACATTAGTACTTCTAAAAGTTGAATAAGAAGTAGATAGCATGTCAGAACATCAAAGACTCGTAAATATTATAATAAAATTAATATAAACTGGTTTAACTAACAAGATCTAGCATCCATGCAAAAGATATAGTCATCAAGGCACCTGGGTTTCTTTTAGAGCATAATGCTCCAACAGTTCCTTCTTTGCCTCATTAGTAAGCACCTGATGCTCTAGAACAAGTGAATGCTTGTTAATGTTAACCAACAATTCTGCCTCCTGTATTTAGTCCATGCATGTCATTAATAAACTTTGCACTTCAAAATTTTGGCAAATGGTAGATCAGAGATATATGCTTACTTTGGTGAGAACATATTAAACAAATACAACTTCACCTGAAAAACCTCCAAATGATATGTTACTTCTTGTATTGTTTTTTTGCCATTGGAGTTAGATTTTGTTGAACAACTAAGATTGCTCTCGTGGCATTTTCTGATTTCATCCGATCGATATATTTTTTTATGTGAGTGACACCGATTTTCACATCATCTGGAAAGAAAACAAAAATCTGCATACACAGAAACAGATAACTATATTTCACAAATAAAGAAAAATGTGCGTATATAAACACAAAGGAGTAACGAAACATATCTGTGAAAGGGTTTTATTATGACTCATGTGGACTCATGTGGACTCATGTGAAAGGGTTTTATTATGACTCATGTAGACTCATGGCATTATTCTTCTATAACTATGAAGTAGATCATTGTTCTCACATGTAGACCATTAGTTTTATTATGACTCATGTGGACTCATGTTTTTCATTTATTTATTATTGTTCTCACAGGACTCATGCGTCTAGTTTGAGAGTTGAGTAGTTCCCTTGTGTGCATTGACACAGTCACAAAACTGTACTTCATGCGTCTTTTTTGTATTTACTATCTTGGTTTGTTTATTATATTCTTAATGTAGGTTTAAGAGGGGGTGTCTAGACCACCACTCTGAAACTATCAGTTGATTGCTTTTAAGAGATTGAAAAATTGTCTAATCATTGATGCAATATATTGTATCCTGAGTCTGTGACTTTCCCTACATTGACAATATATTGCATCCATCGGTGCTCAACCAATAATACAGTTCCAAAGGTTACAAATTACTCTCTCATATGTTTCATAACAATTCACAAATACTAAAGCTTAGATAAAATGATTACCTTGAAGAATGTCTGGATGATTTCTTCCTCTGAATTCTATTGAGCCTCTAATGTTCAGTAGGCTGTTATCTATTTCATAGAAAATACCAGCCTTGTTTTTCAAGTAAAGGGACCATTAGTAGGCTGTTATCTATTTCATGGTTTGGGTACGGGTAAAGGCTAAAGCTTGTTTCATCTTATTAACTAATTTGTAGTGTCTTCATTTTGAATATATTGTTCACTGGTTTTCTTTATACCCTATTTAGGCGATCTCTCATATAGATAGTGAATCAGCTGAATGTCCATCTTAATTCTTCAAAATGATTGGAATGGTTGGAGGACTATCAATTTATCCATCTTCTGTCACAAAATGACTGCTCTAATTAGATGGTTTATGAAATCAGTTTTGGAAACCTCCATGTTTATAAAAGAAGTACATTTCTGAAGTAATTCAGCAAATGTCTATTTTCTTGTCTATAGGAGAATTATAATTTCGTCAACTCAATTGCATTGGTTTGCTGACATATCCAACTCTAAGTTATAGTAGGATTATCAGGACAAGGTGTTTCCCATGGAAAAAAGGTTGCATCCTGCTCATTTGTATTTATTACACGGTAGTATCTGTTACTAGAATCTTGTACATTTCAGGGGTTGGTAATAGTATATTTGTATTTATGGTACAAGTCTTAATCTTGCATGCCCGACAATTAAAGTTTACTTGTTTTTCTATTATAATTACTTTCCACTAGCATCTTTCGTACAAATTCCTGATTACTTCAACTATCTGGTTTTATATGTACTGTTCTCAAACCTTACAACAATATTTCACCTCTCAGGACACATACCAAACCCATCTCATGTAGCAATGTATCTGTTCTGTTTGGCACATTTACCACAGTAATCGATTTGCATCTTCTTATGTCAGAAATAAAGAATAACTAGGTAATTTGGTTAGTGTAGTAGAAGGTTAGGCAAGGATCTGAGGTGTCTAGAAACATCATGCAAGGTTTTCTACATATTTACTCCTTAAGTGTTGCAAGATTTCTGCTTTACTATGTGTATTTACCTTAACCTTGACATCTCAATATGATGCCAAATTACAGAACTTTTGTACTTTGATGTTCATGAATACGGTCTTATACCTTGATGGCATAATATGATTATTATCAGGTTGTTCTCTGCCTATATCCTAAACGTTGAATGTGTACATTCTATCAAATTCCAGCAGAAGTTGTGGTGCCTTCATTTTGTTTGGATATATTATCAAACTTATGTTCTTAGCTTGTAATACCCATAAATCAAAATTTTGATGTTGTATCAATAACCCTATTCCTCAACACTTTGATGTTGATACTCCATATAGCATATTTCAGGACTGAACATTGATGTCCTAATCTTTGTGGTGTCATAAGTTTTGATTCAGTCTTCATAATCATCTTGGTTCAGCCCAATTTTTAGTTCCAGATTTGCAGTCATGAGGTACTCATGACCAGGCCGACGGAACATGATTTGCAGGACCCAGATTCCTGTTGGTATTTAAAATGAGGTATTCTAAAATACCTTTCTTTTTAGAAATAGGGCGATACTTGATGCAACGGTATGGCTTGTTGCTTGCATCCTGGTGGATATGGGTTCTAATGACTGAGTACCCATTCTCATTCAGAGACTGGTACCAATATCAGTAAAAACTTATACAAGTATCAGTTATGACTGATACCAAGCCCTGCTATGCTCTCAGTTAGCCATAGACTGGTACAATAGGTAAAGACTAAACAATAGACTAAATACTAAAATAATTTGGGACTAAACAATGTTGAACATTAGAGCCCCCAACTTTACTTCTAGCTAACTGATACTAACTGCTCCTACATGCTTAACAGGTAGAGGAAATGCATAGGCCTATAATAGGTACACTACCTATCCTAGATAGGACTGAACCATATACTGAATACTAAGGACTGAAACAATATAATACAACAAGGACTGAACAATAGTCTAAGGTAATCCCCCTCCCTTACATTTACTGATACAAGAAAATATGGGCTAAAATCAAATGTAAAGGTTAAGGCTGAAACAAGTTGACATGATACAATTGCATTGGGTTCAGTTCATGTTTGTTATGCTAGGAAAAGTGTATTTCATGTCAAACTGATTTGTTATTCTCTTGTATATGTGCATCTATCTTTTGTATTGCAGAATGAATATCAAGTACCAGAAATTTATAAAGTCAAAATCTTGAAAAAAGCTAATAGTGCTTGGAGAAATTGGAAGGGAGAACTACGAAAGATTTGAGATAAAGTTGAAACTGTTGCAGAACGAAAAAGTATTGTGGTAGAAGCTATAAAAAAAAAAAAGATTGGGAAGCTTTTGTTGAATTGCACTCTACAAATGAAGATCAAGCACGTCGTGATTCTGGAAGGAATGCGAGGAAAAAGGTGAAGATTTTACATACAACCGGTAGAAAAGGTTGTGCGAGGGTAGCGCATGAACTGGTAAAGATGTTAATATTATATTATCTATAAGTTCCTCGTATTACATTGCAATATGAAAATATATTAATAATCTATTTTCTGTCTTGATGTAGAAAAAGGCGAGTCCTACAGGTGAAGTCAATAGATCTGTGTTATACTTGGCCACACACCTAAACACTAGTAAAAATGATCATACTCGTGTTACCCAGTCTACGAGCGGGTTCGAATACTTAGTAAGCTCAACTTTTGACTTCTTTCTTCTAATTGTATCTAACGAATATGAATACTTAATTGTCATATTTGTCTCCGTTTTATCTTCTAGGAAAAAAATAAAAGACTTGTAGATGAAAATCCCTACTTAGGAGAAAAAGATTTGGATAATGATGATGTTGCAATGGTTTGTGTGATGCTAATTAAGTTTTATGCTTGTTTATAATTTATTACAAGTTTATAATATATAATTATTTTCTCATCTTTTGAATTTTTTTAGGTATTGGGCCGTGATGGTAAGGGTTATGTACATGGAATGGGTCAAGGTGTTTCCAAGACGGCGATTCGTGCTTCGGCTGCAAGCCGGGAGATTGCTCGTCGAGAAAAGCAAAAAAATGATGCTCTGGTAAATCGGATAGAGAATCTTGAAGAAACAGTAGCTTCCCTGCAGACTGTAGGAAGTAACACTCCTAGATCAAGTCAATCTTCATCACAGTTTCATGCTCCTAGTCCTTCTGCGGTAAGTAGTTTCTAATATAATAGCTTTAGTTTTGCTATACCATATGTATTAGATTACTCTTATAACTTAAGCTAGTAGGTCATGCATATTACAGTCTATTTGTATTAGATTACTCTTATAACTTAAGCTAGTAGCTTCATTGCATTGAGGTCTAAATATACTTGTTAGAATAAAGAACTATCATATACTTATGTTTTTTTGTATATCGGGACATGATCACTCTACCTTGCCCATAAAGACTTGTCTTTTAAAGAATTTTAGAAAGAAAGCTGTTGCTATTGGACGTGTGAATACAGATGCGCCATGCAATGATGAAGCTTATAATATAATTGTTGATGACGTTTTTGATGGCAATGAGATGTTGTTCGATAGAGATGGAAAGTTTGATGATATTACTGTCGGAGAAATAATCAATTGGCCAAAATATTCTGTTCAGTTTGTGAGATTTTGAAATTCTCCTTTTTTGTACTAAACTTAATATTGTAAGCTAGCAATAACATTCCCTTCTTTTTGTTCATCATGAGACTGAAACCGATGTGAGCTAGCAATATTTACTTTTTTGTTTTTGATGGATTATCGCTATGTAAACTCGATATATTTGTTAGTCAATATAATTTTGATTAAAAAAATTTATTGTTGATGATGGCTGATGTTTATATGAAATTTTAATTTCAGATGTATTTCAGTTTTATATGGAGGATAAACATGTTTAAATTGATTTGATATAGATGCATTGAGTTTTTTTTTAAATTCTGTTTCAAAAAAATGACATACCTTACATGTTGAAAAAGAAAAAATAGGTGTAGACCAATTTACAATTTATTTGACAGTTTTAGTCTATCGTTTTTATTTGACAGATAAAAACTGTCGTTTTATTCAGCTATAAAACGACAGTCCATAACTGTCGTTTAAATTTTGGGACACGCTATTAACGACGGATGTTCTGACAGGCCAAAACTGTCGTTTAATGTGATTTACGACGGTTTTGGTCCGTCGAAAAATGTATGTTTTGGAGTAGTGGCAGCGCCATGCGACTTAGGTTAATCGAGCACCTGCGGCTAAGTATGCGGGGCTTATGCGGCTCAGGGAACACAGGCGCATGCGGCTGCAAAGGAACGGGCTCATTCGGCTGGGAAGGGGACAGTTCATGCGGTAAGGGTCAAGCGTGGCCATACGGCTAAAGAGAGGTGAGCATATGTAGCTGCGGAGGAAAACGAGCTTATACGGCTAGGGGGTGTGCTCATATGCGGCTGCAGAAATAACATCATGCAGCCAGGAGAGGGAACGGGGGTATGCGGCTCGGGAGAGTGGGCTTATGCGGCTAGGAGCGTGCAGACTCATGCGGCTGGAAGGGGATGCAAGTCTATGCGGCAAAGAGACTGGGACGTATGCAGCAAGGAGTATGCAGGCTCATGCGGCTAGAGAGTTGCTAAGGCCTTATGTAGCTGAAGGACAACAAGCATATGCGGCTGGAGAGTTGACTTCTTGCGGCCAGGAGACGCAGTGCTATGCGACTAAGGGAGTCACGGTTTGTACGACCAGGAAATGATGAGCTTATGCGGCAATAGAACCAACAAGGGCCATGCGGCTGCAAGGCACAGCCTATGCGGCAATAGAGACTTGCCGCATGAAAGTCATGCGACTAAGGCTGCCATGCGGCTGAAGACTGATCTTCTTCTCCACTGGTCCGAGAAGAAGAGCCATGATATCCATGGCTTCAAAGCTTCCCAAATCCTTCATCCGAGGTCAAAATCCAGACTTCCATAGGTCAAAATGGGGTAGAATCAAATTCTCTACAACATGGAACCATCAAAACTAGATAATAACAAGGTTAAATAGATCAAAACCCAAAAAATCAAAAAATACAATAAACTTAGATCTATACAAATTGAACCATGGAAATTAGAAATGCTAAGTATTAAAGTATGTTAGAATTTCATGGAGAAGTAAATGGAATAATAAAACTTGAGTTCCTCCATAAAGCAAGCTGCACTTGCCTAGGCTCTCTCTCTAGTAGGTGAAGAGATTAATGGTGGAGAAGAAGAAGTAAATAAAAGAGAAGTAAATGAAGAGAGAAGGAGTGGGCGGCTATAAAGGGAGGGACTGGGGTAGGTAGGGGTTTTCCTTTGGTTCATGATGAACTCAAAAGCAAACCAAGCCAAGCCAAACCAAACCAAGATAAACCAAGCAAGGAAATGCCCAAATATACCATGCAAGGAAACATGAAATACGAGTCAAGATACGTACACGTATTCCAAAATACGTAATACGAACTATGGTCATTACAATTTGGTTATTTGACCTACACCCATCTCATGTGCAACTCCAACCTAGATTTAAGTCATGTACAACCTAAGCCTGTTTACATAACCAAACATGTGCTCTAAATTACGTAGTTAGTTCAGTTTTCTTATCTATATCATGTATATCTATTTCTACTATATCATGTTCTTCTTTTAAAAGTCCCTCTACTATTTCTTTACAGTGTTTCATATATATTATTCTATAGCTTGTTCATATTTTTCTTTCATGTTATGAACTGTGTGAGAGATATGTATTCGTTCCTATCCTGACTGGACCTATTCAAAATATTACAGATGATGAGGATTGCTGCGATACTTACTATGGAGCAGGTCTAGTTGACACTTGTGACCTGGACCCTCAGAAGGATCCAGCAGTCGCTGAGGACTTGCCATTAGCTTAGTCTAGACTTATCTTATTATCTAGCTTTATGAGACATTTGAGATTGAAATAAGATATTGTTTATGGTGTGGTTTACACCGAGACTAATTATTCATATTTGTGACTCTATGTTGAGACTATATTATCTTCTATTCCATCTTAAATATTGTGATTGAGTTGTACCTTATATATTTTTCTCCTTTCGGAGCATATTCTATATTATGTTAGATGTTGTGACCTAGGACAACGTTCTACCAGCGATACTGTGGCATAGGCTGGACGTACCCACTTCTCGTGCCCTTACACTGGGTACGGGTCATGACATCCTTTGACCGATTATAGCTCGTCTACTTGATCTGGTGTGTCGATAGACCCCATCAAATATGCGATGAGTACGAACCGGGGGTCTATGAGTATGGGTCCAAGACGAAGTATGTCTTGGGTTACCCCCAGCCTCGTAAGGGCGATGAGTTGTCATGTTAACTGTAATACCCCAGAACCAAAATACTGGAGAGCGAGGCATACATAGCCAGCTACGTATATTGAAGTGCAACCTACCTCGCTATACGGTCATGGCTGTCTAGATACATGAGGGTTTAACTACAAGCCATCAGTCTCCTACGGTCATGAACAAGCCTATTGTCTCAATCTCAAGCAAGTAATAACAGTTACAAGATGTCAGAACCTCAAATATACAATAGTAAGGCATCCCATACATTATATATTTGGATGATCATGAAGCTAGTCGTACAAAATGTCAAGATTAGCAAGAGTTTCAGTCATACATGATCAACCCCAGGATTTGTTAATCATGTTACAGCCCGTAGGCAGACAGTAAATAAAGGTGCAATACGAGCTAACACGTGCTCGTCGGCTAAACGCCTCAAAAGAATAATTCTACAATAGAGTGGAAGAGCCATAAATAAACTCACTCGTTGCCAGGGTTACCCCTGGTGGTCACCATCTGGCTGAAAGGTCGGTAGATCCTCTGGAGCTGCTCCGATATCTGGCCACACAAAACCAGCTGGGTCAGACCCTAGAAAGAGCAAGTGCCACAAAGGAGGCATCACTTAGGAAGTAAAACCAGCATACCATAAATGAATATTAAAGATAATTATAAAGATACCGATAATAACAGAGATAACAATAATAAATTGAGTTCTAGAAAACCATTCAAGTAGCCAAATTGCAACCCTTAAACCAAACAAGGACCGGGGTTGCAACCCTTCACTTGAATAGAAACCCGTCTCAATACTTGTTGGTAAAGTAACAGGATGAACTCGACATAGGGTGAAATAAGTCAATAAATGAAGAGAGGACACAGAACTGCTCCGGAAGCCAGGTTACAACCCTTAAACCAAATAAGGACCGGGGTTGTAACCCTTCGCCTGAACAGAACTGGACCCCTGATCTTTATTGTTAAGGCCAGTATAAATAATCATGCTATTGAAGTAAGGTAAAACAAGACGAGCAGGGCATGGGGTGTAACAAGACAATAAACGAAGAGAGGACGCAGAATTGCTCCGGAAGCTAGGTTACAACCCTTAAACCAAACAAGGACCGGGGTTGTAACCCTTCGCCTGAACAGAACTGGTCCCTTGATCGTTATTGTTAAGGCAAGCATAAGTAATCATGTCATGTCATAATCTTATACAGGATTAGACGAGACAAAGCTGGGCTAGACTCCATTCAATCAATCACGGCCAAGCAATTTGTACGGCTTGATACTTTAACTAACTAGGGTTATCACATGCCTAGTTACTAGCAAACGCAATGAGATTATCCCAACAGCCACAATGTAACGCCCAAGTCCCAAAATACGTAGGACTAGGAACATAGACATGCCAGCTGTATACATATAAAATACATGAGTCTCGTATGTATACGTAAGCTGTAAAATACAGTAAACCACAACTAACTAATCTCATCCACATAATAAGGTAATAAAGATATCATATAATGAATAGTCTTGATATAATATGTTGGGCGGAGATAAATCCACTACCAACAAGCAAAGGAAAAATACATGAATAAAGAAATAAATTTGGCGAGCGAAGCGAATACGATCCAAGTACAATCATGCTCGAAGAAATAGCGATGATCACGACTAGAGCTAGAATACCTGCGAAAGACAAAAGCACACACCTGGCGAGATAACCAGGTCCTCAGAGGGATGTAACAAGACACATAATATCATGCCATAAACTAAATATAGTTAGCTCAACAGAAAATTGCATATGTCTAAACAATTAAAAGTCCTTAACCATTCTATGTGTAAATGCATTTTGAAGACAACGTTCCATACAAGGGCTCCCGAGACTAGGAACACGGCACGTTAGCGTTTAAACCGAGGTACTAGTGGCATCTAGAGGAAAATAAATAAATGCACGGCACACTAGTCTCTCGGGTGAGTCACTAACGGCAGCTAGAGGAAAGTAAATGCACGGCATATTTATGTTTCAACCGAGGCACTAGTAGCATCTAGAAAAAAGTAAATAAGTGTACCGCACACTAGCTCTCGGCTGAGTCACAATTGGCAGCTAAAGAAAAGTAAATGTGTGAAAGCCCCTGCACCTAATAATTGTCTTTCCCTTCCCCATGCACTACTCGTGCTGAATCCCCACCACGATGTCTCTAACAACTGCTAAGTCTTCTAGACAAATCTATTAGCAGTTATATCCTAACGCTCGTACTGTACGCACCGATGTACGGTCGGTACGCAAGTCCGAATCTATATGCGACTCGCGACTTTGTGGCACACATGTGTCGAGGCCAATTAGTGTGGCACAAACCAAGGGCGATCCCTTAACTCTAGGCCAAATGTAACTAAAATATAATAATTTGCAAGAATAATTTTTATTTGCTAGAAATGAGTAAAAACATGCATGATATTGAGCAATTTAAATAAATAGTAAGGCAAGGTGTCTTGTCTAGTAGTACGCCTGGTGTGGAGCAATGATCAATGTGGCACAAACTACAACTTTGGTACAACAACTATGCATGGTGACCTCGGGTGGTGGCACGGACAGTTCCATTGGGTCCAGAAGGGTCAAATTAGTTAGGGTGGACATGGGGAGTACAGATTTGGCGAGAGAATAAGAATAATAGGATTGGTTGCGCACAGGAGAAAAAATCAAAGAAATAAGGGATAATTATTATATATACAAATTTTTGAAAATATTTATATTTCCTAAAAACTAGTTTTCATGAGTCAAAATATTTATAGAAAAAATACTTAAAAATACTGAAAGTCAAAAATCATTTTCGGCAAAACTCTAAGTTGTCAAAATTGAGTATTTAGATAGGAACTCTATTTTTTATTAGTTAAAATAATAATTTATAAATACTTAAAAATAAAAGAAATTTTGATTTAGGCTAAAGCTGTATTTTACTAGTAAAAAAAGTTATTGATAAATGTTTACAAATCTAGAAAACTAGTTTAAGACAAAGGCCTAATTTTTGTTGAAGTAAATTTTTTGGTGAAAACTACCTTCGAAACCGGTTACAAAATAATATGTCCATATAATTTCTAAAATAATAAATAGTAGCAAATAAATAGTTTTTTTTTACAATAACAACAACAATATTTAAAAATGAAAATAATAATAATAATAATAAGAAGAATAATAAAAATATTAATGGAAACAACAAAGAAAACAACAACAACAACTAACAAAAACAAAACCATAAAAATATAATAAATTTAGTAAACACTCCCTTTGAAATATCAATACAACAGCTGTAAGCTGTAAATGATGTGCTTCCTCGAGAAAAGCCAAGCAAAAGACACCTAACAGAGCCAGCGAATTATTTAAAAGAAGAAAGGGAGAGAGGATAAGGTTTATCCCCAAAAATTGTCCTCTCTTCGGAGTGAGAACGGAGGGGAGTGGTCGAAAGTTCACCGCAGATGTGGGCTCGCCGAGAGAGGCACCCTAGTCCGGCGGTACTACCGCAGAGGGTCTCCTGCCTAAGGATGGGCGGCGGCGAGGGATCGGAGCTGCGCCGGTGGCCCTCACGGCACGGAGTCGGCGACGCATGTGGGGGCTGGGCTCCAGGTGGTGTTACGAGCGCGGCGTCGGGCGGCGAGGTCGGTCGCTGACGGCTACGCGTCCACAGCCGGGCACGGAGGAGGATGAGGTGGCAGAGAGTTACCAGGGGCTCCGGTCGGCACAAGAGGGGAGAGGCACGGCGGCATCGCTTGCCACGGTGCTCGGCCAAAACGAGTGGGTGGCGGATCTGGAGGAGACGCCAAGAGCTGGTGGTGGGGTTGTAGTGCAAGGAGGTGGCGATGGGTCGTCGAAGTTCGAGGGGGACGGCTCGGGGGTCAGCGACGGACACGGCGGCGTTCGTGGAGGTAGGGGCAGTGGCGGTGTGTGTGAGTTTGCTTTTGGAGAATTTTTTTAGGTTTTCCGGCGGGGGTGTGGGGTCTGTGTTGGCAAAGGCCGATGATGTCGGGTGAAGTTGACGGGATGGTGGTGGAGGATGTAGGCTGGTGATATTGGTTGGCCGAAATTTGTTCGACGACAGTGGTATTGGCTAGTCGGGTGGTGGTAGCCATGGTGATGAGATGGCGGTGGTGGTGATAGCGGTCGGGATGGCCGCGATGGCGGTGGATGGTGGTTTGGTGTGCTGGATTAGGGGAAGGCTGGTGGTTGTGACGGGTGTATGGTGGCGGGGTCGATGAGGGTGGCATTGTGGTACCTGTGGTGGTGATCAACCACTGGCCGGGATGGCGTGGTGGCGGTAAATAGGGCAAGGAGGCGGGGAAACTATGGTTAGGGTTAGGGTTAGGGTTAGGTTTTAGAATTTATGATGTATCGTGTCGGGGAATATTCGACACGACAGGGACGGGGTCAGAAGATGTGTCCTGCGCGACACTGAACAGTCAGCGTCCGGGTTTGTCAGATGTGGTGTAAAAATTGTATATACAGAAGGAATAATTAGTGGATGGAAGGGGGACACGGACACGGACACGATGCACGAGATTAGGGTTGGAGAAATATTTGTGGAGAATGATAAAAATTTATGGAGTACATGCCTTTTTATAGGATGTGGGAATTCCCAGTTGGATAAGGATTGTAATTAATTTAAACCCAATTAGATAATTCAATTTAAATCAAATCTAAATTCAATTTAAATTCTAACTTTAAATCTAGATAATCTAGACTCAAATTAAATATAAATTCTACCTTTAAATTATTTAAATTAAATCCATAAAATTAAATCAAAATTTAAAATAGCCACAATAGCTTCCAAATATATTTTTCAAAATACCAATAATAATAATTTCGAAAATAATAAATACTTTTAAATATCTTTTTGAATAATAAAATATTAATATTAATAAATCTCGAAAATTACATTTTTATTTAAAAAAGTAAACTAATAAAATATTTAGGAAATATATACGTATGCACAAAGAATAATATTTATTATTAATAATTATTATAAACGAAAGACTTTTTATAAATAAATAAAATAATGGCCTTGTAAATGTTGGTATGATAGCTAAAATAATTATTACATATATTATTTTGAAACTATAAAATAATAAATAAAAATATTTTTTTCTAAAAATATGTACGCTCGCATATATTCGTACTCGTCGAGCAAATTCGATAATAACAAAATTTTGTGCGCGACGTACACTACAACTACGCAATATACAAATACAAAAAAATAATCAGTACTAAATTTATAAAAAAATATAATAGAAATTTAGGAGTTTTACATCCTACCCAACTTAAAAGAATTTCGTCCCCAAAATTAAGGATTCGCAGGGGGGGGTGAGAAGGCACAAAACAATTCACAATGTTCAATGAAAGGATGCATTAGGAAATCTCGATTTCAATAATGGCAAGGATAATCATGGGTTAACACAAGAAGGAAAATAAGTGGGGGTTAAAGTTAGAATATACAATAAAGGTTTGAGAGAATGGATTAAATACCTAGAAGGTATGATTCGAGAATAGGTTGAGGTTTATAGGTGATAGGGTAGCTAGAGGAATTTCTAGTACCACGCCTCCGTCCTTCTAAAATAGGTAGAGACGAAAGCAATAAGGAGTTCAATGACGATTTTATCGAATACCAATACGTGATTCAAGGGCGACCATATAATTTTGAAAAAAATTTCAAGGCAGTCGTGGATGAGATTCTAAAGGCTAAGTTTATTTATGTTCCATCCACGTAGAATAATTGACAAAAGCGAAACAAAGTGCACTTGGTTGATCAGACCATCATGCACCGGTTCTGATTAGACAATATGTTAGTGAGCGGCCGCTCAATATCATATGCCTTGATCAAGCTCGATAAAGAATTAGCTTACAAATACTAGGCTATATTAGCATCATTAGTCTAGATAGTAAAACATAGGCACGAGGGTAGATGAAATAAGAACAATATGAATAGTCTAAGAGTCATAAGGATCTAAGTCTTGTTTATTCCTATACCATCATTCTACGATTTTATTGTCCATGGTTTGGTTGACCAAATGGGTTAAATTCCTCCAGTCTCTATAGTCTAGATGATACTATTTATATTCTCCTTAATGGTCAAGAGTTTGTCGGGTCGTGGGGTGTTCTACCCAACTTAAAAGAATTAAGCTAAGGGTGTTTTGGGACATCCAACTAGTAGGGTCACTCTCTAACAAGCAAGGGAAGATAAGAATAATCATAGGAGGAATCAAGCAAGATGTAATTGATGAGTCGAACGGTAGTTCGAATATGGAATCAAGGAAAGAGGTCAAGTATGTGGATGAGATCCTAGACTTCTAATCCTATATACAGGCTTGCTTGGTACGGTAAAGTAACCAAACAATTTATCTTGACCTACATGGGCCACCACAAAAACATGTAACGTTCCAGTCCAAAAATACGTAGGACTAGGAACGTAGACATGCCAGCTGTATACATACAAAGTACACGAGTCTCGTATGTATACATAAGCTGTAAAATACAGTAAACCACAACTAACTAATCTCATCCACAGAATAAGGTAATAAAAGATATCATATAATGAATAGTCTTGATACAATATATTGGGCGGAGACAAATCCACTACCAACAAGCAAAGGAAAAATACATGAAAAAAGAAATAAATTTGGCGAGCGAAGAAAGACGATCCAAGTGCAATCATCCTCGAAGAAATAGCGATGATCACGGCTAGAGCTAGTGTAACACCCATATCTCAGAACACGTATTTTGGTTAAGCCTGCATGTATCTTGGACCTGTATTTTATTTTCTCAAATTCTGGCATGTAGTTGTATTTTTGGCTCGACTTGCAGATTTTTGGTTTTCTCGTAAAATAGGTTTTGACTTGGCTTGGTTTTATTTTGTGGAGTAGGATTGGTTTGGTTTAGCATGCATTGGACCACCTTAGCCTATGCTTCACCCTCAACACACCACAACCACCCCCATTAAATCCTACCTAACTTTTCTCTCCTCTTTACTTTTATTTATTTTTCACCATCTTCTTCTTCCTTTCCTCCACACAACACCTCCACCCATAGGCAAGTGCACCTTGCCATCAAATAAGTACCACATTTTATTTGTCTATTAGCTAGATTAGGACATGGAGATCAATATTAGAACTTGACATTTTTGGATTTGGAGCTTCCATTTTTCTAGATCTAGGTTTTAACTATTTTCGGAAATTCTTGGTTTTGATCTATTAAACTTTAATTTTTGCTTGTTTTGATGCTTCCATGTGGAAGAGAATTCAATTTTACCCAAGTTAGACCTTTTAAAATCTAGATTTGGTTTTGTTTTGGCCAAGATATGAAGATTGGAAATTTTTAGTGTTCTTGGACTTGCTCTCGGCCTGGAGAAGAAGACTCCAGCCTGCGCTCTTTAGCGCAGTGCTGAACCGCGCAACCTTCCCTCGTGCCGCGCTTTTTAGCGCTGTTCGCTGACCGTGCATCCCTGGCCGCTGCCCGATTGTGCGTGTACCCCTGCGCCATTGGCCGCTGCGCCATCTGATTCTGCGCAACCTGCACCATGCGCACTTGGCTCCATGCGCACTTGACCCCTGCGCACTTGGCTCCATGTGCACTTGACCCTTGCGCACTTGGCTCCATACGTACTTGACTCCTGCGCACTTGGCCCTATGCGCCAACCAACCCGGCGCCCTGTGCCCCTACGCACTTGACACCCTGCGCAGCTGACACCCTGCGCAATCCAACCCCCTGACCCCTTGCGCAAACCATTGGCTCTTGGAGTTTTGGTTTTATTTCTTTAAGCTTGGCTTCTCTTTTGTGGATTAGTTTTTGAGATCTTATTCCACACAGCACGACTATCTTGACCCAACACGACCTGACACGATTTTCAGTAATTGCTACGACTAGTACTGTCTTCATGATTTCTGTGATTTATGATCCTAGTACTCTCTGATCTTCATGATAGTGACCCGATGGGGTACATTCTTGACTTGTAACCTGATAACTTGATAGTGGCCCGTGGCGACGCACTCTTGACTTATAACTTGTAACTTGACTTGACTTGATGCTGTTGCGACGGCTAACTTGACTTGTATAACCAACTCTGACACCGTGGGTGTTCCTGCTTGCTTGCTTGCTTGTAAAATCTACTTGTCTTGTCTGGCATCATGTCTAGGACGTGACTCCCTGGTTTCCCACGGTCAGGGATTCGTACTGAACATGGATTAGGCTAATGACAAGTTCTAACTATAGTTCATGGAGAATTTCCAGTCACAGGCAGTCTCGTTATCTGGGCACTTTAATTGGACTTGTAGCTTGCCGACGAGTAGAGCACATTTCCAGCACACTGTCATGTGTTGCACCCTCTAAGTCACCTAAGGGTATATCATCTCCGGGGCGATGTACCCAACCATACTCTCAACCCGCGGAAGGATAACTGGATGGTCTGCAGGGCTTGGGACTGGGAAGTTTTCATTGCATCTTGTTAGTAATTAGGCTTGTGATAACCTGAGTTAGTTAAAGTAGTAAGCCGTAGTAATTGCTTGGCCGCTTGTGAATGGATGGTGTCCAGTCTGGTCTAAGTCTCGTCTAAGTCCCTATACCTGGTACTCCTGAACATGATTGTTTTACTTGCTGTAACAATAATTGGGTAGAGACAAGAAACTATTCAGGCGAAGGGTAACAACCCTGGTCCTTGTTTGGTTTACGGGTTGTAACCTGGCTCCCAGAATGGTTCTACGTCCATAGTCGTTTATTGTCCTGACGTGCTTTTACTACTTGTACTTTTCTTCTATTTTCTTATGTTCTGATATGCTAGCATTTGTTCTTATTTCTTGGCCTCCTTTGTGGTACTTGCTCTTCTGGGGTTTGACCCAGCTGGTTTTGTGTGG
The DNA here is from genome assembly GCA_029216955.1 of Iris pallida. Taxonomy (NCBI): domain Eukaryota; kingdom Viridiplantae; phylum Streptophyta; class Magnoliopsida; order Asparagales; family Iridaceae; genus Iris; species Iris pallida. Next base: position 214,326 of record JANAVB010030259.1, on the reverse strand, counting down.
CCAGATTTCGGAACAGCACCCGAGGATCTACCGAACCTCCAGCCTGATGGTGGCGACTAGAAGGAACCCGGGCTACGAGTGGGTTTTCTATTTTGTTTCGCTCACTCTATTGTAAAATTATTCTTTTGAGGCGTTTAGCCGACGAGCACCTGTTAGCTCGATGCATTTACTTACTGTCTGCCTACGGGCTGTAAACATGATTAACAAATCCTAGGGTTGATCATGTATGACTTAACTCTTGCTAGTCCTTGCATTTTGTATGACTAGCTTCATGATCAGCTGAATATGTAATATTTGGGACGCCTTTTATTGTATATTTGGTGGTCTATCATCTTGTAAATATATTACTTGCTTGAGATTGAGACAATAGGCTTGACCTTAAGAGATCGTTGGCTTGTAGTAAACCCTCATATCTAGACAGCCGTGACCGTATAGCGAGGTGATTTCCATTTCAATATACGTAGCTGGCTATGTTCGCCCCCGCTCTCCAGTATTCTGGTTCTGGGGCGTGACATGGCTTAAGTGGTGGCCTATGCAGGTCTTGGTATTCAAGATATGTGAGGGTTTACCGGATAGATGTCTCAATCAGTACTCGTCCTTGATCTCTGTTCATATCCTCTGAATCTCTGGAATCTTGACCTGATCACATGCTTGTATCATTGATCTGTCCTGGTCCTTCCTCATTGTTTCCCTGTGTCGTCGTCTTCAGCAGCACTGTACCTGACCCCGCCGATCAGCAAGGTGGAGCACTTCACGTGGACCAGCAATCTGGAGATCAAGCCCAGCATTTTGGGGTTGCCTCTCGAGTTATACCTACTGGAGGAGAGCCCCCAGTTCAGCCCGTTCAGCCTGCCGAGCCGGATGATGGCACCTTAGTAGGTCTCATCAGGACCTTGATAGCTTCTCAGGATCGCAGAGGAGACTCCTTACACCAGGCAGTGGCAGATGCTTTGACCAGAGGCGGTCACCCAGGGAACAGCGCGGCCAACAGCTTTAAGCGCTTGAACCCTCCATTCTTCGACGGCAGTGAAGATGCGATTGCCGCGGACGCTTGGCTTCAGGATACCGAGGTGATTCTGGAAGCAGCCAGGACACCTGAGAATGAGAAGGTGGCGGTAGTACGCTTGCAGTTGCTGGATTTAGCTAGCAGTTGGTGGGTGACACAAGCCATGGGATTAGTGGCACCCATTGTTTGGGCGGTATTTAGAGAAAGATTCCAGACGAAGTACTTTGATGCTGTAGCTCGGTATGACCTGCAGATGAGATTTACCAACTTGAAGCAAGGAGGCAGATCGGTCGACAGTTATGCATCTGAGTTTTCTAGACTCAGTAGGTTTGCCTCCACCTTGGTGGCAACCGAGTTTGATAGGGCCCAGCGGTTCCACCAGGGACTGCATTTGGAGTTCTTGTTGGCAGTCGAGCAGTTCCAGCACCAGACGTTCGATGCAGTATTGAGAGCGGCTAGGAGGCATGAGTACACCTCCTAGAGGATCGTAGATAGGAACGGAGGTAGGAAGCGGTCCCACAGCCAGATGCACCAATCATCAGCTCCAGCCCCGGCAGCAAGGGGTTTGACTATTGGAACTCCGAGGCGGGCGGCCTCAGTGACGTCGGTTCAACATTCAACCCCGACGTACCCGCAGCAGCAGAAGCAGAAGCAGACTTCCGCGATGGGATGTTCTCATTATGGGAAGCCAGGCCATGTAGTGGCGGATTATCATAGGGCACAAGGATTATGCCTAGCTTGTGGAGCAGCAGATCACAAGATAGGAGCTTGTCCGAATAGGGGTAGTTCTTTCTCTTCCAACCTAACCAGTCCATCGGTTAGGGAACCAGCACCTATGCAGCAGCAGCAGTACCCGAGGCCATTGTTGCCTTAGGCCCAGGCGTTTCATCAGCAGAACCAACAGTAGTATACCCAAGCCCAAGTGTAGAGCAGGCAGAGAGGTTTCCAGCAGAGGGGACCCGCAGCTAGAGGTCAGGCCATGATGATGGCTATGGAAGAAGAAGTTACACCAGGTGAGGTAGTGGCAGGTACTATTCTCGTCAACTCTTCTCCAGCATTGGTATTATTTGATTCTGGTGCATCGCATTCATTCATGTCTGTACGATTTGCGACACGAATAGGATTGGAGCCCGAGTCATTATCAGTGAGGCTCAATATACTTACTGGTAATGGTCTTATGGGAGTAGATCGAGTGTTTTCCTCGTGTCGGATCGTAGTTAGCGGTAGAGAGTTCCTCGCCAGATTCATAGAATTTCCTATGGCAGACTATGATGTAGTCTTAGGCATGGATTGGTTGAGGAACCAGTATGCTAGGATAGACTGCCATATTGGCAGAGTTGTTTTCAATATTTCAGGAGAGCCAGAGTTTTTATTTTCCAGAGGCACGGTGCAGCCATCTTTTCCAGTATTGCGGATGGCAGTAGCAGCAGTACAGTTACCCCGGATAGTTGAAGAGTTTCCAGATGTTTTCCCAGATAAACTTCCAGGGATGCTGCCAGAGTGGGAGATCGAGTTCACTATAGACTTGATCCACAGTACAGCACCAGTATCAGAGCGAGTCTACAGAATGGCGCCTTCAGAATTGGAGATTTTGTACAAGATGATTGAAGAACTCAGGACCAAGGGATTCATTCGTACAAGTAGATCGCCTTGGGGAGCCCCGATGCTTCTTGTGAAAAAGAAGGATGGTACGTCCAGGTTATGTGTAGATTATCGTACCTTGAACTCAGTGACAATCAAGAACAGATACCCTCTCCCGAGGATAGATGACTTGTTTGATCAACTCAAAGGGGCTTCAGTGTTTTCGAAGATAGACTTACGATCAGGATACCACCAGATCAGAGTCAGAGAGCAGGACATCCCGAAGACAGCTTTTTGATCTAGGTATGGACATTGGGAGTTCCTTATTATGCCCTTTGGAGCGACCAATGCGCCAGCCGTATTCATGGACCTCATGAATCGTATTTTTATGCCTTATTTGGATCAGTTCGTGATCGTGTTCCTAGATGATATCCTGGTCTACAACAAGAATGAAGTAGAGCATGAGCAGCATCTCAGAGTCGTCCTTCAGATGCTTAGGGAGCATCAGTTGTACGCCAAGTTCAGCAAATACGAGTTCTGGCTCGATCGCATTTCGTACTTGGGTCACATCATTACTCGAGGTGGAGTGGAAGTGGATCCCCAGAAGATTGTGGCTATTGAGTCATGGCCAGTGCCTAGCTCAGTGGCAGAAGTTCGCAGCTTTCTTGGATTAGCCGGCTACTACCGGCGATTCGTTTCAGATTTTGCAAGGATTTCGGCACCGATGACCCAGTTGACCCGCAAGGATGTGCAGTTCGCTTGGACAGCGGAGTGTCAGGAATCATATGAGAAGTTGAAGCGAGGTTTGATAACGGCTCCCATTCTTACACTTCCAGATGGGACCGAAGGATTCACAGTTTATTGCGATGCTTCAGGCAGAGGATTGGGTTATGTCTTAATGCAGCATGGGAAGGTAATATCTTATGCGTTACGTCAACTTCGTGATCATGAGAAGAATTACCCGACCCATGATTTGGAACTGGCAGTAGTAGTATTTGCACTCAAGTTGTGGAGGCACTACTTGTACAGAGATAGAGTAGAGATATTTACTAATCACAAGAGTCTGAAGTATGTTTTCACCCAGAAGGACCTTAATATGCGACAGAGAAGATGGCTCGAGCTATTGGTAGACTGCGATGTGGATTTGCAATATCATCCAGGGAAGGCCAACGTTGTAGTAGATGCGTTAAGCAGGAGAGCCAGAGTTTATTTCCTGACGGCACAACCAGAGTTATTAGCAGATCTTCAGAAGATGGGAATTGAGGTGGTTCTTCCTCAGTGTGGCATTGATGGCCAGTCTACAGGTTCAGTCCAGCATAGTTGAGAGGATCCGGATAGTGCAGTCTACAGATTCTAAGGTTCAGCGGCTCAGAGCAGAGTGTGAGGCAGGAAGAAGGCCAGAGTTATGTATCCATGAAGATGGTATACTTCGGCACGGTACTCGTCTTTGTGTACCTAGTGGAGATATCAGACAGGAGGTCATGGCAGAAGCTCACAGTTCACAGTATTCTATTCATCCTGGTAGTACGAAGATGTACCGAGATATTCGTCAGCATTTCTGGTAGAATGGCATGAAGAGGAAGATAGCCCGGTTTGTCTCTCGGTGTTTGGTTTGCCAGTAGGTTAAAGCTGAATATCAGAGGCCCGCTGGACTTCTTCAGCCTTTGCCAATTCCAGAATAGAAGTGGGAGCATGTGACCATGGATTTTGTGACTGGATTGCCTAGATCCCCAGCTGGTCGAGATGCTATTTGGGTTATAGTTGACAGGCTCACGAAGGTGGCTCATTTTCTCCCATTCAGAGTTGGGCAGTCAACGGCTCAGTTGGCAGAGATGTACCTCAGGCAGATTGTCAGGCTTCACGGTGTGCCAGTCAGCATTACCTCGGACCGAGATTCAAGGTTTACGTCACACTTTTGGCATAGCCTACAAGGGAGTTTGGGAACTCACCTTCAGTTTAGCTTAGCTTATCATCCGTAGACAGATGGCCAGTCAGAGCACACCATCCAGACTCTTGAAGACATGTTACGGTCATGTACACTTGACTTCGGTGGGTCATGGGAAGATCACCTGCACCTGGTAGAGTTCTCGTACAACAATAGTTTCCAGGCCAGTATTCAGATGGCTCCGTTCGAAGCTCTGTATGGTAGGAAGTGCAGGTCCCCGCTAGCATGGGACGATGTCGGAGAGAGGCAGATGCTCGGTCCAGAAATGATTGCCCAGACACTTGAAGTGGTCAGAAGGATCAGAGATCGTCTTCGAGTTGCCCAAGACCGCCAGCGACATTGGGCCGATGCCCATCGGCATTCCTTAGAGTTTGCTATCGGCGACCATCTATTCCTTAGGATCTCGCCTAACCGCAGCGTCATTCGCTTTGGCGTACGGGGAAAGCTTAGTCCTAGGTATATAGGGCCGTTCGATATCCTGGAGCGAGTAGGAGTTGTATCCTATCGTCTTGCTCTTCCGTCGTCGCTAAGTGAGGTGCGTGATGTATTCCATGTGTCCCAATTACGATGATATATCCCGAACCCGAGCCATATCCTAGACCATTCGGAATTGGTTGTTGGTACTAACCTTTCGTATGAGGAGAAGCCCATGTCTATTTTGGACCGGAGGGAGAAGATACTCAAGAACAAGACTATTAGTTTAGTCCATGTTGCTTGGGGTCATCACTCTCTAGGTGAGTCAACGTGGGAGCATGAGGACGACATCCGATCACGATATCCCTACTTGTTTGACTCGTAAGGTATAATGTCTTCCTTATGCCTTATGCTTTCCATCCCTTGCTTGTATGTATGATTGTATGATTGAACTGTTTAGTATAGTTGTTTGTGCTTAGCGTAACTTGCCGTGGCAGTCTCTAGCTTCTTGATTAAATTCCGATGACGGAATTCTTTTAAGGTGGGTAGAGTTGTAACACCCATATCTCAGAACACGTATTTTGGTTAAGCCTGCATGTATCTTGGACCTGTATTTTATTTTCTCAAATTTTGGCCTGTAATTGTATTTTTGGCTCGACTTGCAGATTTTTGGTTTTCTCGTAAAATGGGTTTTGACTTGGCTTGGTTTTATTTTGTGGAGTAGGATTGGTTTGGTTTAGCATGCATTGGACCACCTTAGCCTATGCTTCACCCTCAACACACCACAACCACCCCCATTAAATCCCACCTAACTTTTCTCTCTCCTCTTTACTTTCATTTATTTTCCTCCATCTTCTTCTTCCTTTCCTCCACACAACACCTCTACCCATAGGCAAGTGCACCTTGCTATCAAATAAGTACCATATTTTATTTGTCCATTAGCTAGATTAGGACATGGAGATCAACATTAGAACTTGACATTTTTGGATTTGGAGCTTCCATTTTTCTAGATCTAGGTTTTAACCATTTTCGGAAATTCTTGGTTTTGATCTATTAAACTTTGATTTTTGCTTGTTTTGATGCTTCCATATGGAAGAGAATTTAATTTTACCCAAGTTAGACCTTTGAAAATCTAGATTTGGTTTTGTTTTGGCCAAGATATGAAGATTGGAAATTTTTAGTGTTCTTGGACTTGCTCTCGGCCTGGAGAAGAAGACTCCAGCCTGCGCTCTTTAGTGCAGTGCTGAACCGCGCAACCTTCCCCCGTGCCGTGCTCTTTAGCGCTGGTCGCTGATCGCAGCCCTGGCCGCTACCCGATTGCGCGCGCGCCCCTGCGCCATTGGCCGCTGCGCCATCTAATTCTGCGCAACCTGCACCCTGTGCACTTGGCTCCATGCGTACTTGACCCCTGCGCACTTGGCTCCATGCGCACTTGACCCCTGCGCACTTGGCTCCATACGCACTTGACTCCTGGGCACTTGGCCCTATGCGCCACCCAACCCGGCGCCCTGTGCCCCTGCGCACTTGGCACCCTGCGCAGCTGATACCCTGCGCAATCCAACCCCCTGACCCCTTGCGCAAACCATTGGCTCTTGGAGTTTTGGTTTTATTTCTTTAAGCTTGGCTTCTCTTTTGTGGATTAGTTTTTGAGATCTTGTTCCACAAAGCACGACTATCTTGACCCAACACGACCTGACACGATTTTAACTAATTGCTACGACTAGTACTGTCTTCATGATTTCTGTGATTTATGATCCTAGTACTCTCTGATCTTCATGATAGTGACCCGATGGGGTGCATTCTTGACTTGTAACCTGATAACTTGATAGTGGCCCGTGGCGGCGCACTCTTGACTTATAACTTGTAACTTGACTTGACTTGATGCTGTTGCGACGGCTAACTTGACTTGTATAACCAACTCTGACACCGTGGGTGTTCCTGCTTGCTTGCTTGTGAAATCCACTTGTCTTGTCTGGCATCATGTCTAGGATGTGACTCCCTGGTTTCCCACGGTCAGGGATTCGCACTGAACATGGATTAGGCTAATGACTAGTTCTAACTATAGTTCATGGAGAATTTCCAGTCACAGGTTGTCTCGTTATCTGGGCGCTTTAATTGGACTTGTAGCTTGCCGACGAGTAGAGCACATTTCCAGCACACTGTCATGTGTTGCACCCTCTAAGTCACCTAAGGGTATATCGTCTCCGGGGCGATGTACCCATCCATACTCTCAACCTGCGGAAGGATAACTGGATGGTCTGCAGGGCTTAGGACTGGGAAGTTCTTATTGCATCTTGTTAGTAATTAGGCTTATGATAACCCGAGTTAGTTAAAGTAGTAAGCCGTAGTAATTGCTTGGCCGCTTGTGAATGGATGGTGTTCAGCCTGGTCTAAGTCTCGTCTAAGTCCCTATACCAGGTACTCCTGAACATGATTGTTTTACTTGCTGTAACAATAATTGGGTAGAGACAAGAAACTATTCAGGCGAAGGGTTATAACCCTGGTCCTTGTTTGGTTTACGGGTTATAACCTGGCTCCCAGAATGGTTCCACGTCCATAGTCGTTTATTGTCCTGACGTGCTTTTACTACTTGTACTTTTCTTCTATTTTCTTATGTTCTGATATGCTGGCTTTTGTTCTTATTTCGTGGCCTCCTTTGTGGCACTTGCTCTTCTGGGGTTTGACCCAGCTGGTTTTGTGTGGCCAGATTTTGGAGCAGCAACCGAGGATCTACCGAACCTCCAGCCTGATGGTGGCGACTAGAAGGAACCCGGGCTACGAGTGGGTTTTCTATTTGGTTTCGCTCACTCTATTGTAAAATTATTCTTTTGAGGCGTTTAGCCGACGAGCACCTGTTAGCTCGATTCATTTACTTACTGTCTGCCTACGGGCTGTAAACATAATTAACAAATCCTAGGGTTGATCATGTATGACTTAACTCTTGCTAGTCCTTGCATTTTGGATGACTAGCTTCATGATCAGCTGAATATGTAATATTTGGGACGCCTTTTATTGTATATTTGGTGGTCTAACATCTTGTAAATATATTACTTGCTTGAGATTGAGACAATAGGCTTGACCTTAAGAGACCGTTGGCTTGTAGTAAACCCTCATATCTAGACAGGCGTGACCGTATAGCGAGGTGGTTTCCATTTCAATATACGTAGCTGGCTATGTTCGCCCCCGCTCTCCAGTATTCTGGTTCTGGGGCGTGACAGCTAGAACACCTGCAAAAGATAAAAGCACACACCTGGCGAGTAACCAGGTCCTCAGAGGGACGTAACAAGACACATAATATCATGCCATAAACTGAATATAGTTAGCTCAACAAAAAATTGCATATGTCTAAACAATTAAAGGTCCTTAACCATTCTATGTGTAAATGCATTTTGAAGACAATGTTCCACACAAGGTTCTCGAAACTAGGAACACGGTACGTTAGCATTTTAACCGAGGTACTAGTAGCATCTAGAGGAAAATAAATAAATGTACGACACACTAGTCTCTCGGGTGAGTCACTAACGGCAGCTAGAGGAAAGTAAATGTACGGTATATTTGTGTTCCAACCGAGGCACTAGTGGCATCTAGAGAAAAGTAAATAAGTGCACGGCGCACTAGCTCTCGGCTGAGTCACAAATGGCAGCCAGAGAAAAGTAAATGTGTGAAAGCCCCTGCGCCTAATAACTGTCTTCCCCTTCCCCATGCACTACTCGTGCTGAATCCCCACCACGATGTCTTTAACAACTGCTAAGTTTTCTAGACAAATCTATTAGCAGTTATATCCTAACGCTCGTCCTGTACGCACCGATGTACGGTCGGTACGCAAGTTCGAATCTATATGCGACTCGCGACTTCGTGGCACACATGTGTCGAGGCCAATGAATGCGGCACAAACCAAGGGCAGTCCCTTAACTCTAGGCCAAATGTAACTAAAATATAATAATTTGCAAGAACAATTTTTATTTGCTAGAAATAAGTAAAAACATGCATGATATTGAGCAATTTAAATAAACAGTAAGGCAAGGTGTCTTGCCTGGTAGTACGCCTGGTGTGGAGCAATGATCAATGTGGCACAAACTGCAACTTTAGTGCAATAACTAAGCATGGTGACCTTGGGTGGTGGCACGGACAGTTCCATTGGGTCTAGAAGGGTCAAATTAGTTAGGGTGGACAGGGGGAGTACAGATTTGGCGAGAGAATAGGAATAATAGGATTGGTTACGGACAGGAGAAAAAATCAAAGAAATCAGGGATAATTATTATATATACGAATTTTTGAAAATATCTATATTTCCTAAAAACTAGTTTTCATGAGTCAAAATATTTATAGAAAAAATACTTAAAAATACTGAAACTCAAAAATCGTTTTCGGCAAAACTCTAAGTTGTCAAAATTGAGTATTTAGATAGGAGCTCTATTTTTTATTAGTTAAAATAATATTTTATAAATACTTAAAAATAAAGGAAAATTTGATTTAGGCTAAAGCTGTATTTTACTAGTAAAAAAAGTTATTGATGAATGTTTACAAATCTAGAAAACTAGTTTAAGACAAAGGCCTAATTTTTGTTGAGGTGAAATTTTTGGTGAAAACTACCTTCGAAAACGGTTAGAAAATAATATGTCCATATAATTTCTAAAATAATAAATAGTAGCAAATAAATAGTTTTTTTTACAATAACAACAACAATATTTAAAAATGAAAATAATAATAATAATAAGAAGAATAATAATAATAAAAATATTAATGGAAACAACAAAGAAAACAACAGCAACAACTAACAAAAACAAAACCACTAAAATATAATAAATTTAGTAAACACTCCCTTTGAAATATCAATACAACAGCTGTAAGCTGTAAATGATGTGCTTCCTCGAGAAAAGCCAAACAAGAGACACCTAACAGAGGCAAGGAATTATTTAAAAGAAGAAAGGAAGAGAGGATAAGGTTTATCACCAAAAATTGTCCTCTCTCCGAAGTGAGAAGGGAGGGGAGTGGTCGAAAGTTCACCGGAGATGCGGGCTCGCCGAGAGAAGCACCCTAGTCCGGCAGTGCTACCGCGGAGGTTCGCCTGCCTAAGGATGGGCGGCGGCGAGGGACCGGAGCTGCGCCGGTGGCGCTCACGGTACGGAGTCGGCGGCACATGCGGGGGCTGGGCTCCAGGTGGTGTTGCGAGCGCGGCGCCGGACGACGAGGTCGGTCGCTGACGGCTATGCGTCGACAGTCGGGCACGTAAGAGGATGAGGCGGCGGAGAGTTACCAGGGGCGCCGTTCGGCACACGAGGAGAGAGACAAGGCGGCGTCGCTTGCCATGGTGCTCGGTCGGAACGAGTGGGTAGCGGATTTGGAGGAGACGCCAAGAGCTGGTGGTGAGGTTGCAGCGCAAGAGGCGGCGATAGGTCGTAGGAGTTCGAGGGGGACGGCTCGGGGGTCAGCGGCGGACACGGCGGCGTTCATGGAGGTAAGGGCAGTGGCGGTGTGTGTGAGTTTGCTTTTGGAGAAATTTTTCTTTGGGTTTTTTGGCGGGGGTGTGGAGTTTGTGTTGGCAAAGGCCGATGATGTCGGGGGAAGTGGACGGGATGGTGGTGGAGGATGTAGGCTGGTGATGTTGGTTGACAGGAATTTGTTCGGCGACAGTGGTATTGGCTAGTTGGGTGGTGGTAGCCATGGTGATGAGATGGCAGTGGTGGTGACAGCGGTCGGGATGGTCACGATGACGGTGGAGGGTGGTTTGGTGTGCTGGATTAGGGGAAGCTGGAGGTTGTGACGGGTGTATGGTGGCGGGGTCGATGAGGGTGGCATTGTGGTGCCTTTGGTGGTGATCGGCCACTGGCCGGGATGGCGTGGTGGCGGGGAATAGGGCCAGTAGGCGGGGAAACTATGGTTAGGGTTAGGGTTAGGTTTTAGAATTTGTGATATATCGTGTCGGGGAATGTCCGACACGACAAAGACGGGGTCAGAAGATGTATCCTGCGCGACACTGAACAGTCAGCGTCCGGGTTTGTCGGATATTGTGTAAAAATTGTATATGTAGAAGGAATAATTAGTGGATGGGAGGGGGACACGGACACGAAGCACGGGATTAGGGTTGGAGAAATATTTGTGGAGAATGATAAAAATTTATGGAGGAGTACCTGCCTTTTTATAGGATGTGGAAATTCCCAGTTTGATAAGGATTGTAATTAATTTTAACCCAATTAGATAATTCAATTTAAATCAAATCTAAATTCAATTTAAATTCTAATTTTAAATCTAGATAATCTAGACTCAAATTAAATATAAATTCTACCTTTAAATTATTTAAATTAAATCCATAAAATCAAATCAAAATTTAAAATGGCCACAATAGCTTCCAAATATATTTTTCAAAATACCAATAATAATAATTTCGAAAATAATAAATACTTTTAAATATCTTTTTGAATAATAAAATATTAATATTAATAAATCTCAAAAATTACATTTTTATTTAAAAAAATAAACTAATAAAATATTTAGGAAATATATACGTATGCACAAAGAATAATATTTATTATTAATAATTGTTATAAACGAAAGACTTTTTATAAATAAATAAAATAATGGACTTGGAAATGTTGGTATAATAGCTAAAGTAATTATTATATATATTATTTTGAAACTATAAAGTAATAAATAATAATATTTTTTTCTAAAAATATGTACGTTTGCACATATTCGCACTCGTCGAGCAAATTCGATAATAATGAAATTTCTTGCGCGACGTACACTGCAACTACGCAACATACAAATACAAAAAAATAATCAGTACTAAATTTATAAAAAAATATAGTAGAAATTTAGGGATTTTACACACTAGCCCTGCAGACCATCGAGATCATCCGTGTCGAATGTCCGTTCATGAAGGTGCAACACATGACTGTGTGCTAGAATTGTGCCCTACTCTTCGGTAGGCTACAAGTCCACTTAGTGCGCCCAGATAACGGGATTGCCTGTAGCTGGGAAATCTCTCCATGACTACTGGAATTTCTAGTTAATAGCCTTAGTCAATTTTAGTATGTACCCCTGACCGTGTTATTCAGGGATCCCTATCCTAGACATGATGCAAGACAATACTGGTTTATTTGTACAAACACAATCGTCCACGGTGTCCAGGTTATTCATACTGATCATGTCAGGCTTGCTGTCGTAACAGCATATCATGTCAGGTTTACTTGTCAAGAGTGCGCCACGACGGGCCACTATTGTGTTCGTGAAACATATCAGAATTTACATGGCATAAGCAAAAATGTAACATTACAATATAATAATAATAATATAATAAATAAAAAGAGGACAAGGACTAGGAAAAGAGCCGTGCGGTTAAGGGAAATAAGCTCATGCGGCAGCGAGGTAGCAGCGCCATGCGGCTCAGGTTAATCGAGCGCCTGCGGCTAAGGATACGGGGCTTATGCGGCTCAGGGAACACAGGCGCATGCAGCTGCAAGGGAACGGGCTCATGCGGCTGGGAAGGGGACGGTTCATGCGACAAGGGTCAAGCGTGACCATGCGGCTAAAGATAGGTGAGCATATGCGGCTGCGGGAAAAAACGGGCTTATGCGGCTAGGAGCGTGCAGACTCATATGGCTAGAAGGGGATGCAAGTCTATACGGCAAAGAGACAGGGACGTATGTGCCAAGGAGTATGCAGGCTCATGCGGCTGGAGAGTTGCCAAGGCCTTATTCGGCTGAAGGACAACAAGCATATGCGGTTGGGGAGTTGACTTCATGCGGCCAGGAGACGCAGTGCCATGCGGCTAAGGGAGTCGCGGTTTATGCGGCCAAAAAATGATGAGCTTATGCGACAATGGAACCAACGAGGGCCATGCGGCTGCAAGGCACAGCCTATGCGACAATGGAGACTTACCGCATGAAAGTCATACAGTTAAGGCTGCCACGCGACTGAAGACTGATCTTCTTCTCCACTGGTCCGAGAAGAAGAGCCATGATATCCATGGCTTCAAAGCTTCCCAAATCCTTCATCCGAGGTCAGAATCCAGACTTCCATAGGTCAAAATAGGACAGAATCAAATTCTCTACAACATGGAACCATCAAAACTAGATAATAACAAGTTAAATAGATCAAAATCCAAAAAATCTAAAAATACAATAAACTTAGATCTGCACAAATTGAACCATGGAAATTAGAAATGCTAATTATTAAAGTGTGTTTGAATCTCATGGAGAAGTAAATGGAACAATAAAACTTGTGTTCCTCCATGAAGCAAGCTGCACTTACCTAAGCTCTCTCTCTGGTAGGTGAAGAGAGTAATGGTGGAGAAGAAGAAGTAAATGAAGGAGAAGTAAACAAAGAGAGAGAAGGAGTGGACGGCTATAAATGGAGGGAGTGGGGATAGGTGGAGGTTTTCCGTTGGTTCATGATGAACTCAAAAGCAAAGCAAGCCAAGCCGAACCAAACCAAGATAAACCAAGCAAGGAAATGCCCAAATATACCATGCAAGGAAACATGAAATACGAGCCAAGATACGTACACGTATTCCAAAATACGTAATACGAACTATGGTCATTACAACTCTATCCACCTTAAAAGAATTCCATCCTCAAAATTTAATCAAGCAATCAATCAAGCAATAATTCATTCAAGCAATCATTCATTCAAGCTATTACTAGGCAATCAATCAAGCTATAACTAGGCAAGCTATAACTAGGCAATCAATCATGTAATCATTCATTCAAGCAAGAAACTGAGAGCATAAGGCATAAAAAAGATATTATACCTTACGAGTCAAACAGGTCGGGATATCGCGATCGGATATCATCCTCATGCTCCCATGTTGACTCACCCAAAGAGTGATGACCCCAAGCAACACAGACTAACTTAATAGTCTTGTTCTTGAGTATCTTCTTCCTCCGGTCCAATATAGACACGGGCCTCTCCTCATACGAACCGCCGAGATGAATAGAATACTAAGAACTGTGAGCCTCTCCTATGATCTCTTGTCTGATATCTCTACTGGGTATACAAAGACGCCTCCTATGTCGAAGCATACCGTCCTCATGAATGTATGACTCTGGTCTTCGTCCTACCTCATACTCTGCTCTGAGTCGCTGAAGCTTAGAATCTGTTGATTGAGCCATCCAGATCCTCTCCACTATAGTGGACTGAACTTGCATACTGGCCGTCAATGCCACACTTGTAGGAAGGATAACTTCTATACCCATCTTCTGAAGATCTGCTAACAGCTCTGGCTGGGCTGTTAGGAAATAAACTCCGGCTCTCCTGCTTAATGCGTCTGCTACTACATTGGCCTTCCCAGGATGATACTGCAGGTTGACATCATAATCCACAAGTAGCTCTAGCCATCTTCTCTGACGCATGTTAAGATCCTTCTGGGTGAACACATACTTCAGGCTCTTGTGGTCGGTGAAAATCTCTACCCTATCTCCGTATAAGTAGTGCCGCCACAACTTAAGAACAAATACTACCGCTCCCAGCTCCAAATCATGGGTTGGGTAATTCTTCTCATGATCATGAAGTTGACGTGACGCATAAGCTATTACCTTCCCATACTGCATCAGAACACATCCTAAACCTCTGCCGGAAGCATCACAATACACTGAGAATCCCCCGGTCCCTTCTGGAAGCATGAGAATAGGAGCCGTCATTAAGCCTCGCTTCAACTTCTTAAAAGAATCCTGGCACTCTGCTGTCCAAGCAAACTGCACATCCTTACGGGTCAACTGGGTCTATGGCGCTGAAATCCGAGCAAAGTCTAAAACAAATCGCCCGTAGTAGCCGGCCAAGCCATGGAAACTTCGAACTTCTACAACTGTGCTAGGTACCGGCCACGTCGTAATGGCCACGATCTTCTGGGGATCCACTTCCACTCGTCCTCTGGTGATGATATGGCCCAAGTACGAAATGCGATCGAGCCAGAACTCGTATTTACTAAACTTGGCATATAACTGGTGCTTTCAGAGAATTTGGAGAACCACACGGAGATGCTGCTCATGCTCTGCCTCACTCTTGCTGTAGACCAGGATGTCGTCTATGAACACAATCACAAACTGATCCAAATATGGCATGAAGATACGATTCATGAGATCCATGAATACTGCCGGCGTATTGGTTGCTCCAAATGGCATAACAAGGAACTCCTAATGCCCATATCGGGATCTAAAAGCTGTCTTCGGGATGTCCTGCTCTCTAACTCTAATCTGATGGTATCCTGACCGTAAGTCGATCTTCGAGAATACTGCTGCCCCCTTGAGTTGATCAAACAAGTCATCTATCATCGGGAGAGGGTATCTGTTCTTGATTGTCCCTGAATTCAAGGTACGATAATGTACACATAATCTGGACGTACCATCCTTCTTTTTTACAAGAAGCATTGGGGCTCCCCAAGGCGATCCACTAGCATGAATGAATCCCTTGGTCCTGAGTTCTTCAATCATCTTATATAATATTATAGAGCCTAAAAATCAAGTTGTGCCTTGAATATACTGATCAGTGATCAAGTTGTTCCCCAAAAATTAAGTTACGCCACTGATATGAAGCTCAGAGAATAGACTGCACCACCGATCAGATTGTACCGATATCAGATTGCGTCTAATCTTTTTACGCCAAAATCTACGTGGCATCTGACACTTAATAGTCATCATTACCTGACAATACTGACGACTGACACAACAGTGAACGATAAAAATCTCTTCGAATCCCATGAATTGTGCCGCTTAAGAGAAGTTGGTGGACAGCTGTCATGTACACTTCGTGAGTTCTGCCCAGGTGCAATCTAAACAAAATCCTTAGTTGCGCCTGGGCACAACCAGAATGACTTTTGCTCAGAAGCTGCCACGTGTATAGGCGCAGCTCAAACCAAGTGCAGTTTGACTTGTTGACTGAAGCTCGCGCAACCTGATAAAGTTGAGACAACTTACATTCTAAAGCAGGATGACGTGGCGCACATGTCACTAATCTCTCAAGACGTGTCTACTATCCTTTACACGACCACGTGCATCTCAATCATATGATGCCACGCGTCTAAATACAGTTAGTATACGTTTGACAACTGAATGAAAGTTGGCACAACAGGAGGTTGGCGCAATCCAGTATGGTGCAATCCAGTCTCGCGTACATCAGAATAACTGCTAAAATAGTTATTTTCTGAACTCTATAAATAGAGTTTCCAATCATCATCAGAGAGACGGACAGAGATCAAGAACTCTTGCAAAATTGCTACTGCGTTCTCTAGAGGTGACAGTCTTCAAGTTTACATAGTCCAAGGGATAAAGTAATCGTCTCCTGATCAGATTCCTAAAGTTGTACTTCCCCAGAATTTATTGTACTTTGTACTCTTTTACAAGTTTGAAATAAAAACAAATTTTTTTTTGCAAACAAAATGGCGACTCTACTGGGGACGACTTTTTTCTCCAACGAGAAAGTGACAACTCAATGTGACATTGCGTCGATCGGCAAGACGCAGAAGACTCTGGTTGTTCAAGTCAACCAGACAGCCTACGAAAATATGATCAACACCAAGAGCAACAAGAGCACGGTGGCTATCGCCAAGAACAGGACTGTGTGGACTCCAAAATCTTCCACATTCGCTGTTGCCCAAGCGCAACTTGAGTGCTCAATGACCAAGGCGCAATCCGCCTTAGTGGCTCTAGTACAGCCTGTTTCTGTTGTTAGGGCACAATCTGCTCACTCTGCTGCCTTTGTGCAGCCTACTACAATCTTTGTTGCCAAAGCACGGTCAGTTCAAGCTACTATCGAGGCACATTCTACCAATGTTACTGCCATGGCGCCACCAGTAGTCCGTAGGACTATGGTGTAATCCAAGCAATCGGTAACCCAGGCACAATCTGCTACTCCGGCGCAACTTAAGGGAACTAGTCTTTTGGCTATTTCCTCTTCCAATTCTCAAGTTCTGAACTTAGAGAATTCATGTCCTAGTGCTAACACTAGACAGAACAAAGAAAAAAGTCCTATGGCATTTTCTCAATTGGCACAATCTATGCCTAAAATGATCACACAAGAGAACAAAGGGAAACGCTTCTTAGCTAATCCTGTTCAAAATAAAGGAAAGCACCCTTTGGTCTTTCCTCAAACTTTTCTGGTCTATGACTCAGAGGAAGATGTATCAGATTCTATTCCTATAAATAGAGGTCCTCGAATCTCTGATATCGGAAAGAATACTGATCAGAGAGGTATCTTACCTACCCCTATGGGATTTGGTCAAGACCTTCCTACCTTGCAAATTTCAAGATCCAAGCAAGAAAAATTGAAGGTATCACAAATAGAGACACCGGGAACAGAATTTTCAGATTTACTCGCTTATCTCAATAGGCGTCAACCAATATCAACTTCGTCAAAACGCAAAAACCTTATGCCAAAGGCCAATCTGCACCAAAAGTCAAAGTTTGAAAAGAAAGACCCATCTACCTATGCTAATGAGTTGAGTACATCTTTGTACACTAAAGGAACTAAACACTTGAAGAATAGGAGACATGTTCCTAACATCTTTAAGGAATATGTTCCTCTGACTTCTTCTCGTCCTGTGGTTGTTACTGACCTCCGGCAACGTCTTACACAAAGGTGGGAGACTACGGAAATGTTTTCCTTACCTCCAAATTGCGCTTCAAATCGCCACTGCCTACATGAAGTTGTCATCAATTGTTGTTGCCAATCGGCTCGACGATCTGTCTTCGATCGTCTGAACTATGCTTCAACTCCTGAACATATAATAGATGACGAAGATGAACTATTATATGCTTCTGTTAACATGACTTCTCAAGGCACTGGGGTGGGAAACGTCCAAGGCGTAATGCATCTCGTAATCTCCGACAACAATACTTAGACTGGATCCATGCATCCAATGAAGGTGTCTTTCAATACACTAGATCGAGAAATCATCATTTGATCCAAGGTGTCTTTAATCAAGAAGATCTCCCTATCACTCATGTGGGGGAGGACTCTCTTTCAGAGTTTGATGCAGATAGTGAAAGTTCTGAACAAACTATCTCATCAATAGCAGCAAGATAAGTGACAGCATATACCATTACAGAAGATCAAGATGCCTCTACGTCAACCAGCCAAGAGCAAGGAATTGTTGCATTAGAAGACAAATTAAAAACCATGGCAGAAATGGTTGCAAGCATGCACACCATAATGGTGGCTCAACATACAGTACCTCCGATTATAAATCCTGTTACAAATCCTAAGCTTATAGCATCTTCTGTACCTGTTAATCTGGGGGTACCAGCCCCTCAGGTTGCTTCTGTGCCAATTCAAGCTGATCCAAGTCAGTCTGGTGCTGGAGGTAGTAATTACCTCGTTGTTCCTCCTCCTAACACTTCTAATCAGCCTACCAATTCTCAAACATCAGGGGATGCAAATGAGGCTGTGAAACTTCTGCGCACTCAGTTTGAAGCTTTCAAGCAGAAGGATGGCCTACAAAGATTGGGCATAAATCAACCATATCCTATAGAGTGGAAGGAAGTTCCATTTCCTCCTATGTATAAACTCCCAACCATTATGCTGTTTGATGGTAGAACTTCTCCAAGTCAGTACATCAATCATTTCGAAGTGACGACCGATCAATTACAGCCAAATAATGCTCTCCTTAGCAGAGTGTTCGTCGGTTGTTTAGCTGGTGCAGCATATGACTGGTATCGTAGCCTACCTGATGGCTGTATCACTTTCTTTGCTGGATTTAAGCCAATGTTCTTAGAACAATTTTATGAGGGAGCCAACGACATGACGATGTCTGCCCTCATTAAAATTAAACAGAGGCACAATGAATCCATAGAGAGTTTCATTGAAAGATTCCGCCGAGAGGCACTCAAAATGCCTTTAGGTACTCCATCTGCTGTAACAATAGACACTTGCAAATCAAACTTATTGCTTATTATCAGTATATGGACGGGGTCTATAAAATTCTAGGATTGGCCTTCTTTCATTGTTAATGCAAAGGCGGAAGAAGTGAGTGCAGAAAAGTTCAAGCAGTTAGGAGTCCAGATGACTCATCCTAACCAAGATGAACATTCTACACCTGGAGGTAGTAATCGCCAGAATAATCGCAAGAATAAAGAAATATTGGTCATCAATCTTAAAGGAAAAGAGTCTTTAGCTGTCAATGTTACTCAGACGGCATCCACTCCATCAGCACCACTGAAAAAGTCAACTCGTCCAAAAGAAGAGTATTCTTTCAATGAAGATGATACTTTAAGCATCTTCGATTGCTTGATCAAAAGCAATAAGCTTCAGCTTCCAGAGGCAAAGCAACCAGAAGAAGTTGGTAAAACTGATCACCCTAAATACTGTGTTTATCACAGATTCATAGGGCATCCAACCAGAGCATGTTATGTGCTCAAGGGCAAAATCCAGGAGTTGGTCAACTCTGGAGCAATTACACTATAGTAGGACGAGAAAACAGTGACTGCTAACGTGGTTTCTCTCCAATTCGATAATTTTCTACCATAACTCGTACAAGATGGTGCTGTACCCATTACAAGGACTACTCTGGAAATTGTGAATATCCCGCCTCCTCAAAATGAAGGTCTCGTTTCGATGTCAACTGACAGAGGAGAGATTATGTGGATTCATCCAGATCTGGTGGCAGAATTTGAAATGCCTTCCTCTTCTAAATAAAAGAAGCATTCCAAGTCTAAATCCAAGAACTGTAATATGGTATCCTTTAAACCATTAACAGAAGAAGAAATCCTACTGGGCACTAGATCTGGAAAACCCTATCTTCGGGAGTATTCCGAAAATTAAGAGAACCCTGCTCCATCCCCGGATGCTCTTCCTCCATCATCTTCTCCTGCTGAAGATACACCGTCTACATCCTTGCCAGTGGTTGAACCATCTCCTCCTAAACCAACATCAGCAGACAAGGGAAAGCAACATGTTCGCTTTGATAAAGCATTGAAGAAGTCATCATCTCTTGGACTTGAAAAGCCTTACAATTTTGACATATTGGCTCAATTGGCCAATACTCTAGCAAGATTGTCAATCTTTGAACTTTTACGTCTCTCAAAAGAAACTTGTGAGACGTTAAGTAAAGCCTTGATGCAGGCTGACACTTGTTTGACTCTTCTTAAGAAGCCCGAAAAAGAGCCAATCAGCTGTGCACATTGTCATAGTGTATTTGAATTAATGCCCAATACACTTTTACACAAGATAAAATGTTGTTAGAAGACAATCGTCATGATCGTCCTCTCTATTTCATGGGGTATGTAGACACCATGAAAGTCGACCGTATTCTGATTGATCCCGGGTCTGCACTTAGCATCATACCAAAGTCCTTATTGGACGCTTTGAAAATCCCAGTACATAATCTTTCTACAAATATCACTACCATCTTGGGATTCAATCAAGGAAGAAGTGAACCTTTGGGAAAAATACGCCTAAAACTTCAAATTGGCAATCTTCGTACAAAAGTAACTTTCTATGTTATAGACAATCATGGCTCATACAATGCTTTGTTGGGAAGGCCATTCCTCTATGAACACAATATTGTACCCTCTATGCTCCACCAATATTTCAAATATGTGGATGGTAATAAAGAAGTCCAAAAAGAGGTTGCAGATCTGAATCCTTTCAAAGGAGTTGAAGCATATTGCAACGATTCTCGTATGTACAAAGAGGAATTCATGAAGATGGTACTAGCAATGGACACAGATGAAGAACAGAAGAGTATACTTAATGATACTCTGGTGATTCCAGTCAAAGGACGTGCCTCCTGTCCTCAGTCTTCCCAACCACTGAATATCTATCTACCTTTCCATGAGAAATGACCTAAAGGTGATAGTTAGGAACAAAGGGAGCTCACCTCTTCTGAGCCGCTTGTAATCGATCTTCGTCGTAAGAAGCTCCCTCCTCCTTTTCGTTCTTCTTCTCCCCCTCTTGTCATCAATCTGACTAAGCCTGCTAAGGCTAAAGTCCCTGTTGTAAATGATGGTGTAAAAATCAATAAAGTATCTCCTTTGCAGTATACTGATGTCTTTTACTATACTTAGTATTATCTGGATATGCTAGATAGCTTTAAACCACTTACAGTAGAAGTCGTATCATCTCGACGAAACATGGTATCACTGGATTCAATACAAGAGTCGTACTTCTTAGTACCGTCTCGAAAAAAAGATGAAAAGCCTATATTCTTCAACAAAAGAGAAGAACCAAAAATTATGCTCTATAATGATAATAGTGATGATACAGGAAGGCTACAATTACGACGCTATAGTCCACAATCCAAAGCCATCATCCGTAAAATGGACTATGATTTCAGAACAGGTCTCAACAATGGTAAAGGAAGGCGAAACCCCTCTTCGTATTGCTGTTCCAAAAGGAAAATCACAACAATACCATATTAAAACGAAACGAGGACTAGGTTATACGTCACCACTTCCAACTCCAGAACCTTCTGAATCTGATGAAGAATAACGTTCAAACTCTTCTGATTTTATCTCATGGAATTCTGATACCAGCATCGGTCATGTTCATAAGGTGATAGTATCTTCTAATATGGTGTCCGTCAAATTCTCAGAAAATGATGAAAGTGACATTAAAGAAGCTACTGAAATGGACCCTTTGGCACAAAGGATGGACAATCAATGGGAACTTTGTTTTGAACAACGAGAACCACCTACTGAGGATCAACTGGTCCAAATCGATATTGGAGAGAAAGGTGCATCACGACCAATCTTCATTAGCAAGAATCTCCCAGAGGATGATAAACAAGAATTAATTCACCTTATTCGTGAATACATTGACGTCTTCGCCTGGAGTTACGAAGATATGTCGGGATTAGATCCTCAAATTACAACTCACAAGCTTAATATTCTGCCGAATGCCAAACTAGTCAAACAACAACAACGACGATTCAAGCCTGAAATGATGGATGCAATTGATGATGAAGTCAAAAAGCTTATAGCTTGTGGCTTTTTCAGAGAAGAACAACATCCTGACTGGGTGGTCAATGTCATCCCTGTCCTGAAGAAAACCAGAAAAGTTTAAGTTTGTATAGACTTTCAGGATCTCAATGATGCTTGCCCTAAAGATGAATTCCCTCTTCCAATTACTGATGTTATGATCGACAACACATGTGGATTCGAACGAATTTCTTTCATGGATGGGTTTTCTGGATATAATCAAATTCGGATGGATCCTGAAGATGAAAAACATACTTTATTTCGTACTCCTCGAGGTGTGTACTGTTATACGGTCATGCCGTTTGGTCTTAAGAATGCAGGTACAACTTACCAGCGGGCTATGAGTACCATCTTTAGAGATCATTTGTGAAAGACTATCGAATGCTATGTTGACGATATTGCTGTCAAAAGTCATCTCAAAGAAGATCACATTCAAGATTTAAGCCAGCATCTTTTCTTTAAAAATTAAAAGTGACCATCAGTTCATTCACTTTCTTTGATTTATCATTTATTGGACATTTATTGTCTCTTGTTTAAATAATTTGAATTCACGTCCTTTATACCTCTGAATTTCGATTATTTATATCAGCAACTTGTCATGTCCTTGTTACCCTTGATAAAGTTGTCCATTAAAATAACAGTATTGCTAAATTTTATATTCTGCCACGTCCATATTACCTCTGAACAAATATAATAAATATTATTATTATCCAAAATCATGAAATATATCACGTCCAGTACCTCTGAATATATTTTCTATTCTATTACTTATATCTATAACAAGATATGCAACAAGTAATGGAACCACATAAAAATTTTACTATTTCTTTTCTGCAAAAGAAGAAAAAGATTACATTAAAAAAGAGAGAGGAAATAACAGCATTTGCCTATTTTTCACTCTGAAGGATAGATGATAAGTTCTGTAATTTGTTTCTTCAAAACTTGAATTCTTCCATCACGAGAATCTAGCACTCTCTGCCTAGCTTCAATTCGTCCTGATTCGTGATCAAAAGGTTATAGAGCAGCAGTTCGGCATTTTAGCTCTTCATTCTGAAGACGTTCGAATTTCTTCTTTCGATTCTTCAAAATATCCACCTGATCAACAGCAGATTGGTACAATTGATTTTCTTGTTCTATGTGTTGTTCAGTATTTTGGAGTTCTGCCTGAAGTCAAACAATTTCGGCTTTTAGACCAGCAACCTTTTTATCTTCTTCTATAACCTTAGTCTTGTGACTCTCAGCAACAATAGTTACGTCAGAGATTTGAACATCTAACTCAGAGGTCTGTCTAGTGAAAGTCAGCAGAAATGTCTCAAAATCAACTTTACTAATCTCTGTTTCTTGAACTATGGTTGCATATTCCATGTTTACTAGCGAATCGATATCTCCTCCTTTCAGCTCCTTGTAAGCCTTAATTGAACTCTCTAGTTCATCCAAAATATGTTCCAAAAATGAAGCTTGAGCTTCATCTCCTTGACTACGGATGCCTTCAATCAAGAATGTGGTAGGAGTTCTAACGGTACTGAAAGGGACATCTTCTCTCTCCATAACTCTATGAACTAGAGGCTCCAGAGATGTAAAGAAGACTCTCGTGAAAGAGGTCACTACAAATTTGTTAGTTGCCAGGGCTCCTTGAGTGCCTACTATGTTTGAAGAAGTCTTCACAGCTTTAGCAGGAGGGAGTATTTCATCTGGAGCACTAATATGAGAAGAGCTTCCTTCCCCGGCTACAGTCCACGTGGGTGCTGCTACAAATTACATATGTTATGACTCATAATGCTGAAGATGTAATAACAAATCATTCATAGTGGGGAAACTTTCTTGGGCTGAGTACATCATGAGGAGTCTCAATCGTCTTAGTTGTCTCAGACTGAAGTTTGGACAGAGTCTCTATAGACATGGCGGCCTGACTACTCCCTGCTCCTGATTCGTTCGGAGGTGGTATAGTTACTGGAGTTTCATTCATTTTCGTTGCCACCTTAGTCACTTTGAGTGGCTCAGTGGTTGCAGATTCATTAACTCCAGGAAGATTGACAGGTCCCTTGTCATGAACCATATCCCCCTCGTCTTCAACAGGCAAAAGATTTTTATCAATTGGGATTTCTTGTGATGGTGATACATTCGCTAAAGTTTGTTTTTCTTTAGCAATGTTGTCCCAATCTTCTTCATAAGTTTCATCATCAAAATCACAACCATTCAATGCATCAATCACTGCTTCTCCTGAATGAGTAGATATTTGTGCTTGAGAAGTATCTTGGGGAGGTAGGTCTTGTTTTGGAGAGGAAGCTTTTGGACTCACAGGAGTTGGAGAGGGAACTGTTATCCCTGCTGCAGCAAGTACATTGGTAGGAACATTTACTATCACGATGGTAGGAGAAGGACGGACATCTATTTAAGTAATCAAGGAAAAGCGATTCAGATATATATATATCTCTGGTAAAAGTTAATATGGGATAATATTTCATAGCTTTGATAGTACCTTCTTGAGATGGTTCCTCTTCAGCAATGTTCAATCTTCTTCTGACTTCTTTAAGTATCGGTGCGCTTGGCCCTGCAACAGCTCTGGTACGATTACCTTCTGGATCAATCAAGGAAACAAAAGTTTCTCCTTCTGTAATCATCCCTTGTTTCTGAATAGAAGAAGGAGTAATGTCCTTCTCTCCAGAGGAAGAACTGAGAAGTAACTATTTTGATTGAGAACGAGTCATTCTCGTGGTCACTGGTTCATTGATAACTAGTGATGTCCTTTTCTTCTTCTCCGGAGCCCTTGGATAATTAGGAAGATTATCCTGTTGAGGAGAGACTATCATTTCCTTAGTCTTTCTCATCTTCAGACCTTTGACAGAGGATTTGTCTTTCCGCATCTTTAGAGATATATCTAAAAGATCTTGAACCGGGTCAGCAAAATTTATTAAAATTGATGCTTCCAGAGGTACATCAGCGGGGTCCCTGTCTTCTACGTCTCGGAAAGACTAAAGAGTACGTTTTCCTTGTTTAATTCTTCTTTCAGTTGCAAAGCTATGTGAGGGATGGAAGTTTTCAGCAAATGTGTTCGCTGAAGTGTAGAAGTTTGTATATGAATATAGCATACGCGGACCTTGGAGAAGTTTGTAAGGCATAGATAAAATAGCCTTTGTGCCTCGAGCATTGTAATAATTCCAAGCTCTAGCCCCATCAATGAGATAGCCTGTAGCTTGGAGGCAAGTGGTCGCATTTCCTACATAAAGTTGATCATACCCGAATTGTCGTGCAAATCGACTCGGCAAATACCGCTCCAAATAGCATTCTTCCTCAAATCTATAAACCAAGTGGGACGGTCGGATTATTTTAAGCCAGGAAAAGATGTTTGGACTTAAACGGAGTGTTTCTTCGGGTAAATCTATCATTTGTGGAGGCATGGCATCATACCCTGTAGGAGGCCCAACACACTGAAAGAACCATCCTGATCCACGGTTCAGGAAAAGTCGACATTCTGTAAGAGCAGTGTATTTCCAGTGAGCATTAGCAAAATGCCCAATGAAATCTCCATCATGAGGTCCTCTATCCGGGTCCATCAAGCAGGGATGGTGTAGTAATAACCATCCAAACAAATAAGTGAATGGCATTTCTGTACGGGAAAAATCCGACCGATTATCGTTTTCTTTCAGCATAGTGTCCATAAAAGAACGCAATCCTGCGTTCAGACGACAGGTCATGGCTGAAAGCAGATCCATCTTGTATCCAAATATAAGACGTGTCGCAGTGAACATGATATCCCGATGAAACCTGTCAATTGTACTAGCCTCCGGAACTACAAAGCATCGTAGCCATAAAGATAGAAAGCCTGCCAACTGGGCTTCTGGAGACATAGGTCTGTAACCCTGTCGAAGACTTTGAAGAACGTTGCCAGCCTTGAACTGACCCGAGTCCTCAGTTAGAGTGACATCCCCATGATTATGCTTCTCCATCAATAATTGTATATCACTTCTATCAAAAGGTTCAAAGAAACGAGGCGTACAGGCTTGACTGTCGAGTGGCTTGTCCTCCCACACATGACCTAAAAACAGATATGGCATCCATTTTGTGATATAGCAAGTACCTGCAGAAGCACTTTCGTAGTAGAGTGAGCAAATTTTATAATGGCACAGCAGCTCTTAGAAAACTGTGATCATCTAGGGATTCTCCTTTGCTAGAGCATCTAATTCATCATTTGTGGGTACATATTCTTCATATGGGTTGTCACCCATCGGCATATGAGAGATATATTCCATCTCGTTAAGAGCAAACCCTATTTCTCCATGAGTTGTCATGAAAGTCCCAGTGCTTTTGTTATATCTCTCTACCAAAGCCAAGAACATGTGAGGGTTTGGATGAATGCCATATACCGTAGTGCAGATGAGATAATAGAGGCCCAAATCAATGAGCCTGTCTTTGAATTCCTCCAAAATCCATATGGACAAGCTACTCCAACGTTTCATTCTAGGGTTTACCAGGCCCGTCATTCGCATAGCACAGTCTGGATATCTTCCTTCAGCTTTTGCAAATGTATTTGCAAAAATAGGTACTCTGACAGGAAGGAGCAGAGAGGAGTCCTCGGGAGGTGTGCTATATTTTTCAGAAGTACTATAAAAAAGGTCTTTGTTCTGTGGACCCACTTTATAACAGATTCGACCGACTCTTGCTTGTTGGAGAGGAGTCAGATCCCATGACATCCTCCTAGGATAGCTAGCAAAAGCATATTGAGATAATTCCATGGACCTGGATATTTCTGTTAGATGAATGGCGTTGTTTCCCTTTAAGAAATATCTCGTCTCTTTTCTTGCCTTAGGTTGGGAAGTCTTCTTGATTGCATCTCCAAATAAAAAGGTAGGTTTCTTGTGGACGGTAGTATCCAAGCTCTGCAGAGGTTCACCATTCATTAAGTTCAAAAGAGTTTGATTGTCCTGATCTATGAGCAGACTTCTTCGTGCTTCAGGACCATCGTAATGAGGAAAAGTGATGTGAGACAAATTCTTTCTGTATTCTGGGACATTAAATGTTGAAGCAAACTTTTCTGCATCTGGGTCTTCCCTGAGATTAACTGCAGAGAGATGCATAAACAAATTAAAAACAAAAAAATAAAGATGTATGATTTTTTGAATCACACAGATTTTTTGAGTTGTGCCATGAGATGTATTGCGCGAGATTTAAGTTACGCGATATATTGAGCCGCGCGACAACCCAAGTTGCGCCACATGCCTTGTTGAACGAAACTCAAGTTGCGCAACACCTCAGGTTGTACCACATTTTTTTACTGTGCGCAACAGTATTCGTAAAAAATGAACACCGTTCAAGGAGAGGGCGACCATACCCTAAGAAGGGGTGGCACAAAGTTTATGATGCACCACACTCTAAAAAGAGGGGCACAAAACAATTATTGATGAAATCACAAAATCGAATCGGCTCGTCCTTAATCACCTTCCATTGCTGGATTAGCTGTCTCTCGACGAGATGAAGGCGGCACATATTGTGGCACATGGGTAGGTGGAACACGAGTTGAAGAAGTGGCGATGGCCTTTCCCTTATCAGCAGCAGTCCTTTTTGGGGCCATGTCGTCAAGAAGATGATCAGAGAAGAGGGGTGCAAAAGTTATAGAAATTTTCTTAAAAGATTAAAAGTGAAAGTAAAGAATCACAGTGGAGTAAGCGAGGATTATTTATAGCCACAAAATCAGAATCCTAACAGTCATCCTGATTCGTGCATGATACGTCTAAATTAGTCATAACAGATTGTACGAGTCCAGCGCAACTTGACTTAGTCAAAACTTTTCTAAATTCAAAGTATTCTAAAACTTTGCAAAGTTTTTAAGTTTTAAAAACTTTGAAGGGGGTCTTATAGAGCCTAAAAATCAAGTTGTGCCTTGAATATACTGATCAGTGATCAAGTTGTGCGCCAAAAATCAAGTTGCACAACTGATATGAAGCTCAGAGAACAGACTGCGCCACCGATCAGATTGTGCCGATATCATATTACGCCCAATCATTTTGTGCCAAAATCTACGTGGCATCTGACACTTAATGGTCATCATTACCTGACAATACTGACGACTGACATAACAGTGAACGAAGAAAATCTCTTCGAATCCCGTGAATTCTGTCGCTCAAGAGAAGTTAGTGGACAGCTGCCCTGTACACTTCGTGAGTTGCGCCCAGGCACAATCTAAACAAAATCCTTAGTTGCACCTGGGCGCAACCTGAACGACTTTTGCTCAGAAGCTGCCACGTGTGTAGGTGCAGCTCAAACCAAGCGCAGTTTGACTTATTGACTGAAGCTCGCGCAACCTGATAAAGTTGAGACAACTTACATTCTAAAGCAGGATGACGTGGTGCACATGTCATAATCTCTCAAGACGTGTCTACTATCCTGTACATGACCACACGCATCTCAATCATATGATGCCACGCGTCTAAATACAGTTAGTACATGTTTGACAACTGAATGAAAGTTGGCACAACAAGAGGTTGGCACAATCCAGTATGGTGCAATCCAGCCTCGCACACATCAGAATAACTGTTAAAACAGTTATTTCCTGAACTCTATAAATAGAGTTTCTAATCATCATCAGAGAGACGAACAGAGATCAAGAACTCGTGTAAAATTGCTGTTGCGTTCTCTAAAGGCTACATTCTTCAAGTTCACATAGTCCAAGGGATAAAGTGATCGTCTTCTGATCAGATTCCTAAAGTTGTACTTCCCTAAAATTTATTGTACTTTGTACTCTTTTACAAGTTTGGAATAAAAATAATTTTTTGTTTTTTGCAAACAAATATCTCTAGCTCTTACGGCGCCATCCTGTAGACTCTCTCCGACACTGGGGCTGTCACCGAAATCAAGTCGATAGTAAACTTGATCTCTCGCACTGGCGACATTCCTGGAAGCTCTTCTGGGAAAACATCTGGACACTCCTCAACTATCCGGGATAACTGCACTGCTGCCGCTGCCATCCGCAATACTGGAGGAGAAGGTTCAACTTCGTCTCGAGAAAAGGAAAACTCTGGTCCGTGTGGAATGCTAAAAACAACCCTGCCGATATGGCAGTCTATCCTAGCATACTGGTCTTTCAACCAATCCATCCCTAAGACCACATCATAATCGGCCATCGGAAACTCTATCAATCTAGCGTGGAACTCTCTACCGCTAACTACGATCCGACACGAGGAAAACACTCTATCTACTCCCACAAGTCCGTTACCAGTAAGTATATTGAGCCTTACTGATAATGACTCGGGCTCCAGTCCTATCCGTGTCGCAAATCGTGTAGACATAAATGAATACGATGCACCAGAGTCAAATAATACTGAAGCTGGAAAGGTATTGACGAGAATAGTACCTGCCACCACCTCACCTGGTGCTAATCCTTCCTCTCCCATGGTCAAAGCCAGCACTTGATCATGTCCTCGGGGTGCGGGTCCCCTCTGCTGAAAACTTCTCTGTCTGCTCTGGATCAGGGCTTGGGCTTGAGCATACTGCTGCGGTCTCTGCTGCTGGAATGCCTGGGCCTACATCGGCAATGGCCTCGGTAACGGGTAATGCTGCTGCTGTTGGACTGGTGCTGGTCCTCTCGTCGAAGGACTAGAGAAGGCTGATGAAGATGAACTCCCTCTGTTTGGAAAGTTCCCAATCCTGTGGTCCGGGGTACTACAGACCAAGCAAAAACCCTGTGCTCTGCGACACTCTGATACCACGTGCCCAGGCTTCCTACAGTGTCAATATCCCACTGCGAAAGAGTGCTTCTGCTTCTGCTGCTGAGGGTACCTCGGAGTTGAATGTTGAACCGATGTAACTGAGGTCGCCTGCCTCGAAGCTCCAATGGTCAAGGCCCTAGCTACCCGGGCTGGTGATGAAGACCGATTCATCTGGCTATGGGATTGCTTTCGACCTCCGGTCCTATCCACGATCCTCTGGGAGGTATACTCGTGCTTCCTGGCTGCTCTCAATACCGTATCAAAAGTCTGATGCTCAAACTGCTTCACTGCCAATAAAATCTCCAGGTAAAGTCCCTGCTGGAACTACTGAGCTCTATCGAACTCGATCGCTACCAAGGTGGGAGAAACCGACTAAGTCTCAAAAATTCGGCCGCATATCCATCGACCGTTCTGCCCATATGTTTCAAATTGGTGAACCTCATCTGTAGATCGTACCGAGCTACAGCATCAAAATACTTGATCTGGAATCTCTTACAAAACATTGCCCAGGCAGTAGGTGCCATTAATCCAACGGCCTGCGCCACCCACCAGCTGCGGGCAAGATCGAATAACTGCAAGCGCACCACGGCCATCTTCTCGTCTTCTGGAGTCTTGGCTGCTTCTAGAATCACCTCTGTGTCCTGAAGCTAAGCATCTACGGCAATAGCAGCTTCGCTACCATCGAAGAAGGGAGGGTTCAAGCGCTTGAAGCTGTTGGCCACACTGTTACCCTGATGACCTCCTCTGGTCAGAGTATCTGTCGCAGCCTGGTGCAAGGCATCTCCTCGACGATCTTGGAAAGCTAACAACGTCCTGATGAGACCCACCAAGGTGCCGTCATCAGGTTCAGTAGGCTGGATGGGCTAAACTGGTGACTCCCCTCCAGTAGGCATGACTCTGGAGGCTACTCCTGAATGCTGGGATTGATCTCCAGGTTGCTACTGGTCCACGGGAGGTGCTCCGTCTTGCTGATCGACAGGTCTAGGAACAATGCCGCTGAAGAAGACGATATAGGGAATAATAAGGAAGGACCAGGACCGATCAACGATACAAGCATGTGATCATGTCAAGAATCCAGGGATTTAGAAGATATGGGCAGAGATCAAGGGCGAGTACAGATTAAGGTATCTATTCGGTAAACCCTCATACATCTTGATTTTCAAAACCTGCATGGGCTACCACTTAAACCATATAACGCCCTAGAACCAGAATACTGGAGAACGAGGGCGTAAATAGCCAGCTACGTATATTAAAGTGCAACCCACCTCACTATACGGTCATGGCTGTATAGATACATGAGGGTTTAACTACAAGCCATCAGTCTCCTATGGTCATGAACAAGCCTATTGTCTCATTCTCAAGCAAGTAATAATAGTTACAAGATGTCAGAACCTCAAATATACAATAGTAAGGCGTCCTATACATTACATATTTGGATGATCATGAAGCTAGTCATACAAAATGTCAAGACTAGCAAGAGTTTCAGTCATACATGATCAACCCTAGGATTTGTTAATCATGTTACAGCCCGTAGGCAGACAGTAAATAAAGGTGCAATACGAGCTAACACGTGCTCGTCGGCTAAACGCCTCAAAAAAATAATTCTACAATAGAGTGAGAGATCCAAAAATAAATCCACTCGTTGCCAGGGTTACGCTTGGTGGTCACCATCTGGCTGAAAGGTCGATAGATCCTCTGGAGCTGCTCCGATATCTGGTCACACAAAACCAGCTGGGTCAGACCACAGAAAGAGCAAGTGCCACAAAGGAGGCTTCACTTAGGAACTAAAACTAGCATACCATAAATGAATATTAAAGATAATTATAAAGATACTAATAATAACAGAGATAACAATAATAAATTGAGTTCGAAGAAACCTTTTAAGTAGCCAGATTGCAACCCTTAAACCAAACAAGGACCGGGGTTGCAACCCTTCACTTGAATAGAAACCCGTCTCAATACTTGTTGGTAAAGTAAAAGGATGAGCTCGACATATGGTGAAATAAGTCAATAAACGAAGAGAGGACACAGAACTGCTCCGGGAGCCAGGTTACAACCCTTAAACCAAACAAGGACCGGGGTTGTAACCCTTCGCCTGAACAGAACTGGACCCCTGATCTTTATTGTTAAGGCCAGAATAAATAATCATGCTATTGAAGTATTGTAAAATATGACGAGCAGGGCACGGGGTGTAACAAGGCAATAAACGAAGAGAGAACGCAGAATTGTTCTGGGGGCTAGGTTACAACCCTTAAACCAAATAAGGACCGGGGTTGTAACCCTTCGCCTGAACAGAACTGGTCCCCTGATCGTTATTATTAAGGCAAGCGTAAGTAATCATGTCATGTCACAATCTTGTACAGGATCAGAACGAGATAAAGCTGGGCTAAACTCCATTCAATCAATCACGGCCAAGCAATGAGTACGGCTTGATACTTTAACTAACGAGGGCTATCACATGCCTAGTTACTAGCAAATGCAATGAGATTATCCCAATAGCCACGAGCCCTGCATACCATCCAGGTCATCCTGGTCGAATGTCCGTTCATGAAGGTGCAACACATGACTGTGTGCTGGAATTGTGCCCTACTCGTCGGTAGGCTACAAGTCTACTTAGTGCGCCCAGATAACGGGATTGCCTGTAGCTGGAAAATCTCTCCATGACTACTGGAATATTTAGTTATTAGTCTTAGTCAATTTCAGTAGGTACCCCTGACCGTGGTATTCAGGGATCCCTATCCTAGACATGATGCAAGATAATACTGGTTTATTTGTACAAACACAATCGTCCACGGTGTCCAGGTTATTCATACTGGTCATGTCAGGCTTACTGTCGTAACAACATATCATGTCAGGTTTACTTGTCAAAAGTGTGCCACGAAGGACCACTATCGTGTTCATAGAACATATCAGAATTTACATGGCATAAATATAAATATAATATTGTAATATAATAATAATATAATAAATAAAAAGGACAAGGACTAGGAAAAGTGCCATGCGGCTAAGGGAAATAAGCTCATACGGCAGCGAGGTAGCAGTGCCATGCGGCTCAGGTTAATCGAATGTCTGCGGCTGAGGATACGGGGCTTATGCGGCTCAGGGAACACAGGCGCATGCGGCTGCAAGGGAACGGGCTCATGCGGCTGGGAAGGGAACGGTTCATGCGACAAGGGTCAAGCGTGGCCATGCGGCTAAAGAGAGGTGAGCATATGTGGCTGCGGGGGAAAACGAGCTTATACGGCTAGGGGGTGTGCTCATATGCGGCTGCAGAAATAACATCATACGGCCATGAGAGGGAACGGGGGTATGCGGCTCGGGAGAGCGGGCTTATGCGGCTAAGAGCGTGCAGACTCATGCGGCTGGAAGGGGATGCAAGTCTATGCGGCAAAGAGACTGGGACGTATGCGGCAAGGAGTATGCAGGCTCATGCAGCTGGAGAGTTGCCAAGGCCTTATGCGGCTGAAGGACAATAAGCATATGCGGCTGGGGAGTTGACTTCATGCAGCCAGGAGATGCAGTGCCATGCGGCTAAGGGAGTTACGGTTTATGCGGCCAGGAAATGATGAGCTTATGCGACAATGGAACCAACGAGGGCCATGCGGCTGCAAGGCACAGCCTATGCGGCAATGGAGACTTGCCGCATGAAAGTCATGCGGCTAAGGCTGCCATGCAGCTGAAGACTGATCTTCTTCTCCACTGGTCCGAGAAGAAGAGCCATGATATCCATGGCTTCAAAGCTCCCAAATCCTTCATCCGAGGTCAGAATCCAGACTTCCATAGGTCAAAATGGAGCAGAATCAAATTCTCTATAACATAGAACCAACAAAACTAGATAATAACAAGGTTAAATAGATCAAAACCCAAGAAATCTAAAAATATAATAAACTTAGATCTACACAAATTAAATCATGAAAATTAGAAACGCTAAGTA
This sequence comes from Iris pallida, assembly GCA_029216955.1. NCBI lineage: Eukaryota > Viridiplantae > Streptophyta > Magnoliopsida > Asparagales > Iridaceae > Iris > Iris pallida. The sequence continues at coordinate 180,833 of JANAVB010030259.1, read as the reverse complement.
TTAAAGTGTGTTAGAATCTAATGGAGAAGTAAATGGAACAATAAAACTTGAGTTCCTCCATGAAACAAGCTGCACTTGTCTAGGCTCTCTCTCTGGTAGGTGAAGAGAGTAATGGTGGAGAAGAAGAAGTAAATGAAGAGAGAGAAGGAGTGGGTAGCTATAAAAGAAGGGAGTGGAGGTAGGTGGGGGTTTTTCTTTGGTTCATGATGAACTCAAAAGCAAACCAAGCTATGTCGAACCAAACAAAGATAAACTAAGCAAGGAAATGCCCAAATATACCATGCAAGGAAACATAAAATACGAGTCAAGATACGTACACGTATTCCAAAATACATAATATGAACTATGGTCATTACATTGACAGAGGCATATACTGACTTATCTTCAGAAGATACCTCAACATGATGGGTCAAAGCAAGACGATCAAAAACTGACTGTGTGGCTACTTTACAACAGCACCTGATTGTAATCACATGTAAGCTGCAATAATACACCATTGGTGGAGATGGGGATACAACCTTCCATTTTTTAGAAATTAGATCACAGAGGTCGATTTTCTTAGTAGAAAAGAGGGAAAATGTGGCTTGTTCTTGGCCTTGTTGGTTCCTAGAAGATATAAGGAAGCGCCTAATTCAGCAGCATAAGTGATGGGATTTTTAGCACTCATCCTTGGGCGATTTGAAGTAGTAAGTGTCACCCTTTGAACATGATTAACATTGGCAGAGGAGAATTTTGGGCGCCAGAACTTATAGGTGCCATTGCTTGTTCAACATTGGAGCGCACATTCTGGTTAAGTTGGGCTTGGCACCTGTTAAGATGGGTACGCATATCAGTATCAACTATCATTTCAGTCTGTTGTACTTAGAGTTTTCCTTGTACATTACGAATTATGTGCATGTGAGTGGTTGGAAGAATCCCCTTTTGTTGTGCGCATAATCTCTCAGTACGTCTGATACGCTGCCTTTGAGCAGCCATAGTGTCTTTGCTGAAAGATTTCGGGTTTGGCAAAATAAATAAAAAAATGGGCACCCTCAAGTGGGCGCCTTTCTCTCTATGGCGCATCTCCTACAGAAGAACTAGGGATGATAGATTTGATAGAATGGGCGCCCTCAAGCGGTTACCTATCTCCAGACGATGCGCCCACAGATTTGGATATCATTGTAGAGACAGATTTGAGAGAATGGGCGCCTTTAAGTGGGCGCCTATCTCCAGATGATGCGCCCGAAGATTTGGGCATCACAGCAGAGTTAGGATCAGTGGTCTTGACAGAATAGGCGCCCTCAATTGGGCGCTTATCTCCTTGTGGTGCACCAGCAGGCTTAGGCACCCACTCAAGATGCCTCTTCAGAGAGTGGTTCTGCATATGTAAAGTGTGCCTAGCTTTGGCCATAGTGTCTGTACGCTCCCTATTTGCAGAAACAGGAGCGCTCTTAGCACCAGGAACACTTAGCATGTTTTTGAACACTGTTTGGTCGAATTTGACGAACAACGTTCCTTTCTTAGAGCCAATCGATGATGAATCACCTTGAGTTGTCACCTTCTCTTTGGAGGAGAAGGTCTTCCCCAGCAAAGTCGCCATTTTATTTACAAAAAACAAAAAGTATTTTTATTACAAACTTTAAAGAATCGTGCACAAGTACAATAAATTCTGGGAAAGTACAACTGTAGGAGTCTGGTCTGATTGACGACCGCTTTATCCCTTTGACGAGACGATTGTGGATGGAAGCAAGCTTGTCACTGTATCTCGGAGCTTCTATTGACGAGGAATCTTCTGTATGGCTAGGCCGTATAGAAGTATCGACAGAACTTCGGCTTCGATTAACGGTTGAAGAACTTGCTCTTGAGAAGTGATGATTGCAGAAGATGGAAGTGCGATGAGTGCTCAAACTATACCCCTCCTCTATGTCTGTACGTTGGAGAAGTGGAGCTCTATTTATAGAGCCAAGAGATAACCACCTGACCGTTATCAAAAGTAGACACCTTTTTTTTGGATAGGCGCCTAAGCCACTGGGCGCCATTTTTAAGCAGGGACGCCTTTGACATGTGGTGCCTATACGAAATAGACGTATGGTCGTGGCCAAGTGATGGGCATGTTCTTCAGGAAATTTAGAGTAGTGCACCACGTTCAGTATGCATGGCAGATTAATACGTCATTAGGAAACTGAATACTTTGAGAAAGGCGTCCAATGAAGTAGGTGCCTAGAAAAGTTGAGCACCTAGTTGCAGTAGGCGCTTAAATGGGTCAGGGTGCCTCAGAGAAATGGACGTCTGGATGCATAAGGAGCCTAGAAGAACCGAACTCTTAAGAAACAATGGACGCCTTAGAGAGTTCGGCACGTAAGATTCATGGGGCACCTAAGAGTATTAGGCACCTAAGAGATACAAATATTTTGAGCGCCTACAACGTTGAGCGCATAGCACTCGTGCCGTCTTGGACATCTTCGTACCAGCCTGCGAAGGTGCGTCGTACTCAGAGTCCAATTTTTCTTTGGCAGGATGGAAAGCAATCCTGTCAAAGACAGAGGCCTTCTTGGGCGCAGTGTATCCCCTATGTGAGCAGGTAAGTGTGACCGACTTTGTCCTTCACGCCTTGGACTTAGCGTGGGTGGTTCGGGAAATAGAAGCAATGTCTTGCTCCCCAGTTCCACGTGCCGTTGGTGGATTGGCCTTCCTATTAGCAATAAGGAGAGACTACACTAGCGTAGATTATACGCCTTGGGTCTGCTGTGCTTCGGGCGCAGCCTCCTTGGCTTTGGTGGACAGCGCAGTGTGTAACACCCACTTTTCTAAATAAGGGTAATTTTGAACTTTTGTAAAAAATAATAGGATTTATGATTTATGGGGATTTTTAATTAATTTAATACTATTTAAAATTGGTAAAATATAATTTAGATGTGTTAGCTAGTGAACCCTAGAACTATTTAGCCTAGAGACTAACCATGACCATGGGGACCTAACCATGTGATTAGAATGACTATTTATGACTTTTTAGGCTAAGGGTATTTTGGTCATTTTGTGACTTTTGAATTATTTAGGATTTTGATTAATTGGTGAATTTTAGATTATTTTAATAATATTTAAATTAATGTATTATGATTTTGGTCATTTTTATATTTTAATATTGTAGGAAAATTTTATATTTTTAATATTGTTTTTATTGGATTTGTTAAGTCGATTTGAGTTTCGTCACGTTCCGACTTGTATTGTGACCCGGGTAGCTTAAACTCTAGATGGGACCCAATATTAAGTTAAGTATGGCCCACAAAACCCAATATTTAAGTTAGTTAGTTAGACTAATTTTTATCATGTTAGAATGGTTAAGTTAGAGACTCAAAACTAGATCCTTTGACCCCAAACTTGAACCTAGTCTAGACTTAACCATATGAGACTAGAGAGGGGCAATTAGGATATTTCCTATTAGCTGTAATGGACTCTTTATGGCAGCCACCTTTAGGGGAGAATGATTCATTTCATTCATTACAATTTTGCTTTTTTTATTTTCCTTTTGTTCTTCCCTAATTTTAGAGAGCCTTCCCTTTGATTTGATCTCCAAATCAAATCATTCCTTCACCAAATCTTCCCTCAGTCATTCCCATTCTCCAAGGAAAGAGTGCTACCAAGGATTAGAAGAGAACTGCAAGGAGGAGTGTCCACTTTGAGGGATCTTCGTATCGGAGCCGTGTCATAAAGGATTCATTGGGATTCCACTCCCAATAGGTAAAATCCATCCTCTAAATGGATTTTATTTGCATATAAATTAGGTTTGAATTTATCGGATCCATCCTCATGCATGTGTCCCCTTTAGATTCAAATTTGAGACCATTTGGAGCTCTCTTGAGGATTTTAGATATGTGTCTTGTGTCCTACTTGATAGATCCCAAATTAGGACATCCCATGTTTATGTATGTATGATAATAGTTTAAATAAATATTTAAATTCAGTTTTAGAATGGTTAAAGAGTGGATTGATCTTAGTTAGGATGGTTAGAATGAGTTTCATTTGGATACCTATGTTGGTATCCAAGTACCTTGGCCTACATGTGTTTCTTTTGTCCAAAACAACTCAAATTCGTCATAATATTCATCCACGTTTTTATTGACCAAAACAACTTAGAAATGTCATAACTTTTAGCTTAGAACTCTGTTTAATCTCCTTTTTTTTAAAGAACCATATCGAAGTTAGCTTTCCAAATATATATTTTAATAAGCCAAAATCGTTCTAGAACTTTTTGTAAAATTATTTGAGTGTCAGCTGTCCGAAAGACAAATGCGTTTCTGTGTTTTCGCGATTTTGGGAGCTTCCGAACACGAAAATACGATCCGTTTAAAGTTTCGGAAAGCTAACACGAAGGGCTACGACATACGTTAATCCTAGAATTTTATGAAAGCCCAATTGGTATAGTATTGATTTTAAGTAGAAGAATGACTATACGACATAGGCATTTTGTCTAACCTATGAGCCTATGTAGTATGGATATTAAATGAATATTGAGTATGTAATACATGGTAGGTTAGATGAATAAAATGATATATATATAATATGTATCCTATTTACAATAATGTATATGTCTGGTTGAATGCAAGCATGTAGGAATGCAATCAATGTAATGTATGTAAGCAATGCATAAATGCATGAATGAAAGAATGATATACAATGTATGCATGAAAGTATATAATGAATGCTAGATATGAATGCAAGGTATACATATAATAATATATATGAATGCATAATGTATACATAATGTAATACAATATATAATGATAGCATCTATGGTAATGTAGAATATATGATGCAAGCATGTATATGACCACTGTTCTCTCTTTTCCTTACATTTTTTCTTCCCTTCCCTTTCCATTTCAGTTTTTTTTTCCCTTTTTTTCTCTTCTATTTTTACATATTGTATACAATATATATAATGTATATATGCATATAGGTATGTAATATGCATGAATGACTTTTATGTAATAAAATAAGTATATGTATGCAACTTAATGATATGCGAATGGATATAATGCATGAACTGAAGTATGCAAGTATATGAGATATGAATGAATGATATATATATGTGTTAAGGTAATGTAATATATGTATTCACATATACTTTGAGTTAAATATATGAGTTTGTATGCATATATTATATGTATGCATGTATGCATGAATGAATGTAATATAATGTAGAGTATACATATATGAATATAATGTATGCAAGTATATAATGTATTCAAATATGTATGTATGCATCTATGTATGTATGTATAGGTGCATGAATGAATGCAAGTATGCATATATGATATGTTTGTAGGCATGTATGCAATGTATGTATGTATACTTGATATGTATGTATGTATGTATGCAATATAAATATGTATGTATGTATTTCTATAAACTGAGTTAGCCTATAACCTTTTACACACATGCATTCATACACCCTTTGACACCATGTATCCCATGTCACATACACCTACCTATCACTAAATCTGAGAACATTAACACATATCCTTTCACACACATGCCAAACATACACACTCACTTACTATTTTACCTCTCCTTATATATATATATATATATATATATATATATATATATATATATATATAGCTTTCCTATATATATCTATGTATATGAATATGTGAATGTGAATAATATATATACATTATATGACTAAGTTTGTGTGCCTTGTTAGCTTATGGTTTAGTTTTGTGCTTGGTTTAGCAAGTGACTTAGGCTATGTGTTAGTAGCTATCTTGGAAACTTGATTTGCATAGACTTAGTTGTTTAGACCTAGAATTGACTAACCTAGACTAGTTGACTATTATTGACCCAACCCTAACTAGTTTGACCTAGTTTGAGTTTAGAGTTGACCAGAATTTACTTTGACCTAGATTGACCTAGAATCATGTAGATTGCATCGTAAACTTTATTTACCTTATTTTAAACATATTATAACCCATATTGCTCTGACTCCGGTGCAGACATGTGCTATTACACTACTCTTTTAAGAGTATCAGGCGAATACATTCTCTGATAATTCTCTCATTTACTTGTCAATTACTGTACTTCAGTTCTAGTTAGTTATATGTTATTCTCTGTTACAACACGTATAGATATTTCTGGATTCATGTATGTGACACACATACCATCTTCTCTGGCCTCTATTACTGGAATTGTTACTGGAATCATTATGTACTGGAATCATTCTGGAATCATTGCAGGTATCATCATGTTTGGATGGACTCATCTCGATTCTCGTGTCGTATTCTGGATTCACTTGTACTTGCTGGAAGGAAAAATACTTAAATAAGACATGTAGACATACCCCAATTCTGGAATCACCCCACATGCTGGAATCAAACTCCATCTCACACCCGACCGAGTGTATGATGTGCCGGATTACCTATAGCCGTTTACATGTCGATCTCGGTATTTTAAAACATACTATTGGAATATAGTCTGGACTCACCCTGGAATCCTTGATCACCGACTGGAATTATCTTATACTGGACTCATCTTGTGTTGGAATCACCTGGTATCAGATTCATGTTGTCTGGACTTACTTGGGTTTTACACTTGTTTACATTTACTGTCTGAACTTATATCTTATTACTCTAGTTCAGCTAGTTTCTATTTACAGTCTTCATTGCCATGATTCTTCTCTAGTTTAGTTACTATACTTTCTTTGTATCTCAAATGTTCTCTATACCATCACCTAAATATAAACTGCCATATTCATCAATACAACTGTCTATAGCTGCTTTATAGTTCTCTGTCATTTACTTGTGTTTTTTAGATGGGATGTGCTCATTCCTGTCCTGACTGGACCTATTAAAATTTTTACAGATGATTGTCCTGAGGACACTTGTCTTACTTACTATCGACCAGGAGATGGTTTAGCTACCTTGGCCTCGACACTCAGAGTGATCGGGAGACTAGCTAGTTGACTTGGTTTAGTTTCATGTTTTAGAAAATGAATTATAAATAAGTTGAGATATGTTTTGTTTTGAGATTGTTTTGAGATTATTATTATTTAGTAGTTGGTTTTGTTGTTATTATTTAGTCTTAGTTTTAAACTTCTGTGTTATCTTATCGTGCTTAGACTGTGATTGAGATTTCATTATATCTATTCTTGTCCTCCGTTCGGAGTTAAGATTTGATAAGTACTTATATAATTGCGTGAGTTGTTGGTTAGATAGTGACCTAGAACAGCGTTCTACCACCGATACTACGGCGTAGGCTGGGCGCTGTTACGTACTCATACCCTCACAATGGGTGCGGGTCGTGACACATTTTTAGTGGTGGCCCATGCAGGTCGAGAGTCGCATTAGTACGATATCGTGGTAGTACGGCGACTTAGTTGTACTGCTATGAGCCTGCGATAGGATTGAGCGATAGGCTTTAACGGAGAGTACTCAATCACAGTTAGGACTACTTGAGAAGATTCCTGTGATGACCCTTGAGAATCACATTATAAACTATCTCGAAATTCGATTCTGACAGTATCTGTGTATCTTCCTTGTTCATCGTTGAATTTGATTCTTGGTATTCATTATTGACTTAATTTTCTACCAAGATAATATTATGGGCTAGGTTGCCTCAGTCATGGAATCTAGAGTCTTCTACAGGCATATTAGCTGGTTTGGCGATAAGATAGAGTCTGATTTTGGATGTATTTCTCGGGTGTGGAAATTTAAAGTTTTCGCCGACAAACTAGCGGCAATGCAAAATTTTAAATACCATAATTCTAGAGGTATGTACATTAGTTGTGGACTCTATGGATTATCGTAGCCATACTTACTAGCGTGACGAGGATTCTGGTAACATGGTTCTGGATAGACGGGTATGATTATCAGATTACAGAATAGATACCATATAGATGGTGCCCTAGTATAATTGAGTAGAATATCAGTGTGGATATTACTTGAGCGTCATGGATTAGATAGAGGGAGCTAGGCCACCTGTAGCACAGCACCGTACCCCGTACCATCAGAGGGATACACCCCAGAGGGGCAGGGCTTTTGCACTGACAGTCGAGTAGACCGACGCTACGGGTGACGGGTTAGCAGGTCTGTCTTCCTGTTCTTCTTTCCATCTTGTTATGTGATTCCATTGGTACCTGCCAGGATATTGATTATGACTTGCTAGATAGTGTAGCTACCCTTTTCGGGGCTGTGGAATCACGACCAGTAAGATCATGTTTGCATGATTATCTCTTGACCTTAATTGTTGGGGGTTTGACCTAGAAGGGGTGCGATCATCTTAATTTTGAGGACAAAATTCTCCTAAGGTGGGTAGACTTGTAACACCCAGTTTTCTAAATGAGAGTAATTTTGAACTTTTGTAAAAGTTTATTATTTAATAATATGATTTATGATTTATGGGCATTTTTAATAAATTTAATACTATTTAAAATTGGTGAATTATAATTTTTATTTGTTAGCTAGTGAACCCTAGAACTGTTGAGCCTAGAGACTAACCATGACCATGGGGACCTAACCATGTGATTAAAATGACTATTTATAACTTTTTAGGCTAAGGGTATTTTGGTCATTTTGTGACTTTTGAATTATTTAGAATTTTGATTAATTGGTGAATTTTAGATTATTTTAATAATATTTAAATTAATGTATTATGATTTTGGTCATTTTTCATATTTTAATATTTTACAAATTTTTTATATTTTTAATATTATTTTTATTGGATTTGTTTAGTCAGTTTGAGTTTTGTCTCGTTTCGACTTGTATTGTGACTCGGGTAGCTTAAACTCTAGATGGGACCCAATATTAAGTTAAGCATGGTCCACAAAACCCAACATTTAAGTTAGTTATTTAGACTAATTTTTATCATGTTAGAATGGTTAAGTTAGAGACTCAAAACTAGATCCTTTGACCCCAAACTTGAACCTAGTCTAAACTTAACCATATGAGACTAGAGAGGGGCAATTAGGATATTTCCCATTAGCCCTAATGGACTCTTTATCGCAGCCACCTTTAGGGGAGAATGATTCATTTCATTCATTACAATCTTGTCTCTTTTATTTTCCTTTTGTTCTTTCCTAATTTTAGAGAGCCTTTCCTTTGATTTGATCTCCAAATCAAATCATTCCTTCACCAAATCTTCCCTCAATCATTCCCAATCTCCAAGGAAAGGGTGCTACCAAGGATTGGAAGAGAAATGCAAGGAGGAGTTCCACTTTGAGATATCTTCGTATCGGAGCCGTGTCATAAAGGATTCATTGGAATTCTACTCCCAATAGGTAAAACCCATCCTCTAAATCGATTTTATTTGCATATAAATTAGTTTTGAATCCGTAGGATCATCCTTATGCATGTGTCCCCTTTAGATTCAAAATTGAGGCCATTTGGAGCTCTCTTGAGGATTTTAGATATGTATCTTGTGTCCTACTTGATAGATCCCAAATTAGGACACCCCATGTGTATGTATATATGATAATAGTTTAAATAATTATTCAAATTCAGTTTTAGAATGGTTAGAGAGTGGATTGATCTTAGTTAGGATGGTTAGAATGAGTTTCATTTGGATACCTATGTTGGTATCCAAGTATCTTGGCCTACATGTATTTCTTTTGTCCAAAACAACTCAAATTTGTCATAATATTCATCCATGATTTTATTGACCAAAGAAACTTAGAAATGTCATAACTTTTAGCTTAGAACTCTGTTTAATCTCCCATTTTTTTAAAAGAACCGTATCGAAGTTAGCTTTCCAAATATATATTTTAATACGCCAAAATCGTTCTGAAACTTTTTGTAAAATTATTTAAGTGTCAGCTGTCCGAAAGACAAACGCATGTCGGTGTTTTCACGATTTCGGGAGCTTCCGGACACGAAAATACAATCAGTTTGAAGTTTCGGAAATCTAACACGAAGGGCTACGACATACTTTAATCCTAGAATTTAGTGAATGCCCAATTGGTACAATATTGATTTTAAGTAGAAGAATAACTATACGACATAGGTATTTTGTGTAACCTATGAGCCAATGTTGTATGGATATTAAATGAATATAGAGTATGTAATACATGGTATGTTAGATGAATGAAATGATATATATATATGATATGTATCCTCTTTACATTAATGTATATATATGATTGAATGAAAGCATGTAGGAATGCAATCAATGTAATGTATGTAAGCAATGCATGAATGAAAGAATGATATACAAAGTATGCATGAAAGTATATAATGAATGCTAGATATGAATGCAAGGTATACATATAATGATAGATATGAATGCATAATGTATACATAATGTAATGCAATATATAATGATATCATGTATGGTAATGTAGAATATATGATGCAAGCATGTATATGTCCACTGTTTTCCCTTTTTCTTACATTTTTCCTTTCCTTCCCTTCCCTTTCCATTTCAATTTTTTTTCTCTTTTTTTCCCTCTTCTATTTTTACATGTTGTATACAATGTATATAATGTATAGATGCATATAATTATGTAATATGCATGAATGACATATATGTAATAAAAATAAGTATATGTATGCAACTTAACGATATGTGAATGGATATAATACATGAACTGAAGTATGTATGTATATGAGATATGGATGAATGATATATATATATATATATATATATATATATATATATATATATATAAAGAAAAAAAAAAAAAAAAAAATATATATATATATAAAGAAAAAAAAATAAAAATATATATATATATATAAAAAAAAAAAAAAAAAAAAAAAAAAAAAAAAAAATATATATATATATATATATATATATATATATATATATATATATTTATTTTTTTTTATGTATATGGATGAATGATATATATATATATATATATATATATATATATATATATATATATATATATATATATATATATATATAAAAAAAATATATATATATATATATATATGTGTGTGTGTGTGTGTGTGTGTGTGTGTGTGTGTTAAGGTAATGTAATGTATGTATTCACATATATTTTGAGTTAAATATATGAGTTTGTATGCATATATTATATGTATGCATGTATGCAGGAATGAATGTAATATAATGTAGAGTCTGCATATATGAATATAATGTATGCAAGTATATAATGCATTCAAATATGTATGTATGCGTCGATGTATGTATGTATAGGTGCATGAATGAATGCAAGTATGCATATATGATATGTATGTAGGCATGTATGCAATGTATGTATGTATACATGATATGTACGTATACATGATATGTATGTATGCATGTATGCAACGTAAGTATGTATGTATACATTTCTGTAAACTGAGTTAACCTATAACCTTTTATACACATGCATTCATACACCCTTTGATACTATGTATCCCATGTCACATACACCTACCTATCACTAAATCTGAGAACATTAACACATATCCTTTCACACACATGCCAAACACACACACTCACTTACTCTTTTACCTCTCCTTATATATATATATATATATATATATATATATATATATATATATATATATATATATATTTTATATATATAAATATATATTATATATATATATTTATATATATAGCTTTTCTATATATATCTATGTATGTGAATATGTGAATGTGAATAATATATATACATTATATGACTAAGTTTGTGTGCCTTGTTAACTTATGGTTTAGTTTTGTGCTTGGTTTAGCAAGTGACTTAGGCTATGAGTTAGCAGCTATCTTGGATACTTGATTTGCATCGACTTAGTTGTTTAGACCTAGAATTGACTAACCTAGACTAGTTTACCATTGTTGACCCAACCCTAACTAGTTTGACCTAGTTTGACTTTAGAGTTGACCAGAGTTGACTTTGACCTAGATTGACCTAGAATCATGTAGATTGTATCGTAAACTTCATTTACCTTATTTTAAATACATTATAACCCATATTGCTCTATTTAGGATATTGTGACTCCGGTGCAGACATGTAATATTACACTACTCTTTTCAGAGTATCAGGCGAGTACATTCTCTGATAGTTCTCTCATTTACTTGTCAATTACTGTACTTCAGTTCTAGTTAGTTGTATGTGATTCTCTGTTACAATACGTATGGATATTTCTGGATTCATATATGTGACACACATACCATCTTGTTTGGCCTATATTATTGGAATCATCATGTACTGGAATCATCCTGGAATCATTGCTGGTATCATCATGTTTGGCTGGACTCATCTCGATTCTCGTGTCGTATTCTGGATTCACTTGTACTTGCTGGGAGGGGAAATACTTGAGTAAGACATGTAGACATACCCAAATTCTGGAATCACTCCACATGCTGGAATCAAACTGGAATGATAGCCATCTCACACCCGATCGAGTGTGTGATGTGCCGAATTACCTATAGCCGTTTACATGTCGATCTCGGTATTTTAAAACACATTGTTAGAATATAGTCTGGACTCACCCTGGAATCCTTGATCACTGACTGGAATCATCTTATACTGGACTCATCTTGTACTGGAATCACCTGGTATCAGATTTATGTTGTCTGGACTTACTTGGATTTTACACTTGTTTATATTTATTGTCTGGACTTATATCATGTTACTCTAGTTCAGCAAGTTTCTATTTACAGTCTTCATTGCCATGATTCTTCTCTTGTTTAGTTATTATACTTTTTTTGTATCTCAACTGTTCTCTATACCATCACCTAAATATAAACTGTCATATTCATCAATACAACTGTCTATAGCTGTTTTATAGTTCTCTGTCATTTACTTGGGTTTTCTAAATGAGATGTGGTCGTTCCTGTCCTGACTGGACCTGTTAAAAATTTTACAAATGATTATCCTGAAGACACTTGCCCTACTTACTATGGACCAGGAGATGGTTTAGCTACCTTGGCCTCGACACTCAGAGTGATCGGGAGACTAGCTAGTTGACTTGGTTTAGTTTCATGTTTTAGAAATTGAATTGTAAATAAGTTGAGATATGTTTTGTTTTGAGATTATTATTATTTAGTAGTTGGTTTTGTTGTTATTATTTAGTCTTAGTTTTAAACTTCTGTGTTATCATATCGTGCTTAGACTGTGATTGAGATTTCATTATATCTATACTTGTCCTCCGTTCGGAGTTGAGATTTAACAAGTACTTATATAATTGCGTGAGTTGTTGGTTAGATTGTGTAACGCCCCTGTCCCAAAATACGTAGGACTAGGAACGTAGACATGCCAGCTGTATTCATACGAAGTATACTCCAATATATGAAAACCTCGTATGCATACATAAGCTGTAATATGCAGTAGAAACCATAACGACCAATCTTATCCACAAAATAAAGGAAAATAAAGAATTCATATAATCATCTATGGAAATGTATTTGTACAATATGTTGGGCGGAGACAAATTCACTAACAACTATGAAAAGGAATACATAGTAAAAAAAATGAATTTGGCGAGCGAAACCAAGATGATCTAAGTGCAATCATCCTCGAAGAAATAGTGACGATCATGGCCACGGATAGAACACCTGCGAAAGACAAGAGCACACACCTGGCGAGATAACCAGGTCCTCAGAGGGATGTAACAAGGCACTTAATATCATGCCAATAACTGAATAAATAAAGCTCAATAGAAAAAGTATATGTGACTACACAAATAAAGGTCCTTAACCATTCTATGTGAAAATGCATTTTGAAGAAAACGTTCCACACAAGGGCTCCCAAGACTAGAAACATGGTGCGTTAGCGTTTCAACCAAGGCACTGGTGGCATCTAGAGAAAAGTAAATGCATGGCCACTAGCTCTTGGGTGAGTCACTAACCGCAGCTAGAGGAAAGTAAATGCACGGCACATTTGTGTTTCAACTGAGGCACTAGTGGCATCTAGAGAAAAGTAAATAAATGCACTGTACACTAGTTCCCGGCTGAGTCACAAATGGCAGCTAGAGGAAAGTAAATGTGTGAAAGCCCCTGCGCCTAATAACTGTCTTCCCCTCCCCATGCACTACTCGTGCTAAATCCACACCACGATATTCCTAATAACCGCTAAGTCTTCTAGACATCCATAACTATTAGCAGTTATATCCTAACGCACGTCCTATACGTACCGATGTACGGTCGGTACGCAAGTCCGAATCTATATGAGACACGTGACATCGTGGCATACAGTTGTCGGCCAATAAATGTGGCACAAACAAAGGTGGTCCCTTAACTCTAGTCCAAATGCATAAAAAAACTACAGTATATTAATTTGCAACTGCATATGGTTTTGAAAGAACAACATGCATGATATTGAGCAAGAAATTAAACAGTAAAGGCAAGGTGTCTTGCCTGGTAGTACGCATGGTGCTGCGATAATCAAGGTGGCACGAACTGCTACTTCGATGTTAAAACGACTTAAAGGTCCTCTGACGAGGGCATGGGATGTTCCATCGTGTCCAGGACGGTCAGATTGGTTAGTGGGGACATAAGGTAGTTTAGAATTGGCGAGGGAATAAGAATCATGGGATTAGTCACGGACATGAGGAAAATTGAAGAAATTTGCGTAAACAATACTTATAATATTTTTAGAAAATATTTATAGTACGCGAAAACTAGATTTTTATGAGTTAAAATATTCTTGGAAAATTACTTAAAGTATTAAAAATCGTTCTATGCTAAATTTCTCTAGTTTGTAAAAATATGCATCTAGATAAAAACTACACTGCATAAAAGAAAACACATTTAAGTAAATATTCAAAAATATTAAAAAATTAAAAAAAAACTATATCTTTGTCAAGTATGTCTTTAGATAGATCCTTGAAAATGTAGAAAAATTTATTAGGGCAAATCCTACTTTTGTCAAACTTAATTTAGGTCCAAAACCAAAATATATTTTTTTAAAATACATAAGATATAAAATTTCCAAAATAATATTTAACCACCATACTACTAATAGCAATACACATAATGATAGTAATAGAATACATAATAATTCTTATACATATATATTTTCAAAATTTTATACCAGTAATCATATTTAACAATTATAATAATACTAAGAATAAGAATACTAATACTATTATTAGTATTAAATTTTTTTTTGGTGTTTAGAGATTTGAAAAAAATGGCAGTGATACCTGCTGGTTTATTATCATTAATATTATTAATTTTTTGTTTTGAGATTGTTTTGAGATTATTATTATTTAGTAGTTGGTTTTGTTGTTATTATTTAGTCTTAGTTTTAAACTTCTGTGTTATCATATCGTGCTTAGACTGTAATTGAGATTTTATTATATCTATACTTGTCCTCCGTTCGGAGTTGAGATTTGACAAGTACTTATATAATTGCGTGAATTGTTGGTTAGATAGTGACCTAGAACAGCGTTCTACCGCCGATACTGTAGCGTAGGTTGGACGCTGTTACGTACTCGTACCCTCACAGTGGGTGCGAGTTGTGACACAGTGCCTTTGGACACCCAGACTTGATGAGTCCTCTTCGACTTTGGCAGTCGCTTCGAAGGACTCATACTGCCTACGGAGAGAAATTCTTCACAGACTTGCTGGTTGAAGCACACGACCAGCATCTTCTGCAAAGATTCGAGCTTCTTATCGTCGGATTGCGTCACCACCTTCTCGTTAGAAGAGAAGGATGTCCACAACAGAGTCGCTAGATTGTTTGCCATTAAAAGTGTATTGGAAACTTTTATATTAACAAACGAAACAAGTACAAAGAAAGTTAATCCTTAGCAGGATCTTCCTAAGTATAATACTTTTTAATCTGGGAACTTTGTGACGATGGAGAGTGTAGCTTTCTTTACTCCGTTGACAATCCGATGACGATCGAGAGAACTGTAAGTCTTCTTATTTAATTTGAGAAGAGGACATCAATTTGGCTCTCTGAAGTGTGGGTGACGCACTATGTGTCAAAATGAAGGAATGATCCTTCTATTTATAGTTGATTAGTGCAATATTGATCTACACGTGTGTGTAGGGACGCTACGTGCACAAGCTATTGGGCGCAGGGGCGCTGCACGTATGATATTACGACTGAATCTGTTGAAACTGCTCGTTGGGCGACGGATGAGCCGCCACGTAACATTTGCTAAGATTCATCTGTTGATGAGATCCTGGGTGGTTAGCAGCCATTCACGAGCATGCACTAGTCAATGGCAAGTGGCGCGTGTGTATAGTTCGTTGATTACGCTTTGTTGGAGTAGAGAAGCTTCCTACACCGTGATTTAGCACGTGATGATTCCTGTTATGAAGGTAGTGTTTTTCGGGGAGTAGGGGTGTTCCTACGCCAAAGCTTGACTGGATGCAATACTTCGACGTGGGTGAGATTCTACGTGGTATTGTACAGCTATCTATGACAACACTTGATTATTACGATGATGTAGGCTATAAGCTCTATTTTTGAGGCGTCTGTGGCTTCTAGTGGTGTATGTTCAGGCTACGCCTGAATCATGCCTACATTGGCCGTTCAGCGTCGTGGTCCTTGACTCTTTAGTTCTTGTGCTGTCGTTATTTGTACGAGAACCGAGGCGTGTTACACTTTACTCGAAGTGTCATGCTTTGGAAGTTGAGCCTGCTGTCAGAGGACATTAAATGTTCTTTGGGGCTTCAACTTTAAATGGCGTAGCAACTTCAGGACATATCTGCTTTAGAGGCGTAGCAGCTTCGAAGGCGTAGCTACCTCTATTAAATTTGGTCAACTTCTTCTCCGTTACATGTGGCATGGGATTCAAAATGCTAACTGGATCAATTTTTGAAATGGCAAGTTCATTGCCATTGATAGAAAATTCATCATATTAAAGTCAGGTTCATTGCCATTAATACGAGATTCATTATGTTAATCTCGGGGCTTTAACTGACTGCCATGTGGCATAGGCGTAAGGCTATGCTGCTGTCTATAAATATGTGCCTTTTTGAGAAGTCTTTGTTCACTTTCTCTCTTCTCCATGTCTGACCCTGACTTAGCCTTGGGTAGCCGTGATCCTTGTCTTTGGCACATGAGTCGGCTGTTGGTTGTTGATTTTCTCATTCAAAGAAGTCAAGTTTGAAATGAAGAATTTCTTTAGAGTTTTGAGCTGCATCTGAGCGTTTGGCATAAGATTTCAAACTTGGACAACCTCTTGGAGGTCTTCGAGGTCCAAATTGCATGCGAAGCTTGGGGTTGTCGTGCCCCAACTTTTGTTATGCTGGAAGTGCCACAGGTTGGCGGTTGCGCCTGTGTTTTGACGAGAAAGTGATTAGCTTGTTGACTAGGAAGTGATTCGCTCCGATGAGGAAAAGATGTGCCTCTACTGAGACATCGGAGTGATGTGCCTATCCATAGAGGGTTTTTTAGACTAGGCTATAGTAGACTTTCAGTGTAATGAGAAGCCATGTAATAGATTTTCATATACATATAAATAAAAATCTACTTTTCATGTGCCTTCATTTACTGTCTTTATTTGGCGCGTACTGCTTTGTGGCGTGCAAGATTTTTAGCTTCTTTAGAGCGCATAAGATTTTATGGTGCGTAGTTCTTTCTGGCCTCTTTAAGGTGCATGAATTTCCATGCTTCTACAGCCCCCGTGATAGCCTTAGTGACAAGTATCCCTCAAATCAAATGTTGCAATTTTGGACATGTGATATAAATCTTCATAATGCCAGCTCTTAAAAGTTCCTACCATTGGGAATTTGGTTAGTCCCGAAGTGATCTAAGGATATGAGAGATCCAAGGAAGGTTAAGAGTTTTCGCAAGACAAAGTATGCACTCTTGCCAACACTAGGAAGTTTTACAGACACAAAGTCTACAGCACTAACTTCAAGAAAATGCAAAATACATCAACAAATGGAAAAGTGTTCTTCTCTTGACGTTCACAGTCGCTACAATAAGATAGAACAAAAGACAATAATAGAAAACGAAAAGAAAAACTCCTTGCTGGGGTGAACAAGTCAACGGTGCTCAAAGCAAGAATCCTCCTACATCCGATCTGCTCTCTGGAACAGCAAGTTCAAGTATGAACCTCTTGAAAGCTCTTCGTCACCCTTAGATTGACTTCGGAACTCAAAAGAGAAAAAAAATACTCTATGCATCCATAGGCTACTGCCGCTGCTGGAGGTGGAGGCACATAGACTTTCTGGGGTGGGACTTGTGGCCCTCAAATTCTCTCTCTTCCTCTCTAACTCTGAAGGGTGGTGCTATTTATATATAGGAGGCTAGCACCTATGGGCGCATAAGAATGCTTATGTGCCCATATGCGCCGACCAACCAAATTCTACCAAATTCGGGTCTTAGCCACCGATACAGCCGCCCACACAGTAGTGAGTCTCATGTCGACAACGTCGTCTATGTCGCTCATGCCATCAGCTGATAGAGCCACGTGCGCCGTCCACGCCCCACGCTGACAGCGCCAAAGTGACCACACTTATGCGTCTAGCTTTTAGACGCATAGCACCAGATGCATAGCTCCAGACGCATAGCACTAGATGCATAGCCCCAGACACATTGCACCAAAAGCATAGATCTGGACACAACACCTGACGCATAACTCCAGACGTATAGCACCTAACGCATAGCTATGGATATATAACACCTAACGTATAGCTCCAAACGCATAGCACCTGACACTGCGTCGTGACGCATAGCCGCTGCAATGACCCACACTCGGATATTCGGGCACGAGTACGTAGGTCGTGTCCAGCCTATGCCGCGGTATTAACGGCAGGACGCTGTCAAGTACCCAATAAATATCTATAATATTTTATCCACAATATCAACATGTACTCAAATCACATGCGACTAAGGAAGATATGAATAGAAAAGATAGCAATAACACTAAATCATCTAAAATCTACAAATAATCATACATATCAAGAATGTATCGGAGACAAATCCGATAACTAAATATAAATCTAAATAAGAATAGTGGCCTAGAGCTCCCGAAGGACAACACACGGTCAATGGAACATCGAGATCTGTCTCAGCTAGCATCGTCATGTAGTCCAAGAATGTGGGACATAACAACTCCTAAAAATATGGTTATCCAGTCAGAATTAGAGCAAAGTACATAAACTAACAACAGTTCCATTAAATAATAAAAACTATAAAACAGTTATAGTAAGTAATACATGATGAGTAAAGAGGACTGAAATAGGAAATGAATTAGAGCAGTAGTTAAAGTAAAAGGCAATGACAATAGGCATGGTGAATCGAGAGAGTATGACAATAAAGACAGTGAGTAAAAAAGAACTCAGTTAATGTAGATATAATATGTCCAGCAAGTCCAATGTAATCACCAGGAATGTAACTAAACTAGTGTGTTTGAAATACCACTTTCGATATGCAAACGACTAGGGGTAATACGGCTCATCGTACGTGAGTTGTGCGACTACTATCGTTCCAGATTAGACCAATAAGGGGTGGTTCCAACATGTTTAGGAATGTTTACATGTCTACTCAAGTATTTTCCCACCTGACTAGTACAAGTGAATCTATATCCCGACATGTAAATCAAGTACAAGGCCAGCCAGAAAGTAAGTGTTGCCAGTAGGTGATTCCAAAAATAGTGGCCAGACAAGTAAGATGCATGTGTCACAAAAAAACATCCAGAAATACCAATCCGTGTTTCTATTATGCCAACGAATCAAGTATTACATTCTTAGAACCAGAATTATAATAATCAGCAAATAATAAAAACTATCAGAGAATGTATTTACCTTAATTTGCTAGAGTCGACGTGCACGACCTAAACGTGTCGACACGGATTAGGTAACGTTGCTGCTCTCCAAAACATGGTCCCAAACGATGGCGCAGTGTTTCTATTGAGTCCAGAATAGTCCAAATAGCCTAGTTTGGTATATAGAAGCCCAAAAATCAGAGTTGGCACGATTATCGAATCAAGAAATAGGAAACGATTATAATTGCCGTAATTTATGATTTTAAAGGAAATAATAACTATATACGTATAACTATTAGAAAATCATTTATAAAATTTTTAGAAATTATATTTTATTAACCATGATATTTTTAGATTATATTTTGAAACATGGAAAAATCATTTTAGACTAAAACTTAAATTTGTCAAACAGGATTTTACGTCAAATCTTAATAATAACATTTTTAGAAATATCATTTTATATTTCTACATAATTTCCAAATAAAAAATACCACTAATACATTAATACTAAAAAAATTGTAATAACACAAATGGATATACATTTATATACATATTGAAAAACAGATAGGCAACTCTAGTAGGGGTGAATAGAGTTTATAACGATAATGGCAAAATAAAAATTAACTCTTTTCACCAACAGTAAATAATCAGAGTAGTAAATGCGGAAATAGAAAGATCAAGAGAGCATACGCAAACACAGCAAATTTTTAACCTGGTTTCCCTCATGGAGGACTAGTCCAGGCTTGAAAACTCTAGCTCATGATTAAATCCACTATTTGTGAAATAGTAGTTACTCTTCGTGCCTTTTCTTCAGAAGAGCACGTCAACTTCTTACAAAGATCGCTGTGGCAAAACTTGGAATTTTCCAAGTGACTTTTTTGACTCTTGCACAACTTCTAACCGAATAGCACTGAGCACATTTAGGCTTAGGAAGCTTGTGGCTAGTAGATGAGAAGGTTAAGGCTTGTATGAGACTTATAGAGAAGAGAGGAAAAGATAATTGGATGATTGAAAATGGTAGAAATGATGGGTTATTTATACTAGTCCAGGAGGATAGAGTTCGGCCAGAACTCTGTCCCAAAGATTCAAAAATATGGCTGTTGGACTACTTGCAAACAATAAGCCCTAAAAATTAGGGTCCTGAAAATCAGGGGGCAGAGTTCGGCCCGAACTCTGTGTGGGGCAGAGTTCGGCCCGAACTCTGTCTTCTTGCTGACAAAGAGTTCAGATGGGCTTTGTGGGCTAAGTTTGGCTTAGTGGAGCTTTGGGTTTGTTTGGGAATAAGATTTAAGCCAAGAATACCAGTGCTACTCAGTTTACATTTTGCTAGACTCAATAAATATAAAATAGTACAGACTCTAAAAACGAGTAAGCTATAGGAGGGAGACGACGTTCGTTTTGTACTGAGTTCTGTCTTTATGTGTCATATTAAATTATGACAAGTATCATATTGTCAATATTTGGTTGACTCTGATCCAGTTTGGGTCAACAATCTCCTCCATATTGATAATTGACAAAAATGATATTTTTATATTCAATGTTCATACCTGGACACAAGTTGAAAGGGGTAGACAAGCATAGAATTCAGTAGCTCCCCCGTAATAGTAGCTCCCCCATAAACATAGCTTTCCCGTAAATCAATGTGCCTTATCCTGATATACATTATCTTCTCCAAAACACAGATATTACGCAATATGATAGAGATATAAATATCAAATAGATTTCCCTTTTTGGCATTTATCAAAAAATGAACACCAAACAGACAGATAGAAGACTGTATAAAGGATTAACTGGCAAGCACATAATATATAGGTCAAAAGAGAATAATATAATAATCGCAGATAAAATCTAAAGATCCACATAAACTGAAATGTACTCATATAATAAAAGAAAACTACATAAGCGAAAGTCCATAAAGCATAAAACTAAAGAAGATCAACATCAGTAGCAGCACAGGTACGGAACCGCATCCATCATGAAGCACTAGATGGTCCAGCGGTATCAGATGGATCAATATCAGAACGACGAGGATCCACAAAAGCTGTATTCGGATCCAGATATCGCATGACCTAGGGGTCATCGATACGGTAACCGGTACGAGATGGATCCCGCTCTATAGGAAGGAGCATAGTAGAATGCCGAGACATGGTGTACCGGATGTCATATAATGAGTTACTGATGGCACTCATCTGCAAATTGGTACGATAATCTAGCTGGGTCCAGCGGTCATCTTCCAACATGAAGCGATCACACAGCATGGTCTGAATGGACTCGAGAGTAGCAGGTGGCTTGGGAGCAGGTTGCCCAAGAGCAGGTGGATTAGCCTGAGCATCAGACTCGAAATGCTCTGACTCAGCAGGAGACTCAATAGCTGCTAGAAGCCGCCTTGCCTTAGATAGATGGGCAGGGGCTGGAAGGAATTGGCACTCATCAAGAGGAACATTGATCGCATAAAAAATCATTGGCAAATATAGGGCATAGATCAATGATCGAGGTTTCTTCCGTGCACTAATCATCCAATCTATTATAGTGCGCGGAAAGTTAAAAGGGACATGGAAGTGAAGATGATAAAGTGCAGAGATCTCAAAGTAAGATACTTTATCAGCCAATCCCGCTTTGGGCAAGATCGTGGAGAAAATGATACGATTAAGTTCATAGAAATATGGGTTAAGAAATTTAGCAAGTAACTTATGTGGATGAGTGTTTGGAGTACACAAATCATCCTTGAAACTATCAAGGGACGAACCATCGGGAAATTGAAACTTGCGTGCATCGACAAGTTTCTTCCAAGAATTGTGTTCCGGGATTTCGAGAAATTTCGCAAGTTCAAAATCATCAAAAGTGATGTCGATTTCGGTGACACGAGAATAGATTTGTGTGTCGTCAAAAGTGAGATTACAGTAAAACATTTGGATAGCATTCAAATAGATAAGAGATTATGTAGAAACTAACTCATCTATACAAAGATCATGGAACAATGAGTCATATCTGGAAAATATTATGAAATTGATAGGATGACCCGCATACACACTCCTTGAACGAAAGTCATTGAACCATTCATTGGAAGCCTCCAATAAAACAAAAATTTGTTCATTGAATGTGTTGGGATCATGAGGTGGTGGTGGATTAAAAAGTAGATGAATGGGTTAAACATCTTGAGGAGGAGGGTTGGATGAGGAAGCACCCTCGGTTCTAGCCCTCTTTCTCCTATTGAACAATCTCGGTGCCATTGATAATGAGAAGAATTTGAAATTTGAGATGGAGAAAATAAGAGAGTATACCTCAAAAGAGTAGTAGAATATGGAAGAGGATAGCCCCAAATCTAAGCTCTCTGAATTTTGAGAGTGAAATATCCAAGAGGTGAGAGAACTAAGGTTAGGGATTAGAGAGAAATTAGGGTAGAAAGAGTTTGCAGATGGTAAAGAAGAAGGAGAGAGAGGTTTGGTCGGGTTTATAGAAGAATAGGGCAGCAGGTCGGGTTAAATTACAGCCATTGGAATAGAATCAATGGATGGCTGAGCATCAGGGAAGGTTCTGTGACCAGGGACACAGAGTTCGACCCGAACTCTGTGTGGGGCAGAGTTCGGCCCGAACTCTGTCTCCATGGGCACAGAACATAGGATAGTTAAAAAAAATGGCTAATGGTTGGTTCAAAAAGAATGAAATTTGAAAGTTTGAAAAGTGGCAATTTTTTAATGAAAAAGAATAAAATTTAGAAAGTTTTGAATTAACTAAGTTATAAATGCAATTAAACCATATAGTAAGCAAGGATTTATGACAACGACCATTACGATAAAACTGCCATGGGGTAGCTGTAGGGGCCGGATCCCAGCTAGCGGTAGTCCGAAGACTAGTGCACTGTGTCGCTTAGGCTTTTACGCCTTGTTGTCAGAAGGACCCTTTCGACTTGTACCCATAGCAAAGGTACCATAAAGATATATGTTATAATCGTTATTTATGCAGGCCAATTTAATTAATAACCGTTTCATCCAAAATTCCTAATTCACGACAAAGAAAGTTGAAGCGCTCTTCGGCTAGTAGTTTGGTAAAAAAATCTGCTAGCTGATGATCTGTGTCGATAAATTCTCAGTTAATGGTGCCGTGTTGTTGATGATCACGCAGAAAATGGTGACGAATCTCAATGTGTTTCGTGCGTGAGTGACATATTAGGTTCTTAGTCAGATTAATAGCACTAGTGTTATCACAGAAAATAGGAATGTGCATAAAAGATAGGTTATAGTCTGCAAGGGTTTGCTTCATCCACAGAATTTGTGCACAAGAACGACCAGCTGCGATGTATTCAGCTTCTGTTGTGGATAGTGTGACAAAATTCTGCTTCTTTCTAAACCATGAGACTAGAGCCTTGCCTAATAATTGACACATGCCACTCGTACTCTTACGGTCGACTTTGCATCCCGCAAAATCAATATCCGAATAATTAATAAATTCAAAAGATGTGGATTTGGGATACCACAAGCCCACTGTAATAGTACCTTTAAGGTATCGAAAGATACGCTTAACATCGGACTTGCATGATTCCATTGGACTAGCTTAATAGCGGGAACATAGACAAACACTAAACATGATATCGGGACGACTAGGAGCTAGGTAAAGTAGACTACCAATCATATCTCGATACTTACGTTGGTCAACAGGTTTACTACTTTCATCAGGTTCCAGCTTGGTTGTAGTAGCCATAGGAGTGCTGATTGGTTTGACGTTGTCAAGATCAAACTTCTTCAGCATATCCTTTGTATATTTTGACTGGCGGATGAATGTTCCTTGCGAAGTTTGTTTGACTTGCAGCCCGAGTAAGTAATTGAGCTCCCCCATAATGCTCATCTCAAATTCGTTCTGCATATACTTAGCAAAATCTTGACATAGATTAACATTAGTGGACCCAAATATGATATCATCAACATAAATTTGAACTAAAATAATGGTGTCTTTAAAAGTTTTGGTAAAAACTGTAGTGTCAATTTTTCCTTTTAAAAAACCTTTATCTGGTAAAAATTTGCTAAGGCGTTCATACCTAGCTCTGGGGGCTTGTTTGAGGCTATAGAGCACTTTCTTGAGCTTGAAAACGTGGTTGAGAAATTTGTGATTTTCAAAACCAGGGGGTTGTTTTATAAAGACTTCCTCTTTAATAAAACCATTCAGAAAAGCACTTTTTACATCCATTTGAAAAAGTTTAAAATTTTAAAAATTTGCAAAGGCCCAAAGCATTCGAATGGATTCAAGTCATGCAACTGGAGCATACGTCTCATCGTAGTCGATACCTTCCTCTTGGTTGTATCCTTGAGCTACTAGACGAGCTTTGTTGCGAGTGACTGAACCATCTTCATTTACTTTGTTACGAAAAATCCATTTAGTACCGATAATTGTGTCACGACCCGCACCCACTGTGAGGGTACGAGAACGTAACAACGCCCAGCCTACGCCGCAGTGTCGGCGGTAGAACGCTGTCCTAGGTCAATCATCTAACAATAAAAAGGTACCTGTACAGTATATACACTCCAAATGGAGGTGACATAACTGAACAGTCTCAATCACATCTAAGGCAGATACAGAATAGTAAAGGTAGATAGAGAGATCAAAAGCACAATGTGATGCAAATAAGAGGAAGAAAGTCTAAGTGTCTAAGATAACAACTCAAGAACATCCAGCTCAATACAAGTCTCTAAATATAACAACATCTCAGAAGAACAACTGAAAATCAAATAACACAATACTGAAGAAAAAACTAAAGCCTAGCTATCTAGCCTAGACTCTGGGAGTAGCATCCTGTACTGCAGCTGGGTCCTCCAGAGGAACCAGGTCGCAGGTGTCGTCTAATCCTGCTCCGTAATAGGTGGTACATAGGGCCTCCTCCTCATCCTCTGTAATATTTTCAACAGGTCCAGTCAGGACAGGAGCGAGTACAGTACATCTCAACATATCATAGCAGGTTAGAAAATATGATCATACAGTAAAGTAAGATACATGAACTGAAGAAATACTGTATGTAAACAGAGAGAGAAACTGTAATAGAAATATCTAGTATACATAGAGAGCTATAGTGGCTAGTGAGTCAGAGTAAAATATAAACATGTGAATGGCATAGGAGGTTGATGACTACAGCTAAGAGAGTGATTCATGACTACAGCTACTGGGATAATATTCACATGTCTATTTCCACTCCCCCATCCCCAATCGATACACAAAGATCTGTTCAAGTTATGTTAAGGTTCGTGAAACTTCACATGGCTCATAAAATAAGTGATACGTGAAGGTGATTCATGATGGCTCTGTGAACATGAGAGTACATGTGTCATAAGCGATTCGTAAATCAGAGGAAGCATAGAGATACGTGATGATTCGTGAAATGCACAAAACATGTAGTATTCGATGCTCCCAAGGGGGATAACATCTCATGAAAAGATCCATATAGTACCAATCCGTGTGACCAACGTGGCAGTATCAAGTAAAGTAATTTAAAGCAGGAAAATAATTCTAAGCAGGATATGAAATGATCAGAAAATGTACTCGCCTGGTATCCTGAATGTCCGAAGAGAATATACTGTCCGAGGAATGGTGTCTGTCTCCTATAGAATAGTACAAGTCACAACAAGTCTAAAATAAGGAAATAGACTGCTACAATGCATCTACATGAAGTTTGGGGTCAATCTAGGCTAAAGTCAACCTTTGGTCAACTCTAGTCAACCCTAACAGTCAAACTAGGTCAAACGAGGTTAAACTTGGTCAAACTAGTCTATACTAGGCTAACAAGACTATTCTAGGTTATACCATGTCAAGCCTACCAATACACATCTACCAAGACATCCACTATAGCTAATCAATACACATATTGATATATATTATAATCTAATTAGAATATACCCATAGGCTATCTATACATATCACCACACAACCATATATATAATACATTATATCATATACATATATACATTAACACACAATCCTATTTATAGGAACCTACAAATATACAAAGGAAAGGAGAGAGGGATACAATGATACTCAAGTGTGTGGGTGAGTGGGTGTTAGTGATACACATGTGTGTGTGGGTGAAGTAGGACATTGGTGTGCTATACAAACAACTTAGAATTTATCCTATAGGATATGTGTATACAAAACAACCTATATGGTAATTCATATAATATACACATTTGTATATAGAGAGGGGTGACACAAGTGTTCATGAATTCAAGTAAAAGTGTGTGGACTTGTGTGTGTGGTGTGAGAGAGGGTGATAGGGTGTGTGACATGTGAGGCAAGAGTGAACTAGAGGGTGTGTGTCAAATACAAGAGTGAGAGTGACATAAATATACACTAGTGTATGTGAAGAGTGTTGTGATAGTGATGTGAACATGTAACAGTGAGTGGCAAACAGTTTAAACAGTCATAATAATATGTCTAGGTTAATACCACATATAGAACATATATTCCAGTTTAAATGCAACCTCAAAACAGTTGAACCATACCCTAAATCTCAGTTTTAGAACTCAAACCACATCAAACAAACCTGAATTTAGTTCACCAAAACACTTTAACAGTTAACATATATTCTAGTACACAAATCTTCCCAAAATAAGCTCACAGATAACCCAAAAAATAGCTAACAGTCCCCCCCCCCCCATATTCAAACTCAGATTTACATCAGTAAAACAGTTAAGAACTCACCCAATCTCAGATTTATTGAGACCAAAAATCAATTTAATACTAGCACTAATCAGTCCCCTCATTTAATCTCAGTTTTTTGCTCTCAAAACACACCAAACCATCCCTAAATAATACCCAGGAATCAGTCCCATAATGTCCAACAAATGTCCAGGTTAAGTACAATATTGCATTCACATATTTCAGATTTAAACTCACATTTACAGAGGTAAACAATAGTTCAAAATTGCCTAAAACTTAACATTCAGTTTTGAACTCAATTCACAATAAAATCAATACAACTTTGTCATACTAATAGAATTTAAGTAGGTGAGCATGTTAGAGCCTTAAATACAAGTAATTAACAGTGTATAATAGTTAGAAAATGATGACAAACTTCATTTGAAAATCTAGACAGAATAGGAACAGTGCACTGATACACAGTTTTTAGGAATGGGGAAAATTTGAATTTGAACAATGAAAATGGATTAAAACCCAAATACAGTGGTTGGTAACTTACAAATATATTGTATACATGCTACGTGATGTGTTTGTGTCCACAGAAGTGGACACAAACGTGTCCAATTAATCAAAATCGAAAAACAGTAACTTTGGACAGAATTCAGAATCAGCGTACACGTGTTCTCCTCGATCGTGTGCACGACACAAGACGACACGACCCACGAGATTGTGTCCACGTGTTCACCTAGACTAGGGCTAGAGTTAGGACACCCTGTCTCGTGTCCTCATCGTGTGTATGCGACACGAGATGCGCGTATCAGTGCTCATTTTCAGAGGAAAATTGCACAGGCAAAAACCCGTGCACGTGCTCGTGCGTGTCCGACACGCCACGCGGGCCCATGCAACTTGACACACGGGGTGACAGACGTTGCCCCATGATGTGTGTCAAGTTTCACGTGTCGAAGAAGCGTGTCCGTGTCAGAAATAGGCCCGAGCAGCAGGGCATCACAGCCCCCCGCGTGCGCGTGTGCACGACCGTGTGTACACGTGTCCGTGCAGCCTAGACACGACACAAAGACACCATGAAAACTACAAAAATGCGTAAGTGAGACCTAACACTAATTTCCTATTCAAATAAAAACCCAAAATTCACACGAAATGCCCATTGGGGCATTTCATCAAACACTTAGCACAGCTCACTGATACGTGTCCTGTTTGGACACGAAAGGACACAAAAATTTGGGGATTCCTATTCCTATAGTTAGGCTAGGTATAGGGCTTCCTAATGATGCAAAATTTATAGAATTACATGGTGAGGAAAAGGATTTACCTAGGAGTATCACAAGCTACAAAAACTCCACAAAGAGGGGCTCCTCTTGATGGTCAAACTCCTCCAAAGCTCCCCAAATCTGAGAACAATAATTTCCAACAGAAAGTATATGGAAATTAGAACCCAATGCAATTTGTTTGGGTTAAAAAGGAATTAAAATGGATTTACTAGGATATAATGAAGATGGGAAATACCTTCTTTCTAAAACTTGGCAAGAAAACCTAAGGGAGGCTAGCCCTAACATTGAGAGGCATTAAATAGGAAGGGAATGGGTTAATAGTGGCTGCCATGGGCTGATTAGGGTTAGGGTTGGTTCATGGTGTGGGCCCATGGGCTATTAAGCCTAAGTCATTAATCATGACTTATGAAGTCATAAGCCATATTAGTCAAATCAACTCCAAAACCCTCCAAACAAGTTCCTATGACTTAAACTTCACTAAATTAGGTCAAAACAAGTTTACTTAACCTAACCAAGTGGTCTTAACCTAGGTTAGTCACTAGGTTAGTCTTCTAGTCAACACTAGTCAAAGTCAAATATAGGGTCAAAATCAATTCTACTAAAAATCACCAAAAATCACTAAAAAATCATATTAAATATATTAAACCCAAATAATTAATAATAACTCCAATTAATTCACAAATTTTCAAAAATAGCAAAATGACCAAAATACTCTCTAGACTAAAATGTACTAATTTAAATATCCTAATCACATGGCTAGGCTCTAAGTCAACAGTCTCCAAGGTTACACTAGCCAAACACCAAAATCATAAGTCATGATTTAAAAAAGTTTTAAAATGATTAAAATTAATAAAAAAATCATGGAAAATCTTAAATACCATAATTAAATAAATTAAAATATAAAATTTCAAAATTACCCTTATTTTAGAAACTGGGTGTTACAATCCTACCCACCTTAGAAAAATTTCGTCCTCAAAATTAAAATGGTAGTAGTCCCTCTTGGTCAAACACCCCACGATCAGAGTTTCAACATACCGTCAGATAATCATATGCGTCTGTCCAAAATCATGACACTCAGAATCTTCGTCGTGCTAGTGAGCAAGGCTACGATAATCACAGAGTCCTCGACTAAGGCACATACCTCTAGAATTATGGTATTTAAAATTTTTGCATTGTCGCATGCTTGGCAGCGAAAACCTTAAATTCCCACACCCAAGAAATACGTCCTAAATCTGACTATATGTCCTCACTATGCCAGCTAAACACGACTGTCGAAGATTCTAGATTCCATAACTGGGTGACCTAGCCCATATGATTTATCTCAGAAGAAAGCTAAATTGAAAAGAAATGCCAGATCAAAACTTATCAACAGAGAAGGAAGCAGATAAGAACATATGGAATTGAATTTCAAGATAGATATATTGAGGCAAGGTGGGAATGGAATCGAAAAGAACAGAACCTGCAAGCACCTCTTCCACTGCCTGAGCATCCCCGACTGTCATGGCGTAAGCTCGCCCCTGCTGGCCTCCTCTAGCCTGATGCTGCCCAAATCTCTGCTGTTGCGTCGGTAACGGTCCCCGCCGCTGTCCTACCGGAGCCTTGGCTCCTCCTCCTGGTGCTGTGCCTATGTACTGGGAACACTCCCTCAGCTGGTGGTCCGCTGCTCCACATAGTAGGCACCTACCCAGCCTACTCCTGTACTCACCCCATCCATGCCCCGGCTTCTTGCAGTAGGGGTAACTGACTGCCTGCTATCTGGGTGCCTGATGCTGTCTGGGCTGCTGCTGTCCCTGCTGATGGCCGTGACCCTAGAACTGCTGCTGAAATTGATGCTGAACGTGCGGCCTCTTGGCCGGTCTTTCGCTACTGCTGCCTCCCTGGGAGTCTCGTCCCCTCTTGAGCCTAAGATCAAGATCATCCTCTGCAGCTAAAGCATCCACCAGGATCTCCTTAAATGTAGTGCTGCGGGCATTCTTGGTGTAGGACTTGACCTCCTTTACCAAGCCCTTCCGGAATCTCCGGGCCTTCGTCTCTGATAAGTCCTCCATAAATCTGCTCAGGCGGCAGAACTCTTCTGCGTACTCCTCCACGGACTGGTTCCCCTGGACTAGCGCCTCGAACTGGGTCTCAAGGGCTCCCAGCGCTGCGTCTGGAAAGAACTTCTCCTTGAACAGCTTCTTGAATGCTGCCCAAGTCTGTCCTGCTGTACCGACCCTCGGGTCGGTCTGGTACCATGTACGGGCCAGATCCTGCATCATACTGGCCGCTGCCTCTATTTGGAGCCTCGTCGGGATCTCAGCCAACCTGAAAATCTTCTCCATATGCTCGATCCACTCATCGGCATACAAGATCCCCTCTGTCCCTCGGAAGTCTCTCGGGTACATCTTCTAGAAATCTTGGATGCCCTTCTCCCGTGGCTGGTACTGCTGCGGGACTGTCGCTGGCTGAGCTATGAATCTCTCTACCGCAGTCATTGCCAGCTCAATGCCTCGTGTGAGCTCTGCTGTCTGCCCCTGCTGCTGGGTCTGCTGACCCTCCATGTACTGCCGGAAGAAGGCTAAAAGCTGAACGGCGTCAATTGCCCCTGCAGGTGGCTGCTGCTGATGAAGAAGTACATTCGGAATCACCGGACTCGGCTCATGCCTCACTGCTGGTGGGGCTCCTCCAAAAGCTGCTGAAATGCCTACCCCAGCTGGCATGACTGGGGCTGCGGCACCAGGGGCTGGCTGCTGAGCATGAGAGGTGGCAGACCTCTCATCGACGTTCCTCTGGCCCTGGCGATGCGATCGTGTCTCAACCATCCTGGAGATACGGATCAAAAGGAAACAATTGCTGAATATGAGTCGAAATACCAAAGGAGGACAGTTTAAATTCAAGGAAGACAATAAGCGACAAAATATAGATATACGGAATCTGAATAGGAGTTTTTCCTATTTGTGATTGAGTACCTACAAAATATTCTAATCCTACTACAGGCTGTAGTGATACTCTATTTCGAATACCACTACATAAACTCGACCTGCATGGGCCACCACTAAAAACATGTCACGACCCGTACCCATGTTTTCTATAAATAAATTTACTTTATTTATTTTGTATCTGAGAAAATTACAATTGTAGGAATCTAATCTAGAAGACGATTACTTTATCCCTTGGACGATGCGATGAAGAAAACTCGAACTTTGAAGAACTTGGACAGCAACTGGGCAATCTCTCTGTTCTCTCTAAAAAATGACTATAGTCTCTGATGAAGATGAAAAAACTCTCTTTTATAGAGTTCTGAATAACTGTTCTGAAGCATACGCTCAGTCAGTTACTTGACGTGTGCATAACTGCAGGGACGCGTGGCGAATTCTAATGGAGACACGTTGGAGTGCGGTTGAAAGTAGTAGGATATATCTAAGATAGATTGGTGGCATGAATGCCACATTACATAACTTCTGGATAAGTGGGTAACTGAGTACAGGACACGTGAGAACGTGTGTTGACTGTACGTTGAAAATCATCCTGGATGCCTTTGCTATGATACGCTTGTCTTTGAAGAGGAGTCATACGCTAGCTTTTGAAGGCACATGTCTTACATACGCTGACTTGGATCATATAAAGCTGATACGCTCACTTGATTGGGAAGGAGTCGTATGGGGTCCATACGCTCACTTGGCTGGGAAGGAGTCGTATGAGGTCCATACGCTCACTTAGTTGGCAAGGAGTTGTATGAGGTCCATACTCTCACTTGGTTGGCAAGGAGTGGTATGAGGTCCGTACGCTCACTTGGTTGGCTAGGAGTCGTATGAGGTCTATACGCTCACTTGGTTGGCAAGGAGTCGTATGAGGTCCATACGCTCACTTGGATGGCAAGGAGTCGTATGAGGTCCATACGCTCACTTGGTGGCAAGGAGTCGTATGAGGTCCATACGCTCACTTGGTAGGAAGTCGTATGGATTGAAGGAGTAGACACGTGGCTGTTCTCAATCTTCTCAAACGCGCCATATCTTCAAATACTGACAAATATTTCTTGAGCGTCGTGCTGCAGATATGATGGCTGACAGACTGTCAGAAATGACAGTAATGATGGCTCTTTATTTATGATGGCTGCTGAGCTGTCCTCGTAAGAGACAAAATCCTTTCTCGAAAACCTATACGACGGCTAATCTTCATAGGACAGCTGTCTTTGCACGAAAGACGAAGTGTCAGATTCATCCTTCATTA
Organism: Iris pallida; assembly: GCA_029216955.1. Classification (NCBI taxonomy): domain Eukaryota; kingdom Viridiplantae; phylum Streptophyta; class Magnoliopsida; order Asparagales; family Iridaceae; genus Iris; species Iris pallida. The sequence continues at coordinate 148,123 of JANAVB010030259.1, read as the reverse complement.
AATACATGCTGTACTGTCATCTCAAGAAATATTAAAATATTCACTGAGCGTACGGCCTTTAGATGAGCGTATGACTTTGGTTGAGCGTATGGCCTTGAGCGTATGACTTTGGCTGAGCGTATGGCCTTTGAGCGTATGACTTTGGCTTAGTCTTATGTCAGCGTGTCATAATTTTCACACCCTACAAGACCCCCTTCAAAGTTTTCGAACTTTATGAATTTCAAAAGTTCGAAATTACTTTGAACTTAAAGTGGGAATAAGTCCTAACACGCTAGCATGAGTTTGTTATCTTCCTCAATATCAGTGCCAATCTTTAGGAATTCTGTTTAAAGAATATCCGTCGTTTGAACTTCTTCTTTTCTTCTATAATTAGGTCTTCCAAGACCTAATTTATTTCTTTACTTTTGCATTCATCTTCGAGAGAGAAAAAGAAACTCAAGACTCAACTTCTTCTTCTTCGACTCAAGCTTTATCAATGGCGCCCAAGATTGATGCTGCTGCGAAGGAAAAGGGGAAGGCTCCTGCGGAGTCATCTCAGCCCGCCGCCGCCGCTGCTAAGAAGACTACCAATGAGCGCGTTCGTCGAAGCGAACGCCCATTGAAGCCTCTCTATGGTGAGGATGATGATGATGAACAGTAACTATCCCCTCTTTAGGGCTCTGGTTAGAACCGAATCATAAAACGTATCCCCTTTTTAGGGTCAAATACGTCAGAAAATACGCTTCCCTCTTTAGGGTTTAGCCGTATTCCATGTTTTTCGTTTATACGAAAAATATGTTTGGAGCGTATTCTGTATGATACGCATATTTTTGATGGAAATGTCGAAATACGCTGTCTTGAAAGAATATGCTATGTCAAGTTGTCTCACTGAGATACGCTAACTCCTGTGTTAGCGTATGTTTTTGATGATCATCTTGTCAACCATACGCTGATACGCTCAAACTGAAGATAAACTGAATTTTTAAAATCATTCACTTAAGATAAACTGAGCGTAAAAAGTGATCTCTGAATCTGTCATACGCTTAGAATAAACTGAGCGTATATGGATCTTCGAGTCTGTCATACGCTTAAGGAAAACTGAATGTATGCTAAACCTTGAGTCTGCCATACGCTTAAGGAAAACTGAGTGTATGCTGAACCTTGAGTCTGCCATACGCTTAAGGAAAACTGAGCGTATGTTGAACTTTGAGTCTGCCATACGCTTAGTAAAAACTGAGCGTATGTTGAACTTTGAGTCTGCCGTACGCTTAGTAAAAACTGAGCGTATGTTGAACTTTTGAGTCTGCCGTACGCTTAGTAAAAACTGAGCGTATGTTGAACTTTGAGTCTGTCATACGCTTAGTAAAAACTAAGCGTATGTTGAACTTTGCCATCTCTTTATGTTGAAGATTTCTAACTTCTTATTCTTCTTTTACAGTGGATATTCTGGCTCAGGAGGCAGAATTTGAAGGATGTGTAGGAAATAATTATAACAGTGACTTATCACATGTTCGTTTTCCCCAATTCGATGGACCTTCTACAAGAATAGCTCTTTTGACCAATCAAGAAAATGACACTTTGCTGAACCTGATGAGTGGACTGTCTTTACAAAGTGTGGATGGTGTTACCCATTCGAAGCCAGCATTTCTTTTCGGAGATGCTATTGACATAAATTCTCAGCCTGCTCTGGACAAAGTATCATACTGTTACTATAGGGATGGTGATGTAAATCAGCCAATATATTTGACTGGTTTATCAAAAAGCATCAACATAGCTCGTTTATTTCATACGAGTTGTCAAAGACAGATGAAGTGGGATATCACTCCATCCCGACAAGCAAAGGCTGGGTGGATAGGATATCGTCAAGGAAGATTTCGCAGTGGTACTGAACCACATGTCACATCTCTGCGAGGACTGCTACCTGCCACCATTCCTCCTGAGGACTCAGCACTGCTGAAGCCAGTCAGAGTCCCAATCTTTGCAAACGAATTTGCTCAACTGGAAAATGCTATCTACCCAAAACAGTCTATGAGGCTGACTGGTCTGGTAAATCCAGAGAATACCAGATGGACTGCTCTTGTGAAATGGATTCTGAAGAATTTTGGTGAACAGTTACAAGTGATAGACCTATATGATGCCATTAAGTGCACTGCTTATGGTTTCAGGCCAAACCCGGATTTGTTCTTGGCGTTAGCGGAGAGGTATAACTACCGTACCGGCACCTTCATGACCCCAAGAGGCGAGATGGGATTCGCCCTTCATGAAATGGCATATATTTCTCAGCTGCCAACAGCAGATCTGCCATATGAAGAGTATATCCCTTTTGTTGATGAAATGAACAAGATCTCCGAAGCAAACCCACTGGTTCTTCATGTCTTTAAAGAATTGATGTGCGATTACAGTATTTGCAAGGCTTTTTATAAGGGATAAGGTGGAAAAGGAGATTCCAACTGTTATTCTTCCAAATGGATGGCCTATTTATTTGAAGGCCGTACTGATGAAGTTCAAAAGAAGAAGAAGTCTGAGCAGTATGTCGGTGAATTTAAACCTCTGAATCAAGCTGAGATTGACAGGCTCATCCGGGATACCACTCATGACGACATTGTCATTGAGGAAGACGAAGGCACTTATAAAGCCGGTGATAGGTTTGAGACCTATATTAAGCAGGGCAGCCAAGAATTATCCGCTGAAGGTCATATGGCAGGATTTATATCTCTCTGGCTGAGAAAATTCGTAGTTCCTGGCACCTGTTCAGCAGACAGGATGCATAGAGGAGTTGTCTTCGCAGCAGTTCGTCTGGTTTTTAGGTATAAGATGGATTTACTGACAGCGATGACATGCCGTCTGAATGCTGGATTAAGGGCATATACAGACAGAATGTTCGAATTAGCAAGGAAGAGCCTTATATCCTTTCCTCGGGGAGAAATGCCCTTTACATATTTATTTGGGTGGCTGCTTCTGCATTTTGAATCTCTCCTGGATGTTTGGATGGCTAGACCAGATGACACCTTTCTGGAAAGATACAGACACACACCAAAGTGGAAATATGACACTGACAGATTACAGAACTATATTAAACAGGGGAGAACTATGGAGCTTCACTTGTGTTCCTCCTCCTGTTGGTTATGAAACCATGCCTGGGAGGCTGATTGATGGCGTTGGTGGCAATGAATTGGATGAGATTCAACATGAATGGCTGAAGAGAATCAGGCCATCTCATTTAATATGTCGCCGTGACAACATCACTTATCTGGAACCATATCTTCTGAGCAGGTTTGCTCGGCAATTTGGTTATGATCAATTATATGTGGGCAATGCAACGACGTGTTTTGCTTATCAAGGCGGGTTGATTGATGGTGCCAGAGCGTGGATATATTACATTGCTAAAGGTACAGGGGCTACCTTTTCCATGCCAGATCCGGTCACCTATCATAGAGGAGCTAGAATATTGGCGTCTTACGCCAAGTTCTATGTATCAGCTAATACTTTTGATGAAAAATTTAGCATCTTAGGTAGAAGCTTTATTCATATTGAAAAGAAATCAACTAAATCAGCCCTGCCTAGAGATTGTCATGATCAAGAAGATCCTCTAGCCACTGATGAATTTGATGATAAAGTTTTAGAAACTTTCTTCTCTGATGACATTCATCAACCATTACATGTACCCATCGGGAGTGCTGAAGAGAGTATATCTACTGATAATACCCCGAAGAGGAAGCGAGGCAAAGGTGCTGCTGGGCTTGCCCCAAAAAGAGTCACTCGAGCAGAGACTCGAAATCGTGAAGGAATTACCATTCCAGGGACTTCTCCTGCTTCCAATCGAGTTAGAGATGCTGATGAAGCAGGTAGTGATCCAAAAGACAATTATCCTACTGTTCCATTCACAAAAAGAATAGGAAGAAAAGTGATAGTTTCAAAAACTAAATCCATAATTTGTTTCGATGCAGAGAGTCCTACCGATCGTGTTGTGCGATTGGCTTCAGAAAAACAAGCTGCCTTTGATTTTTCTGTAAAGACAGAACCTGTTGAAGAAGATATTCCTGAACATGCTGGGTCATCCTTGCCTTCTGATATAGGATCGATTCCGCCAATGGCCGATGATGCGCAGGTAATTAGTCAACCTACGGTAGAGGCCGAGCATCAGACTGAAACGGCTAATGACTTACTGATTTCGGAAGAATCAGTGAAGGAAGCCACTTCTCTCGAACCAATTGCTGAAGCTTCAGAGAGCGAACAAGTTGCCTATGAACCGTCGTCTCATTCTTTCGGAGAAGAAGACATGGAGATAGACGATGAATCACCGTCTAAAATTCTAATTGATGTACTGAAGACCATTGGTCAACACTCAGGGTTGACACCAGAGCCGGAGAGGCATATAGAAGTTCAAGTTCCAAGTACTTCTGGGGCGGGAAGCAGTGAAATAAATCCCGTGTCAGAAAGCACTTTGAACAGACTACGAGCCGGTCTGAATGATCCAAAGGAAACTGAATATGAACCAGCTTTAGGTAATATTTTATTCATCAAAATTTTGTCTTGTCTCTGCTTTATTGTCTTTTTATTTTGATCATGCTTCTTTGATTCCAACAGCTGTGGGAACTGCACCGGCTATGAGTTCTACTCAAGCCCCACTTGTCCAAACTGATGTGGGTGAGGGGAGTTCACATTTGCCGAGTTCTCCAAAAGCACTCTTTTCGGCTCCCAGAATAGAGGCTCCTCCTGCTCCTTCCTCTACTATTGCAGCGACTCCCGATTTTGACACAGGGATAGCAAAGATCATGGAGATGTATTCAGATATTATTTATTCATATCTGGATACATTCTCGAGACGACTTATGAAGGATGAGACTATGCCCTTTTTGAGTCTTCGAGAGGCGACTAGTTTTCCACTTTCAGCTTTAAGACAGGCTGGTTATGAGACCCAATGTGTCTTTTTTGAACATCTCCTGAATGATTTAGAAGCAAATATCCACAAATATTGGGAGATTAAAAAGGAGGATATTGAGTCTCTGACTGTAGCTGAGATTACTCAATTGGAGAATGAAGCTCAAGCTCAACACATTGCTCTAACAGAATTCCTCGCTCAGTCTTCTAAAGAGTTAATGGTGAAAGACGAAGAAATAATAAGTACTCGTCAGAATATGGAGCGCCTAGAGAAAGATGAAGCGTCAAAAGCTGAAGAACTTAGAAAGTTGAGAGAAGAGTTAGCTCGTATTCAGGAGCAAATTGTCTCCGTGGAAAAAGAACAATCAGAGATTGCTACTGATCGTAAATCTGAAGCTGAACGCTGTAAACTTTTACAGTAAGAGCGAGAATTGATACAAACCAATCAGATTGAAGAGACCAATCGCCGTAGCTCTATTATTGTGGAATATGACCAACAGATGATTGGAGCTAAAACAGCAGAGCGAATCAAGAAAGCTCATGAAGAAAAGATAAATAATGTAATCGTTCGTATTCAGGAGATAATTACTCCTCCTAAATAGATCTTTTACATTTATCATTTATTGAAGTTTTGATACCCATTTGTAATCAATGTTTTGATTTTGATTGAAATGAATATTTTGACTTGATTCAATTTTGTGGATGATATTTTTGTAAAAAACATGTTCAGAGGTAAATAATACATAACATGTTTCAATAAAATAGAATATACAAATAAATTTTGTAACTCTATCATGATATTAAACCAAAGATAATTTTAGTTTAATACTGATTAGAGAAAACAGAATTCAGATATAAAGATATCTTTGGATTCTATTCTCCATGATCTTTGGACTTGGAAATCAAAAGACGAGATATCATTTTCAGAGAATAGAAAATATGATACATACTGAGATAGAAAATTCAGAGGTAATATGGACATGATTTTCTATACAAGATCTTTATTAAACCCACTGGGGATCTAATAAGACAAAATATCAAATTCTCTGGGAAAATGATACATGGTAGAATATCAGTTTCCTCTGGGGATAACGATATCGAGATAACTTTTGTAGAGAAGAATTAACTTTGATTTTATATTTGCTGGAGAATGATGAAAATATTATACATAATATTTCTTTAAGAATTTGCCATTGATAGGCATCATCGTGACTTTTCCATCCAAAGAGGCAAGCTGGTATGCTCCGTTAGAGAAGACTTTGTTTACTACGAATGGGCCTTCCCATTTCGCGTCAAATTTGCCTTTGCTCATATGTGTCATGGTCATAGGACGTCTGACAGTAAGGACCAGTTCTCCCTTCTGATATGCTCTGACTTTGACTTTCCGGTTAAAAGCTTTTGAGATTCGGGCCTGATACAGCTCAATATTTTGTTGAGCATACAATCGTTTTTCATCTAGAGCTTCCAATTCTTGATGTCGAAGACGATCATTATTTTCTGTTGTAAGTTCATTGGAGATTGCAATTTTCAGAGAAGGAATCTGGATCTCAAGGGGAAGAACAGCTTCACACCCATATACCAAAGAGAAAGGCGTACATCCGGTCGCATTGCAAACTGTGGTACGGTAGGCCCATAAACATTCACCAAGCTTCTCGCTCCAGTTGCGTTTGTTGGAAGAAATGAACTTTTTCAAGAGTTTGATGATCATTTTATTGAAAGCTTCTGCCAATCCATTAGCTGCTGGATTATATGCTGTAGAAGCTAAATTATTGATCCGATGATCGTCGCAGAATCGAGTAAATTTCTGACTGACGAACTGCGGTCCGTTATCATGGATAATACGCCGAGGAACACCAAATCGATAGATGACATGATGTTTGACGAAGTTAATAACATTAGAAGTTTTGACTTCAGATAACGGGATTGCTTCAGCCCATTTGGAAAAGTAATCAGTTATTGCTAGAATAAACCGATGTCCTTTTGATGACGGTGGGTTAATAGGACCAATGACATCCATGCCCCAAGCTTCAAAGGGCCATGATGCCGCTGTTGGGTGTAAGAACTCTGACGGTTGATGTATAAAGTCTGCATGAATTTGGCAAGCTTTACATTTCCGAGCATATTGAATAGCGTCAGCCACCATCGTGGGCCAATAATAACCCATACGTCGGATACGATCTTGAAGTTTAGGACCCGGTTAATGAGCTCCGCAAACACCATCATGTGCTTCACGAACAATCTGTTGTGCTTTTTCACCAGCGATACATCGGAGGAGAAGACCGTCGTAGGCCCGACGATATAATGTCTTCGTAGTATGATTATAATAGAATCTGAGAGATCGACGCCGAATAGACGCTGCTTCACTCGGATTATCAGGAAGTATGTCATATAAAACAAAGTCTAGAAACGGGCGTCTCCAGTCTTCAGTTATGGCTTCTGTTTCATTAGAAAAGACATATTCCATAGTAGACTCGGAAGAAGAAGATGAGGACACTTTGTCAATCTTTAATTCAGCATCAAAGTTGAGAGAATCTTTGTCTGGATTATGTGGAAAAGCTAAAGCCAAATTATTCTCAATGCAGAATAGTTCTCGGTTATAAACCACTATTACTTGCTGACGTCTGATTGGTATGGCTAATATAGCAGCAAGATTACCCAAAGCATCAACTTCTGCATTATAGGCTCATCGAACATGTTCAATAAAGAAACCTTCAAAGGATGAGGCCATAGAGAGTGCTGCTTGATGATAAGGTATCAAATCTTGATGACGAACTTCATACGTTCCTCTGATCTGATTGATGATAAGCTTGGAGTCTCCATACACTTCCAAATATTGAATATCTAGATGTTTAGCAAGTTAAAGACCAATGAGCAATGCATTGTATTCGGCTATATTGTTTGAACATGATTGATCCAGAGAATAAGCCCTCTGAATAGTAATCCTTCTGGGGATACGAGAACAATCCCAACTCCGGCGACAATATCGCCGTTAGGACCTATTCTAGATGCTCCATCAAAGAATAGATGTCAGGTAGGAATTTCTTCAGAAACTAGATTTGAATCCAAGACTTTATCTAGAATCTTGTCATATAATTTAGAATCTTCTGGAACTGTATGAGCTGCCAGAAAATCAGCAAGAGCTTGTCCTTTAACTGACTTCTGAGGAATATAATGCATGTCGTATTGAGCTAACAAGATTCTCCAATTAGCTAGTCTGGAGTTAAGAATACCAGGTTTCTTCATCATAATCCTGATGGGATTCACTCTGGAAATGACGTGAATCGTTTGACCGATAATATAATATCGCATTTTCTGAACAGCAAACATTAATGGTAGGCATTCTTTCTCGATTGGAGAATAACGTGGTTCAGCGCCTGTCATTGTGCGACTGAGATAATAAATAGCCTGTTCATGGCCATCTTTATTTTTCTGGGCGAGTAATGCACCAAGAGAATGATCCATGGCTCGAACATATAAAAGGAATGGTATTTCCGAGACAGGAGGTACCAACACCGGAGGGTTCATGAGATACTGTTTGATATTGTCAAATACTTTTTGACATTCTTCGTTCCAGACGAAAGATACACCTTTCTTCAGAAGTTTGTTGAATGGTCTGCAGCGTCCTGATAAGTTGGAAATGAATCTCCTGATATAAGCAATTCTTCCTTGAAATCCTCGTAGCTCTTTTAAGGTACGTGGAGGACGCATCTCTTGAATGGCTTTGATCTTCTCGGGATCCACGTGTATACCTTTAGCAGTAATGACGAAGCCGAAAAATTTACCACTAGAGACGCCCAAGAAGGACTTAGTAGGGTTCATTTTAAGTTGATGCTGACGCATTAAATCAAAGATAGTCTTCAAATCTTGGATATGATCCTCCTTTCGTCGACTTTTGACTGCAATATCATCAACATAGCATTCGACTATTTTTCGGAGATGTTCGCAGAATATAGTGCTCATTGCTCGCTGATATGTTGCTCCTGCATTCTTGAGACCAAACGGCATCACTGTATAACAGTATGTACCGATCGGCGTTCTGAAGGAGGTGTGTTTTTCATCATCTGGAAACATTTTGATTTGATTGTATCCCGAATACCCATCCATGAATGACATCCGTTCGAAACCACATGTGTTGTCGATCATGACATCTGTAATTGGAAGAGGAAACTCGTCTTTAGGACAAGCTGCATTGAGATCGCGAAAGTCTATACAGACTCGGATCTTGCCGGTCTTTTTAAGGACAGGAACGATGTTAGCCACCCATTCAGGATGTTGTTCCTCTCGAATAAATCCGGAAGCCATAAGCTTGTTGACTTCAGCTTCAATTGCATCCATAATGTCTGGACAAAATCGTCGCTGTTGTTGTTTGACTGGTTTAGCATTTGGCATGATATTAAGTTTGTGCATTACAATCTTTGGATCTAATCCTGGCATATCCTCATAACTCCAGGCGAAGACATCGATATACTCATGAATAAGCTTGATTATGTCTTGTTTATCTGTTTCTGAAAGATTTTCGCTGATGAATATTGGTTTAGGGGACCCTTCTTCCCCAACATCAATTTGGATCAGTTTATCTTCAGTAGGAGGTTCTCTCTGCTCGAATCTGAATTCCCATTGATTGTCTAATCTTTGAGCCCATTGTTCTGATTCGGGTGATATTTCAAAATCATCCTCATCTTCATCATTTTCTTGCGGGCCATCAATAAAGACCATATTGATGGATAGAATAGAGCGATGGAGATCGCCAAAACTTGTGTCAGAATCCCAAGAAATGGAATCGAAAGACTCAGATCGTTCATCTTCAGATCGTTCGTCTTCATTGAATTTTGAATCTTCATGGACTATGTTGATAAAGGAGGTAGGAGCAATGTAACCCAAACCATATTTTGTCCTTCCGTATTTTAATGGAGGAATTCGAACATGCATTCTTCTTCCTTTTCTATTATTGAGGCTAGTTTTGAAGTCATAACCCATATTCTTGATGATATTTTTGGACTGTTGACTGTAGCGACGTAATTGTAACCTTCCAGTATCGTCGTTTTTGTCATCTTCTTCCAGATTAGAAGGATTCTGGGGTCCTTTGTAGAAGAATATTGGATTTTCTCCCTTCTTTCGAATAGGAACCACGAAGTACGATTTTTGTATAGACTCTAATGATACATCTGTATGAAGAGTTTGAACAACTCCTATAGTTAGTGGCTCTAAGCTATCTAGCAATTGTAAATAACTTTGTACATGATTACAGACATCAATATACTGTAAAGGAGATGCTTCATTAATATTAGATACTGTATTTACAACAGAAGGCTGAGCCTTATCAGACTTAGTCAAATTAATGACAAAAGAGGGAGAAGAAGAGTGATCAGAAGTTTTGTTTCGATTAAGATCGATAATAAAAGGCTCAGAAGAGGTGAGCTCCCTTGAAGAAGATCGTGGATAGGTAGTACGTCCACTGACTGGAATGACTAGAGTATCTGGTCTAGTCTGAGAAGATGGAAGAGGAGTGGTGCGTCCACTGACAGGAATTATCAGCAAACTTTGTGGAGCTTGGGAAGATGATACAGTAGTACGTCCACTGACAGGAATTATCAGTGAACCTTGTGGAGCCTGGGCAGATGATGAAGTAGTACGTCCACTGACAGGAATTATCAGTGAGCCTTCTTCAGATGATTTAGCAGATTGCGGAGGAGTGATACGCCCTTTTACAGGAATAACAAAGGTATCGACTTTTGACATCTCATCATCATTATCCATAGCTTGCAAGACTTTTGAGTATTCATCTTTGTACATGCGAGCGTCATTGAAGTAAGCTTCGACTCCTTTGAATGGATAAAGATCGGCAACCTCCTTTTGAACTTCTCCATTATCATCAACATATTTGAAGCACTGATGAAGAGTCGAAGGAACGATATTATGTTCATGCAAGAATGGTCTCCCCAATAGAGCATTGTATGAGCAACCATGATTGTCGATGATATAAAAAGTAACTTTAGTGCGAAGATTGCCTATTTGAAATTTGAGACGAATCTTGCCCAAAGGCTCACTTTTTCCTTGATTGAATCCCAAGATGGTAGTGATAGTGCTGGAAAGACTATGCACATGTATCTTCAATGCATCTAGCATAGCCTTTGGCATAATACTGAGAGCAGATCCTGGATCAATCAGTAGACGATCAACCTTCATAGAATCAATATATCCTGTATGATATAAAGGACGGTCGTGTCGATTATCCTCTAGCAGCATATCATCTTGCGTAAAGGTAATATTTGGAATTAATTCCAAAACACTATGGCAATGAGAGACAGGTTCTGTTTCCAACTTCTTGAGGAGAGTTAGGCAGGTTTCTGCTTACAACAGTGCTTCACTCAGAGTTTTTTGAGTCTCTTTAGAGAGGCGTAAGAGCTCAAAGATTGATAATTTAGCTGGTGTGTTGGCTAGTTGAGCCAATATATCAAAATTATAAGGCTTTTCAAGTCCTGTAGGAGATGACTTCTTCAATGGTTTGTCGAAGCGGACTTGTTGTTTGCCTTTGTCAGCTGCTGTTGGTTTAAAAGGAACTGTCTCAACAGGAACATTTGAAGACTCTTCAGTAGAGACTGGTGTTGGAGCTGAAACCGGAGGGACATCAGGAGTTTCTCCAGGAATGTCAGCATAATCTTTCAGATATATTTTTCCTGATCGAGTTCCAGCATGAACTTTGACTTCAGATTCTGGTTCAGGATCTATGGAAACCATGTTACAATTCTTCATCTTACTCTTGGTTCTTTTATGCTTGATAAGAGCTTCATTCCAGAAACCGAGACCAATACGAGATTGATTATGTCTCATAGTGATAGCTAAAGGTGCTCGGAGTCCTTTGTCTGAGTTCAAACCAGGAGCAGTGGCTAGATCATAACCCATCTTCGCCATTAATTCACGAGATTGTGAACTGTATAGATAAAATGTAGGCTTGTACCTATCTTCAGATTGAGGTACAGATTTTATCTCCGTAGGGAGTGAATTTTCTGCCAAGATGAAATTAGAGGTTAGATAAAAATCGGGTGTGAAACAAGAAGTCACATTGCATGACTTAGTCTTTCCAAGCTTCTTTTTAGATGAGGGAGTCTTCCGAGGAGAAGAGGAAGACGTCTCAAACTCCGTCATTAAATCCGGGTGAATCCACATGATCTCTTCCTTCTTAGTTGTGACAGGAACAAGTCCTTCATTCTGTGCTGGTGGGATGTTCACAACTTCGAGAGTTGCTTTGGGGATAGAAACAATCCCACTTTCCATCATTAAAGGAGGGAAGTCACCGAACTGCATTGAAATTACATTTACTGTGACTGTCTTATCTTTGGGTGTCAGTGTCACAGCTCCTGATTTAATCATCTCTTGGATCTTTCCTTTTAATACATAGCAAGACCGGTATGACCCAGCATTCTATGATATGGACAATATTTTGGATGATCTGTCTTGTTGGCTTCATCAGGCTTTTTAATTTATGGTAATTGTATTTTATTACCTTTGAGCAAGCATTCAAAGATACCCTGAACATCGTCATCGTCGAAAGAATATTCTTCCTTCGGCCGAGGAGGTCTCTGTCGTTGATTTGTTGGATCTGGAGTAGCTTGGGTATTCTTTACCTCTTGACTATTGCTCTGGAGATTAACTTCAAGAGCTTCTTTCCCTTTGCGATTATTGGGTCGAGTACTATTGCTAGCACTCTGATTTAATTCCTTGGGAGCCATTTGTACCCCCAAACCTTTGAAGGTCTCAGCACTGACCTTGGCAACTTTGGCACTGATGATGAATGAAGGCCAATCTTGGAACTGAGTGGACCCTGTCCATATGCTGATGATTGGTAAGAGATTCGACTTGCAAGTGTCGATAGTAACAGCATCGGAAGTTCCGAGAGGCATTTTGAGGACTTCTCTTCTGAATCTTTCAATGAAGTCCTCTGTGGTTTCGTTATTTTTCTGTTTAATTCTTATGAGGGCTGACATAGTCATGTCATTGAGCCCTTCATAGAATCGTTCGAGAAACATTTGTTTGAAACCAGCAAATGAGGTAATGCACCCATCAGGGAGACTTCTATACCATTCATAAGCTGTTCCTTTAAGACATCCGACGAACACCCGAGTGAGGAGGGCGTCACTTGGTTGCAGTTGATCAGTCATTACCTCAAAGTGATTAATGAACTGACTTGGGGAGGTTGTCCCATCAAAGAAAGAGATAGTCGGAGGCTTGTATTTAGGAGGATATGATACTTGCTTCCATTCTATCGGGTAAGGTTGCTTGATACCTAACCTTTGTAAACCATCCTTCTGTTTGAATGCCTCAAATTGAGTTCGGAGATTCCTTAACTCTTCAGTAACAATTCCAGAAGATTAGGGAGTTGTAACTTGTTGAGTGTAATTGGGAGGAGGGACTGCAGCATATGTACCACCCCCAGCTCCAGACTGACTTGGAGTGGGTTGTACAGGAACATTAGATTGTACCCCCGGAATAATAGAGGGTTCCGGGTTTGGAGCAACAGGAGTATTTAATACAACTGGAGGGGCTGTCTGTTGGACTTGCTGAGTTTGATGCTGAGCTTGTATAAGAGTGTGCATAGCATTCAATGTATCTGCCATAGCTCGCAACTGTTGTTCCAAGGAAGAAATCCTTTGCTCATGAGCTTCAGTGCTAGTTGAAGGTTCATGATTGCCATCCACCATGTAAGTGGTAATCATTCGAGGAATAGACGATGAAACAGTCTGTTCTGAATCATCGCTGTGTGAGTCAGTATCTTTCCCGAGGCTATTTACGGGAGTCAATACTGGAAAGTTGGACTCTCCAAGGAAGTCCTCTGTGATCTCCGGATTACCACTTGGATGAGAAGAAGAAGAGACCCTGGCCAAGGCTCCGGTCCTGGATCGGGTGCCGAGATAAACACCATCTTCAGAATCTAATATAGCATCAGACCGTATGCTACCCCCAATATTTCTGGAAGTCATGTTGACAGAAGCATAAAGAGGTTCATCTTCATCCAATATTGGTTCATATTGAATCCGTTCGAAAACAGATCGTCTTTTTGGTGAACAACAACACTGAATCACAACCCGAGGTTGGAAGTTGCAACCATGCTTTTCATGACAAATATGAGCAATATCATGGCCAGATGGAGTGTCAATTCTCCATTTATTTTGCAAATACTCTCGGAGATCTGTAGGAACAGATTGGGAAGTATTTGAAGATAGTTTCTGTGTAGAAACTTGTCTTTTGTTCTTCTGTCTTCTCGGTTCTTGAGTGTATAAAGACTGATTAATTTGAGCCACATAGTTCTTGGCATATTCTGCATCAGGGTCTAATATACTTGTCTCAGTTTGATCAGGCTTCTTAATACCAGAAGTGGAACTGAGATGATCCTGATTAAGCTTGTTACGAAGATCCGTAGGAGATATGATTTTGGTATCAGTCTTGGATACTTGTAATTTGCCTTTCTCAGATCGAGAAATTTTGAGAGAAGGAAGATGGGTATTATTCCGACTAGGAGTCGGTAATAAACCATCTTTAGAGGAAGTAGCCAAAAGCCATTTTCCTGTGTTTGATCTAGTAAGAGTACTAGTCAAATTAACTCCAGAGGTAAAGACCTTAGGAGTAGAGGAGTTGACTAAAGAGTCTTTCTCCTTGGTTGGCACAAGATGTGCAAGTTGTGGGGGAATCATTTGTATGTTCTGTGGAAGAGAACCTCCAGCCTGATTTTGAGAAACAGTCAAAGGACTGTATCTGTTAGCATATGCTGACTTCAGTTTGGACTTCTGGTCATACGCTGCCTTTTTATTAGCATATGCTGGCTTTGGCTTAGCATACGCTGCCTGCTGTTGGCTTTTGTACGCTACCTTTGCCGTACGCTGCCCTTTGACTGCCATACGCACAGAGTCATTAATGGCTAAAGAGCTGACTGCTGTCGTAAGAGTAGAGGGAGAAGAGACTTTGACATGTCCAGAGATGGTTTTCCTTGGACACGCTAACTTGGTTAAAGAATCCACTTTGTCAGCATGACTAGGAGAAGCCACTGTTGCCGTGTTCAGAGAAGCAGAAGTGTGCTTCGTTGAAGTTGAAGGCGTGTTCTTGTCAGCATGAGAAGTGACAGAAACATCTTGGGCTGTTGAAGAAGACTTAGGGACATAGATAGAGCGTCCCTTCTTCTTGACAGCAGGAAGAGCGGAGGAAGCAGTTCGGCCCTCCTTCGCCTTGAGCATTTCTTCGTAAGCAGATTGGTCGAATTGTACGACCATCGTCTTCTTCGTCGAGCCGGTCGACGAAGTATCGCATTGAGTTGTTGCTATCTCGTTGGAGGAGACAGCTTTTCCCAGCAGAGTCGCCAATTTGTTTTCCATAAATAAATTCACTTTATTTATTTTGTATCTGAGAAAATTACAACTGTAGGAATCTAATCTAGAAGACGATTACTTTATCCCTTGGACTATGCGATGAAGAAAACTCGAACTTTGAAGAACTTGGACAGCAACTGGGCAATCTCTCTGTTCTCTCTAAAAAAAATGACTGTAGTCTCTGATGAAGATGAAGAAACTCTCTTTTATAGAGTTCTGAATAACTGTTCTGAAGCATACGCTCAGTCAGTTACTTGACGTGTGCATAACTGCAGGGACGCGTGGCGAATTCTGATGGAGACACGTTGGAGTGCGGTTGAAAGTAGTGGGATATCTCTAAGAGAGATTGGTGGCATGAATGCCACATTGCATAACTTCTGGATAAGTGGGTAACTGAGTACAGGACACGTGAGAACGTGTGTTGATTGTACGTTGAAAATCATCCTGGATGCCTTTGCTATGATACGCTTGTCTTTGAAGAGGAGTCATACGCTAGCTTTTGAAGGCACATGTCTTGCATACGCTGACTTGGATCATATAAAGCTGATATGCTCACTTGATTGGGAAGGAGTCGTATGGGGTCCATATGCTCACTTGG
The DNA here is from genome assembly GCA_029216955.1 of Iris pallida. Classification (NCBI taxonomy): domain Eukaryota; kingdom Viridiplantae; phylum Streptophyta; class Magnoliopsida; order Asparagales; family Iridaceae; genus Iris; species Iris pallida. The sequence continues at coordinate 132,307 of JANAVB010030259.1, read as the reverse complement.
CTGGGAAGGAGTCGTATTAGGTCCATACGCTCACTTGGTTGGCTAGGAGTTGTATGAGGTCCATACGCTCACTTGGTTGGCAAAGAGTTGTATGAGGTCCATACGCTCACTTGGTTGGCAAGGAGTCGTATGAGGTCTATACGCTCACTTGGTTGGCAAGGAGTCGTATGAGGTCCATACGCTCACTTGGATGGCAAGGAGTCGTATGAGGTCCATACGCTCACTTGGTGGCAAGGAGTCGTATGAGGTCCATACGCTCACTTGGTGGGAAGCCGTATGGATTGAAGGAGTAGACACGTGGCTGTTCTCAATCTTCTCAAACACGCCATATCTTCAAATACTGACAAATATTTCTTGAGCGTCATGCTGCAGATATGATGGCTGACAGACTGTCAGAAATGACAGTAATGATGGCTCTTTATTTATGATGGTTGCTGAGCTGTCCTCGTAAGAGACAAAATCCTTTCTGGAAAACCTATACGACGGCTAATCTTCATAGGGCAGCTGTCTTTGCACGAAAGACGAAGTGTCAGATTCATCCTTCATTAAATACATGCTGTGCTGTCATCTCAAGAAATATTAAAATATTCACTGAGCGTACGGCCTTTAGATGAGCGTATGACTTTGGCTGAGCGTATGGCCTTGAGCGTATGACTTTGGCTAAGCGTATGGCCTTTGAGCGTATGACTTTGGCTGAGTCTTATGTCAGCGTGTCATAATTTTCACACCCTACAACCCACTGTGAGGGTACGAGAACGTAATAACGCCCAGCCTACGCCGCAGTGTCGGCGGTAGAACGTTGTCCTAGGTCAATCATCTAATAATAAAAAGGTACCTGTACAGTATATACACTCCAAATGGAGGTGACATAACAGAACAGTCTCAATCACATCTAAGGCAGATACAGAATAGTATAGGTAGATAGAGAGATCAAAAGCACAATGTGATACAAATAATAGAGAGAAAGTCTAAGTGTCTAAGATAACAACTAAAGAACATCCAGCTCAATACAAGTCTCTAAATATAACAACATCTCAGAAGAACAACTGAAAATCAAATAACACAATAATGAAGGAAAAACTAAAGCCTAGCTATCTAGCCTAGACTCTGGGAGTAGCATCCTGTACTGCAGCTGGGTCCTCCAGAGGAACCAGGTCGCAGGTGTCGTCTAATCCTGCTCCGTAATAGGTGGTACATAGGGCCTCCTCCTCATCCTCTGTAATATTTTTAACAGGTCCAGTCAGGACAGGAGCGAGTACAGTACATCTCAACATATCATAGCAGGTTAGAAAATATGATCATGCAGTAAAGTAAGATACATGAACTGAAGAAATACAGTATATAAACAGAGAGAGAAACTGTAATAGAAATATCTAGTATACATAGAGAGCTATAGGGGCTAGTGAGTCAGAGTAAAATATAAACATGTGAATGGCATAGGAGGTTCATGACTACAGCTAAGAGAGTGATTCATGACTACAGCTACTGGGATAATATTCACATGTCTATTTCCACTTCCCTATCCCCAATCGATACACAAAGATCTGTTCAAGTTATGTTATGGTTCGTGAAACTTCACATGGCTCATAAAATGAGTGATACGTAAAGGTGATTCATGATGGCTCTGTGAACATGAGAGTACATGTGTCACAAGCGATTCGTGAATCAGAGGAAGCATAGAGATACGTGATGATTCGTGAAACGTACAAAATATGTAGTATCCGATGCTCCCGAGGGGGATAACATCTCATGAAAAGATCCATATAGTACCAATCCGTGTGACCAACGTGGCAGTATCAAGTAAAGTAATTTAAAGCAGGAAAATAATTCTAAGCAGGATATGAAATGATCAGAGAATGTACTCGCCTGGTATCCTGAATGTCCGAAGAGAATATACTGTCCGAGGAGTGGTGTCTGTCTCCTATAGAACAGTACAAGTCACAACAAGTCTAAAATATGGAAATAGACTGCTACAATGCATCTACATAAAGTTTGGGGTCAATCTAGGCTAAAGTCAACCTTTGGTCAACTCTAGTCAACCCTAACAGTCAAACTAGGTCAAACGAGGTTAAACTTGGTCAAACTAGTCTATACTAGGCTAACAAGACTATTCTAGGTTATACCATGTCAAGCCTACCAATACACATCTACCAAGACATCCTCTATAGCTAATCAATACACATATTGATATATATTATAATCTAATTAGAATATACCCATAGGCTATCTATACATATCACCACACAACGATATATATAATACATTATATCATATACATATATACATTAACACACAATCCTATTTATAGGAACCTACAAATATACAAAGGAAAGGAGAGAGGGATACAATGATACTCAAGTGTGTGGGTGAGTGGGTGTTAGTGATACACATGTGTGTGTGGGTGAAGTGGGACATTGGTGTGCTATACAAACAACGTAGAATTTATCCTATAGGCTATGTGTATACAAAACAACCTATATGGTAATTCATATAATATACACATTTGTATATAGAGAGGGGTGACACAAGTGTTCATGAATTCAAGTGAAAGTGTGTGGACTTGTGTGTGTGGTGTGAGAGAGGGTGATAGGGTGTGTGACATGTGAGGCAAGAGTGAACTAGAGGGTGTGTGTCAAATACAAGAGTGAGAGTGACATAAATATACACTAGTGTATGTGAAGAGTGTTGTGATAGTGATGTGAACATGTAACAGTGAGTGGCAAACAGTTTAAACAGTCATAATAATATGTCTAGGTTAATACCACATATAGAACATATATTCCAGTTTAAATGCAACCTCAAAACAGTTGAACCATACCCCAAATCTCAGTTTTAGAACTCAAACCACATCAAACAAACCTGAATTTAGTTCACCAAAACACTTTAACAGTTAACATATATTCTAGTACACAAATCTTCCCAAAATAAGCTCACAGATAACCCAAAAAATAGCTAACAGTCCCCCCCCCATATTCAAACTCAGATTTACATCAGTAAAACAGTTAAGAACTCACCCAATCTCAGATTTATTGAGACCAAAAATCAGTTTAATACTAGCACTAATCAGTCCCCTCATTTAATCTCAGTTTTTTGCTCTCAAAACACACCAAACCATCCCTAAATAATATCCAGGAATCAGTCCCATAATGTCCAACAAATGTCCAGGTTAAGTACAATATTGCATTCACATATTTCAGATTTAAACTCACATTTAGAGAGGTAAACAACAGTTCAAAATTGCCTAAAACTTAACATTCAGTTTTGAACTCAATTCACAATAAAATCAATCCAACTTTGTCATACTAATAGAATTTAAGTAGGTGAGCATGTTAGAGCCTTAAATACAAGTAATTAACAGTGTATAATAGTTAGAAAATGATGACAAACTTCATTTTGAAAATCTGGACAGAATAGAAACAGTGCACTGATACACAGTTTTTAGGAATGGGGAAAATTCGAATTTGAACAATGAAAATGGATTAAAACCCAAATACAGTGGTTGGCAACTTACAAACATATTGTATACATGCTACGTGATGTGTTTGTGTCCACAGAAGTGGACACAAACGTGTCCAATTAATCAAAATCCAAAAATAGTAACTTTGGACACAGAATTCAGAATCAGCGTGCACGTGTTCTCCTCGATCGTGTGCACGACACAAGGCGACATGACCCACGAGATTATGTCCACGTGTTTACCTAGACTAGGGCTAGAGTTAGGACACCCTGTCTCGTGTCCTCATCGTGTGTACGCGACACGAGATGCGCGTATCAGTACTCATTTTCAGAGGAAAACCGTACAGGCAAAAACCCGTGCATGTGCTCGTGCGTGTCCGACACGCCACGCGGGCCCATGCAACTTGACACACGGGGTGACAGACGTTGCCCCATGATGTGTGTCAAGTTTCACGTGTCGAGGAAGCGTGTCCGTGTCAGAAATAGGCCCGAGCAGCAGGGCATCACAGCCTCCCGCGCGCGCGTGTGCACGACCGTGTGTACACGTGTCCGTACAGCCTAGACACGATACTAAGACACCATGAAAACTACAGAAATGCGTAAGCGAGACCTAACACTAATTTCCTATTCAAACAAAAACCCAAAATTCATACGAAATGCCCATTGGGGCTTTTCATCCAACACTTAGCACAGCTCACTGATACGTGTCCTGTTTGGACACGAAAGGACACGAAAATTTGGGGATTCCTATTCCTATAGTTAGGCTAGGTATAGGGTTTCCTAATGATGCAAAATTTATAGAATTATATGGTGAGGAAAAGGATTTACCTAGGAGTATCACAAGCTACAAAAACTCCACAAAGAGGGGCTCCTCTTGATGGTCAAACTCCTCCAAAGCTCCCCAAATCTGAGAACAATAATTTCCAACAGAAAGTAGATGGAAATTAGAACCCAATGCAATTTGTTTGGGTTAAAAAGGAATTAAAATGGATTTACTAGGATTTAATGAAGATGGGAAATACCTTCTTTCTAAAACTTGGCAAGAAAACCTAAGGGAGGCTAGTCCTAACATTGAGAGGCATTAAATAGGAAGGGAATGGGTTAATAGTGGCTGCCATGGGCTGATTAGGGTTAGGGTTGGTTCATGGTGTGGGCCCATGGGCTATTAAGCCTAAGTCATTAATCATGACTTATGAAGTCATAAGCCATATTAGTCAAATCAACTCCAAAACCCTCCAAACAAGTTCCTATGACTTAAACTTCACTAAATTAGGTCAAAACAAGTTTACTTAACCTAACCAAGTGGTCTTAACCTAGGTTAGTCACTAGGTTAGTCTTCTAGTCAACACTAGTCAAAGTCAACTATAGGGTCAAAATCAATTCTACTAAAAATCACCAAAAATCACTAAAAATCATATTAAATATATTAAACCCAAATAATTAATAATAATTCCAATTAATTCACAAATTTTCAAAAATGACCAAAATGACCAAAATACCCTCTACACTAAAATGTACTAATTTAAACATCCTAATCACATGGCTAGGCTCTAGGTCAACAGTCTCCAAGGTTACACTAGCCAAACACCAAAATCATAAGTCATGATTTTAAAATAGTTTTTAAATGATTAAAATCAATTAAAAAATCATGGAAAATCTTAAATACCATAATTAAATAAATTAAAATACAAAATTTCAAAATTACCCTTATTTTAGAAACTGGGTGTTACAAATCGAATGGTTAGCTGATTTAGGAACAAGTTCCCAGACCTAGCTTCTTTCGAATTGGTTGAGTTCTTCTTGTATAGCAGAAATCCAAAATTCATCATTAAAAGCTTCTAAAATATTTTTAGGCTCAATTTGCAAAATGAAAGCAGTGCTAGCAATAGAATCTCTTAAAGATGATCGAGTACTTACTTCACTTGATACCTCACCTATTACCAAGTTTTTTGTGTGTGAAGGCTTGAATTCGAACTTCTTCGATAAGTCCTCCAGAGAATTAGTTTCAGGGATGGTATTCATCGGTGTAGAAGTTGATGGTTCATCATCATCGTCGGGGATAGCCGCTGTACTATTTTTCTCATCAAAAGTCACATTAGTAGATTCTTCTACAATCATTGAGCATTTATTGAACTCTCTATATCCCTTACTCTTGGCAGCATAGCCAAAAAAAATACCGTCGTCAGCTTTGGCATCAAACTTGCCTAAGTTGTCTTTGGTATTTCGGATAAAACAGCGACAACCGAACACTCTAAAATAAGAGACATTAGGAGTCCTACCAAACCAAAGCTCATAGGATATTTTCTTCGAAATAGGTCAAATAAGCACCCTATTTAAAACATGGCAAGCTGTACTAACAGCTTTTGCCCAAAAATATTGAAAATTTATTCAACATGACTCTAGCCATATCGCCAAGTGTCCTATTCTTCCGCTCCACAACACCATTTTGTTGAGGAGTTCTAGGACAAGAAAACTCACGATCAAAACCATTTATTTCGTAAAATTTTTTAAAATCAGAATTTTTGAATTTGCCTCCATAATCACTTCAGATTCGAGTAATCATGTAGCCTTTTTCGTTTTGGACCTTTTTGTCAAAGATTTTGAAAACTGAAATAGTACGCTTTTGTTTATAAGAAAGAAAACCTAAGTAAATCTTGAAAAATTATCTACAATAACAAAAGCATAGAGTTTTCCACCAAGGCTGGCTACTCTACTGGGACCAAATAAGTCTATGTGCAGTAATTGCAAAGGTCTAGTAGTACTTACAGTATTTATGAATTTAAATAAAGATTTGGTTACCTTATTCAGTTCACATTCGACACAAACCGTGTCCTTCTTGAATATGATGTCGGACAGACCTCTTACTAGCTTCTTTGTCGATAGCCTGGATATAGTATCCATATTGGCATGACCAAGAAGCTGGTGCTATAAAAGTCTTTCATCCTTGTGGGCATAGAGGCATCTTCCTGCACTGTTAGTATTTCTAGATAGAAAATATAAATATTATCTTCTCTTATCCCTTCAAAAGCAATGTTCCAGTTGACCTATCATAAATGTAGCATTTATTCTTTCCAAAGTTAATATCATATCCATGATCAGCAATATGACTTATGCTAAGCAGGTTATGCTTTAACTCGGTCACTAAGCAGACATCATTTATTATAGGAGAAGGAGGATAACCAATAGTACCATTACCTATGATGTAGCCCTTTAAATTGTTACCGAATGATACATATCCTTCCCTCTTTATCGATAGTGATGCAAAAAGATTTGCGTCTCCAGTCATATATTGCGAGCACCCACTATCGAGAATCCACTTGCTTTTAGTTGAAGAAGGAAGGTCCACCTACATCACGAGTAGATGTGACCTTTGGTCCCCAAGTTCTTGTCGGTCCTGAAATGTTAGTCTTCGGTACCCATGCATATAGATTAATATCAACTAATTTCCTAATTCTACACTTTGGTGAAATATGACCATGTAATCCACAGTATGTACAAGTAGCATACCTATTTGTGTTAGGAGCAAGTTGATAGTGATGTCTATATGCAGTATGGTGATAGTTATGTGAAACAGCAAGATAGTGACTATGTGTAGCAGCAAGATAATAGTTATAACTATGTGTATTAGCAGGATAATAGTTATGAGTAGGTTGATAACGATGTCTACGTGCATGTGGTTTACGTGCTGCATGGGAGTACGTGTACATATAAGCATGGTTACGTGCTGTATGTGGGTGACGTCTTTTACTATTGTGAGTGGTCTGGTATTTTGTGTCTGTTTTGTGACTGTAAAATTGGGTTTAAGGTTAAGCAACCCGTTTCTCCAATCTGATCTCTAATTTCTTAGAGACAACATTCAGTTCATTATACTTTGCATTCAGACCATCAATCTTAGCAATAGAGATCTTGTGTTTGTTCTTTTCTTCAGCAAGCTCTTTGTTGAGTGCTGAGATCTCACATGTCTGCTTCTCAATAAGTATTTCGGCATCATGTATGATTAATTTAAGCTTGGATACCTCATCAGTGACTTCCTTGGGTGGAGTGTCTCTAACGTTATCAAGTAAAGAAGAAAGATTAAGAATCTCTATTTCATAGCCTTTATGATTTTTTTCTTGGCATGCTTATATTTACTAATAACTTTATTGTGATCATTTAGTAAGTCATTAAAAGCATCGCCAAGTTCATCAAATGTAAAGTCATTAAGAGTTTCGTCACTTACCTTATCGGATGTTGCCATTAGGCAGACATTTACAGTGTCTCGAGAAGAGTCATCTTCTTCCTCAGAATTACTGTCTTCGCTTTCGTGCCAAATACTAGTGTTGGCGTACTTTTGAAAAGAGGGCTTCTTGTAGGGCTTCTCATATCTGTTACCTTTATTTACAAAGGGACAGTCCTTTCGAACATGTCCAGTCTTTTTGCAGCCATAACAAGTTGGTTCTTCCTCGTCGTCTTCTTGTTGTTCCTTCTTCCTTCGATTGAAACGAAGGAACATATTGAAGTTACGGACTAGAAGAGCTTGATCATCACCTTTTGAATTGTCGTCGTCGGTGTCTTCAGGATCATCCCTTCGACGATGAGTTTTTAGGGCAATCTCTTTTGCCTTCGGAGCAGGTTCGTCGAAGTCTTTGAGGTCGAGCTCATGGGTCATCAGCTTTCCCAACAAAGTTTTCATAAACATTTTGGTGAGATCATTGCCTTCTATAATTATTGTGACCTTAGGGTTCCAGATCTTCGGTAGCCCCCTGAGTAACTTGCGGATCTTCTCATGATTGGAGTATTCTTTGCTAAGAGATGACAGAGGATTGATGACGTCAAGGAACCTTGTGAACATTTGAGTGATCGTCTCATTCGGCTTCATCTTGAATGCCTTGTATTCTTAAGTCAGACGACTGATCTTAGATTCCTTGACTTGAGTTGTTCCTTCATGCGTCACTTCCAGAAGCTTCCATACTTCGTGCGAGGTGGTGCATGTCGAGACCCTGTTAAATTCAGTCCTGTCTATTGTACAGAAAAGAGCATTAATAGCTCTGCATCTAGACTCGCCTGTTTCTTCTCCTTGTTAGAATACTTGTCGTTAGGTTTTTCGGTGAGAACTCCATCGACAACTCTTCTGACGGGCTTTTTGTAACCATCAGTGACAATGGTCCACAGGTCAAAGTCTAGAGACTTGAGATAGAAACTCATCCTAGTTTTCCAATAGGTGTAGTTGGTTCCATCAAATATTGTCACCCTTATTTTTTCGTATTTTCCGTATTTCGTATTTATATTCGTATCTGGATTTTGGCATGTATTTTATTTCTCTCGACTTATGGAATTTTGGTATTTCTTGTATTTTAGGTTTTATCCTGGCTCGGTTTTAATTGGTTTTGGGTTGGTTTGGTTTGATTTAATGAGTATTGGATCACCTTAACCTATTCTCCACCCTCAACACACCACATCCCACCCTTTTTATAACTCCACCAACATTTTCTCTCTCCTCATAACCACCATTTATTTTCTTCTTCTTCTTCTTCTCCTTCCTCTACACAACTCTCCCAACCCTAGGCAAGTGCACCTTGCCACTACATGAGAGCCCTCTTTTCCTTGTCCATTTGCTAGATTAGGACATGGTGATCAACATTAGAACTTGGGTTTTTGTGATTTGGAGCCTCCATTGTGATAGATCTAAGTTATTTCTATTTTTAGATTTTGTATGGTTTGAGCTTCTTAAGTTGGAGTTTATGGGCTTTTGATATTTCCATGTGGTAGAGCATTCAGTTTCACTCCAGTTGGAACTTTGGAAATCCGGATTTGGAGTTCGGATGGCAAAGTTCTGAACTTTTGAAGCTTTGGGTTCATCCATGGTGTTCTTGCTGTTTGGAGAAGACAGTGAGCAGTGTGCAGAGCTTCTTAGCTTACGCCACTGAGTCTTGGATACGCTTCCTATTGGAAGCGTGTCTCCTGCGTGCGTGCTTTTGTGCGTACGCAGACTTGAGCGTGCGTGACTTTTCACCTACGCTGCTCTCTCAGCGTGGGTGACTTTTCACCTACGCTGCTCTCTGTAGCGTGCGTGACTTTTCACCTATGCTGCTCTCTCAGTGTGCGTGACTTTTCATTTACGCTGCTCTCTGTAGCGTGCGTGACTTTTCACCTACGCTGCTCTCTCAGCGTGCGTGACTTTTTACTTACGCTGCTCTCTGTAGCGTGCGTGACTTTTCATGTATGCTGCTCCCCTTGAGCGTGCGTGACTTTTCATGAACGCTGCTCCCTTGAGCGTGCGTGACTTTTCATGTACGCTGCTCCCTTGAGCGTGCGTGACTTTTCATGTACGCTGCTCCCCTTGAGCGTGCATGACTTTTTATGTACGCTGCTTCCCTTGAGCGTGCGTGACTTTTCATGTAAGCTGCTCCCCTTGAGCGTGCGTGACTTTTCATGTACGCTGCTCCCCTTGAGCGTGCGTGACTTTTCCTGTACGCTGCTCCCTTGAGCGTGCATGAATTTTGTGTACGCTGCCCCCTGACCCCTTGCGTAACCCATTGGCTCCTAGAGTTTGGTCTTAATTCTTTAAGCTTTGCCCTTCTATAGCCCTGTATATTAATATTTTATTAGATATTTTACGTCCATTTTATATCCTTACGCCTTTTGTCCTGAACTGGATAATCACGAATTTACTGGATATGTTTGGAATTGATAATTGAGCATGACCTGATAAGTAGCCCGTCGTGGCGCACTCCTGACTAGTACACTTGATATGATAACCTGACCTGATATATCTTGAATAGCTGTTGCGACGGCTACCTGACATGACATGACATGTATAATTAATCCTGACACCGTGGGCGATTGTGCTTGTACAAATAATCCAGTCCTGTCTTGTATCATGTCTAGGAGGGGACTCCTGAGTACCACGGTCAGGAGTACCTACGGAATTGGACTAAGGTTAATAATTAGTATAATTCACTAGTCATGAAGAGATGTTCCCCAGTTACAGGCGATCCCGTTATCCCGGCCGCAATTGATTGGACTTGTAGCCTGCCAACGAGTAGGGCACATTTCCAGCCCACTGTTATGTGCGGCACCCACCATTGTCACTTAAATGATTGAACTCCAGATTGTCACTATAATGCATTGTACTCTCTAGATTGTCACTATACTGATTGCCTGGATAACCTGGATAGCTGCAGGGCCTGTGACTACTTGGAGCATCTCAATGCATCTTGCTAGTAACTAGGATTGTGATAACCCTAGTTAGTTAATGTAGAAAGCCGTAGGCAATGATTGGTCGTGATTGCTTGGATGGAGTCTGGTCCAGTATAGTATTGTCTAGAATTGATTGATTGTAGGATTGTACCAGAATGATTGAAGGATTGTCACTCCAGATTGTCACTATAATGATTGTCACTCCAGATTGTTACTTGACCTGATTTCTTATATTTATCTTGTCGATAAATGGTGAGAGAAACCAAGTTCCGTTCAGACGAAGGGTTACAACCCCGGTCCTTGTTTGGTTTACGGGTTGTAGCCTAGCTATCTAAATAGTCCCATGGTTATCTCATCGTATATCATCCTGACATGCTTTTCCATATGTCCTGTCTTTTAGTGATTCTATGCAAGATTGTCTTTTATAATTACCCATCATGCTTGCTTTTTCTTAAATTACTGTCTCTTATTATGTAATTATATTATTGTGCTGATTGCTGGCTTTTGTTCTTATTTCGTGGCCCCCTTGTGGCACTTGCTCTTTCTGGGGTTGACCCAGCTGGTTTTGTGTGGCCATATTTCGGAGCAGCTTCCGAGGATCTACCTGTCTTCCAGCCCGATGGTGGTCACCAGGCGTAACCAGGGCATCGAGTGGGTTTCTTTTGTTCTCCCACTGTAATATTGTAAATTATTCTTTTGAGGCGTTTAGCCGACGAGCAAGTGTTAGCTCGATTTTACTTACTTACTGACTGCCTACGGGCTGTAACATGATTGACAAGCCCCGGGGGTTGATCATGTATGACTGAACTCTTGCTAGTCCTCACATTTTGTAACGACTAGCTTCATGATCATCTGGATATGTAATGTTTGGGACGCCTTACAATTGTATATTTGGAGATCTGATATCTTGTGATTATTATTAGTTGGTTGAGATTGAGACAATAGGCTATTTTATGACCTTAAGAGACTGATGGATTGTAGTGAAACCCTCACATTTCTAGACAGCCGTGACCGTATAGCGGTGTGGATCCCATTCCGTTATACGTAGCTGGCTATGTCTGCCCCCGCTCTCCAGTATTCTTGTTCTGGGGCGTGACAAATATGGGTGGCCTATGAGTGGACTGTCCCTCACCATGGTTGGAAAACATAGGTTGTGTGGTTGCCATGGATCAGCTCTAGGATGTTAGTCCTTGTTAAAGAGAACAGAGCTCTGATACCAATTGAAGAACAGATAGGCAACTCTAGAGGGAGGTGAATAGAATTTATAACGATAATAGCCAAATAAAAATTAACTCTTTTCACCAACAGTAAATAATCAGAGTAGTAAATACGGAAATAGAAAGATCAAGAGAGCATACGCAAACACAGTAAATTTTTAACCTGGTTTCCCTCGTGGAGGACTAGTCCAGGCCTGAGAACTCTAGCTCAGGAATAAATCCACTACTTATGAAATAGTAGTTACACCTCGTGCATTTTCTTTAGAAAAGCACGTCAACTTATTACAAAGATCGCTTTGGCGAAACATGGAATTTTTCAAGCGACTTTTTTGACTCTTGCACAAACTTCTAACTGAATAGCACTGAGCACTTTTAGGCTTAGGAAGCTTGTGGCTAGTAGATGAGAAGGTTAAGGCTTGTATGAGACTTATAAAGAAGAGAGGAAAAGATAATTGGATGATTGAAAATGGTGGAAATGATGGGTTATTTATACTAGTCCAGGAGGACGGAGTTCGGCCAGAACTCTATCCCAAAGATTCAAAAATATGGTGTTGGACAACTTGCAAACAGCAAGCCCTAAAAATTAGGGTCCTGAAAATCAGGGGGCAGAGTTCGGCCCGAACTCTGTGTGGGGCAGAGTTTGGCCCGAACTCTGTCTTCTTGCTGACAGAGAGTTCAGATGGGCTTTGTGGGCCCAATATTAATCATTAATATATAAACATACATACATATAAATATACAAATATACCATTTCTAAAAGGTCCAGCCCAATGGGCCCAATATTAATCATTAATATAAACCCTAGGATTATCAACCCAAAAGGTTTAGGACCTAGGCCAACTTCATTTAAATTATAGAACTCAAAATAATATCATTAGTAATGTTAGGTGTATAAAAGCTTTTATTCAAAAATAATTATCTAAACTAAGGCCCAAGGCCTAAATAATTTATTTAAAGATTAATAAGGATATAGGGCCTACAACCGACATAACATTTATATGTAAAAGACCAACTCCAATATCCATATAACTCAAATAATTCTAGCCCAACACCAATCTTAATATTTTATTAAGATTGCCAGTGGGCTCAAAGCCCAAATAATATAAACTGATCCCAGCCTTTTAAAACTTAACTCAAAACTTATATATTTATGCAACAGCCTATATATTTTGGACCCAAACAAATTCTCCAACAACAGCGGCCCTAAATACTTAATCCCTAACTCACTGTCATTTATATCAATAATATAAATTAAAATCTAATTATCCTATCAAATAACAAAGGGGGGCAGCGGTGAGTGAAGCTGTGTATTCACACAATCTTATTTCATTAAATCCCTCAAGAAAACGAAGGGTAAGGGAAGGGGGGTTCATTTAGTTGTTCTCCCCATCCCCTTCAAAAATCCCTAAACTCCCAAATTCTTTCTTAATCCCTAATTTACCAATGATCGAAGAGAGGAAGAAAGGGGAACGAGGAGATGCTCACCATACGGCGGTGTAGTGCTGGTATCATGACCCGCACCCAGTGTAAGGGCACGAGAAGTGGGTACGTCCAGCCTACGCCACAGTGTCGATGGTAGAACGCTGTCCTAGGTTACATACATCTAACAATTATAATGTACCTGTACAGTATATACACTCCAAATGGAGGACAATACAGAAATGTACAGCTCAATCACAACTAAGGTAGAAGTACGATAAGATAGATAGATAGATAGATAGATAGATAATAAAAATCATCAAATGAAATACAAACAGGAGAAGAAGTCTAAGTGTCTAAGATAACATCTCCACAAATATTCAGAAAAACAACATGAACTCAAATATAAACATAAATGTATCCAAATGAGACAAGAAATCAAAATAAGATAGAAGTCTAAGCTAACTAGCCTAAACTATAAGGGTGACATCCTCTACTGCTGATGGATCCTGCTGAAGGTCTAAGTCATAGGTGTCATCTATGGCAGCTCCATAATAGGTAGGGCAAAGGTCCTCGTCATCCTCTATAATATTTTCAACAGGTCCAGTCAGGACAGGAACTAGCACTTAATCTCAACAGTTTATATCAAGACAGGAATATAAAACATACAATAGAGTAAAATACATAAAACGCTGAAAGAAAGTACGTGTAGTAAAAAAGAGAACTGTAATATAAATAGCTACTATAAGTAGAGAACTATCAGTGACTAGTAATGTAGAGTACAAGATAGACATGTGAACGGCTTAAATTTGCACATGATTACACTAAAGAGTTTATACAATGACTACTTTGGAATTGTTCACATGACTGGTTCTACTCCCCCGTACCCCAATCAATACATAAGGATCCAGACAAGTTATGTTATTGTATAATATTTCACATGAGGGCCCATAAATGGGTGCACATGAAGGTATACAGGAGGGTTCTGTGAACATGAGAGTACATGAATCACAAGAGTATACATTAATAGTGAAAGCACAGGAGTATATGATGAAAGTAAAATACACATGACATGATGTACCCGATGCTCTCGAGGGGGATAACATCTCAATATAAAGATCCATATAGTACTAATCTATTTTAACAACGTGACAATATCAAGTAAAGTAATCTAGAGCAAGAATATAAATCCTAACAAGTATGAAATAATCAGAGAATGTACTCACCTGATATCCTGAGTATCTGGTAAGTTTAGATGTCCAGACAGGGTAGATGAGTCCTATTTAGAGCAACACAGGTCATAACATGTCCAAAATGGTAATATTAAACTTTACAATGCATTCTATATGATTTCTAGGTCATTCTAGACTAAGGTCAACTCTTGGTCAACTCTGGGTCAAACCAAGTCAACATCTAGTCAACTAGGTCAATCTTAATCAACTAAGCCATACTAGGTCCAAGCCTAGTCCAACAAGTCTCACTAAGGCTAATCAAGCCTAGGCTAGCACTCCAGCACAAACATAAGGCCAACTCAAGCATCACACACAAATACAATATATATATAACACACAATGTATATATAATACACATATATGGCTATTGCCTATATTACAAGTAAGGGTGTGCAACGGTCGGTGGTCGACCTATTTGGTCCCAACCGAAGTCGAACCGAAGTTAATCGGTTTAAAAATAAACAAAACCGAACCAAACCAACCAAATGGTTTGTTCGATTTTGAAACCGACCGACTTGGTTCGGTTTGGATCGGTTCGACTTGGTCGGTTTTGGTCACATAAAAAATGGACTGTATGCTCTCTTTTTTGGTAAAACCTCAGTCAACTTGTACTTTACAATAGTAAATATAATTCAGCAGCTTCAATTCAACTTGTGCGTTACAGGTGGAGAAAAATGTCAATTATACATATAAAAAATTATATACATTCAACCAAAAGTCCCTT
The DNA here is from genome assembly GCA_029216955.1 of Iris pallida. Taxonomy (NCBI): domain Eukaryota; kingdom Viridiplantae; phylum Streptophyta; class Magnoliopsida; order Asparagales; family Iridaceae; genus Iris; species Iris pallida. The sequence continues at coordinate 117,080 of JANAVB010030259.1, read as the reverse complement.
TCATATGCACATGAGCAATTAGAAAAGAATATGAGCCGCAAGCCCTCCTCTTTGAGACTAGAGAGAGAGTTCTTTCAACTTCTACTTGATAAATGGCTGTGATGTGAATAAATAAACCAAATCGGTATAATACAACCCAATGAACCCATACCCAACCGGCCAACCCTAATTATTTAACAAGGATTTGGTTCGGTTTGGTTCGGTTTAGACGGTTTTTGGCATAACCAAACCATGAACCGAATCGAATCGGTCGGTTTTAAAAAATTGAAGTCGAACCAAACCAACTGAACCATCGATTCGGTTTAAAACCAATCGGTTCAGTTTGGCTTGGTTCAATTTGGTCGGTTCGACTTAATTATGCACAGCCCTAATTACAAGGCAAGGTACAAAATCACATATGCATTGAAGAGGGGGGTGAGTGACACATGAATGTGAACATGACATAGGGCTTAGTGTAATCAGACAAGGGGGTTAATGCGTGTGTGGTGTCAAGAACATGATGTGAGTATCAATCGTGAAGTGTCAAGTGTCAACAAGTGTCAAGGTAAAGGATATATGTACATAAATGTAAATGTGTGTGTGTATGTGTACAGTGATGATATGGTTTGTGTGTGTGTGTATATAGACAATGATATGGTGTGTGTGTGTGTGTGTATATGCAGGAGAGTGATAGGGTGTGTGTGTGTTAAGGTGGAGGTGAGGGTAAAACTGGAATGTGAAGGGGCTGTTCTCAGATTTTTCATTCAATATAGATGTCATACATGCATTTTAAATATTTCAGTCTTGCATATATTCATATAAGGATACAATTTATCATTCTCAGATTCATAACTCCAAATCAGTTCTCGAATACTTTGATTGAAACCCTAACATTTAAACAAAACTCAAAATCATAAAAACTCCAAAACCCAAAACCACAAAAACCAAGAGTAAACTCAGGTAATTCTGGGATTACCTTGACAGTCTCATGCGATCAAACTCGAGAAAAATGAGTATCAAACTCAAAACCGAAATCAAAAACCCAATTTCAGTATCAAAATCCTATCTCAGGAAATCTGATCATCTAACCCAACATTAACCTCATCTCTCAAACTCAGGGAATTCTCAGTGCATTCATTCCAATTCAGGTTCATACATCTCACAGTATCGTATTAGTGAACCTCTTCATTCCCAAACCAAATTTCGAATACCAACAATGAAAACCCAAATTATTTTCATATTCCATCAATTCTCAGGTTACAGTATATGTATATACATATATATTAATAAATTAATAACATTTAAACTCAGTTATAATCATTTTAAATTAGTTGAAAATATTCAAACCCCGAGTTCATGTACTGAGAGCATCAGAACATTAGAATCTCGAACAATTTAACGTAGGAAAACCCAAATCAATTTCAAACAGGTACAGATACATGTCATGCATGTATACATGTCCGGGGAGGTGTTTCGTGTCCAAACGAGTGGACAAGAGGTGTCCAAACCAAAAACAACACAGTTTCAGAAAACTGTGCGCGCACAGGCTCATGCAACCATGTCGAGTCCTCATGGACACGACACAGACCACGTGGAGCCATATGCTCGTGTCTAGAGTTAGTGTAGACTTAGGGCTAGTGTTTTGAGTCCTTGCACCGTGTCCACGTTGTGTCTACGTGGGACACAAAGCATGTATCAGGGAGCTCCGTTCGCGTGGGTGCATACAGTGTAAGTTCAGTGTAGGCTCATTTTCGTGTCCGACATGACACGAGGTGTCGTGAAACTCAAGGGGTGGCCTGACAGTGTCTGTCCCTACCCCTGTGCCCAGTGGCACGTATCCACGTGGCCTACATAGGGAGAAATCAGGGGGTGGTAGCATGGCACGTGTGCTTGTATCTCGTGCTGTGGTTCGTGTCCGATTTTGGACACGAACACCACTCAAAACATGCTCAGTACTAGGGTTCCATGATCAGCATGCCAAAGGCTAGAAATTACTTCAAATAGAATTCAAAATTAACAAAATAAATTTCATTCAAACATTTCATCGAACACTTATGCACACACACGGATACGTGTCCGATACGGACACCAAACTAATTCTAATTCCTACCAAACTTTACCTACAGCAAGGGGACACCTAGATGGATGTATCTATGGAAAGAAATCAGTATTTAGAGGTAATTTGATGGGATTACCTATAGAGAGCCAATCTCCAAGAAAAAGCTCCAAATTGTGAAGTCTCCTTCCTCAAGCAAGTCCAAATGAGCTCTCCTCCTTGCAAGCTAGCCTCCTTCAACCTCTATTCCATATTTAGATCCAAATGCAAAAGATTAAGATCAATTTGGTGGAGGAATGGTGAGATTTGACAATTTAGGGAAGAGATTAGGGTTTCTAAAAGGGGGTATTCTATAAGAGGCAAGTGGTCATGCAGAGATATTATATAGGCTAAAATTAGGTCACTCTTGGGCTGTTGTGGCTGGCCATATAGATAATTAGGGTTAGGGTTTCATATGAATGAGATTTAGGCCAAGATCATTAGCTAGCTAGCTCAACCTCTTAGCCAAAAGTCCAATATACTAAACACCCAATCTCTCCATGAAACTTAGCCACACTCAAGTCAACTAAGACCAACTTAAGTTAGATTAGGGTCCCACACCATGCTAACTAAGTCACCAAAGTCAAAGTCAAACTCTAGGCTAGTCTCTAAAGTCACAACTAGCAAAAGTCAAAAATTATACCACCAATGCAATAAATAATAAATAATTCACAAAAATCAAAATAACCAAAATACCCTTAGGCAAAAATATAGGAATAAAACACCCTAATCACATGGCTAGCAAAACACCAAAATCATAAATCACCAATTAAAATAGTTTTAAAAGAATTAAAAATTACCAAAAATTATAACATTATTTAAATCTCAATATTAAAAGACTAAAATTACAAAAGTTTAAAATTACCCTCATTTAGAAAAGTGGGTGTTACAAGTCTACCCTCCTTAGAAGAATTTTATCCTCGAAATTAAGATAGTCGTACTCTTTCTAGGTCAAATCCCCAATCAATCAAAGACTCTAATCATACAATCCTATAATCATATGCGTCTGTCCAAAATTGTGAGACTCAGAATCTTCGTCATACTAGTAAGCATGGTTAAGATAATTATAGAGTCCCCAACTAAGGTACATACCTCTAGAATCATGGTATTTAAAATTTTTGCATTGCCGCATGCTTGGCCACAAAAACCTTAAATTCTCACACCCAAGAAATACGTCCAAAATCTGACTATATGTCCCCACTATGCTACCTAATATGACTGTAGAAAATTCTAAATTCCAGAACGGAGGTGACCTAGCCCATATGACTTATATTAAAAAATCAAAATCAAATCAAAACAGAATACTAAGAATCAAATTTATCGACGAACAATGAGGTAGACAAAACTGTCGAAATTGAATTTCAAGATAGTTATTATAAGGTAAAAGTGGGAATATAATCGATAAGAATAGGACCTGCAAGTATCCCTCCTACTGCCTGTGCATCCTCAACTGTCATGGCGAAAGCTCGCCCCTGCTGGCCTCCTCCTCTGGCCTGCAGCTGATGTTGGACAAACCTCTGCTGCCCTATCGGAGCCCTAGCTCCTGCTGCTGCCTAAGTCAATGGTGTCTGGTTCTTAGGATGCACCCTACACTGATGCTCCGCTGAACCACAAAGTAAACACCTGCCTAGTCTCTTCCTACAGTCATTCCATCCATGACCCAGCTTTTTACAGAAAGTACAACTAATGGGCTGCTGCTTGGGTGCCTGTTGGTAAAGTGTATGTCCCTAGCCCTGAAACTGCTGTTGAATAGGCCTCTGCTGCTGCTGCTGAATATGTACATGAGGCCTCTTGGCCTGGCCTTCGCTGCTGCTGGCTCCATGAGCGTCTCGTCCCCTCTTGAGCTTCAGCTCAAGATTATCCTCTGCTGCTATGGCACCTACCAGAATATCCTTAAAAGTGGCACTCCGGTCACTCTTGGTCAAGGACTTATACTCCTTAACTAATCCCTTCCGGAACCTCCGAGCCTTCGCTGTCTCACTGAGTCCCTCAATAAATCTACCCATACGATAGAACTCCCCTGCATACTCCTCGACAGTCTTACTGCCAGGAACTTAGCTCTCAAACTGCGACTCCAGGGCACCAAGATCCGTGTCAGGAAAAAATGTCTCCTTGAACAGCTTCTTGAAGGCTGCCCAAGTCTGTCCTTCTGTACCGACCCTCGGGTCCGTCTGGTACCAAGTGTGAGCCAGGTCCTGCATCTGACTACCTGCCGCCTCAATCTACAATCGAGCTGGTATCTCCGCCAACCGAAAGATCTCCTCGATGTGCTCTATCCAGTCATCCACATACAGAATCCCCGTTGTGTCGCGGAACTCCCGCGGACGCATTTTCTGGAACTCCTGGATCCCTGGTATCTTCGGCTGATACTGCTGTATCTGGCCTGCCTGGGGCTGCACAATGACTCTCTCCACCGTTGTTAGGGCAAGCTGATGGACATTCTCTATGCCCTACTAAAAATGAGCGGACTACTGCTGCTGGGCCTCCACCATCCTCTGTAAGAAGACAAATAACTGTACTACGTCAACCGATCCAGAAGGCGGCTGCTGCTGTTGAAAGAAATCAGAAATGACAGGGGAAGGTCTCAGAATAGGTGGAGGTGCACCCCCGAATGTGGCAGAAACTCTAATATGAGAAGGTGCCACAGGAGCTGCCTGACCGGGCTGAGCCGAACGAGAGGTGGCATACCTCTCAGTAGTATCCCTCTGGTCGGAGCGACGGGATCGTGTCTACACCATCCTGGAGACAGATCAAACAAGAAGGCAATTACTGAGAATAAATCAATAACGTCAAAGGAGGACAGTTTATTTCAATGGAAGACAATAAAGCAGCAAGAATTTTAGATGACGAAATCAGATAAGAGTTTTCCTAGGTGTGATTGAGTACCTTCAAAACTATATCCTATATCCAACTGCATGTTGTAGTGATACTCTAGTTCGAATACCACTACATAACTCGACTGCATGAGCCACCACTAAAAATGTGTCACAACCCGTACCCAGTGTAGGGGCACGAGAAGTGGGTACGTCCAGTCTACGCAGTAATATCGACGGTAGAACGCTGTCTTAGGTCACATACATCTAACAATTATAAGGTACCTGTACAGTATATACACTCCAAATGGAGGACAATACAGAAATGTACAGCTCAATCACAACTAAGGTAGAAGTACGATAAGATAGATTGATAGATAGATAATAAAAATCATCAAATAAAATACAAACAGGAGAAAAAGTCTAAGTGTCTAAGATAACATCTCCACAAATATTCAGATTAACAACAAGAACCCAAATATAAACATAAATGTATCCAAATGAGACAAGACATCAAAATAAGATAGAAGTCTAAGCTAACTAGCATAAACTATGAGGGTGACATCCTCTACTGCTGATGGATCCCGCTGAAGGTCCAAGTCGCAGGTGTCATCTATGGCAGCTCCATAATAGGTAGGACAAAGGTCCTTATCATCCTCTGTAATATTTTCAATAGGTCCAGTCAGGACAGGAACTAGCACATAATGTCAACAATTCATATCAAGACAGGAATATAAAGCATACAATAGAGTAAAATACATGAAACGTTGAAAGAAAGTACATGTAGTAAAAAAGAGAGAACTGTAATATAAATAACTACTATAAGTAGAGAACTATCAGTGACCAGTGATGTAGAGTACAAGATAGACATGTGAACGGCTTAAATTTGCACATGATTACACTAAAGAGTTTATACAATAACTACTTTGGAATTGTTCACATGACTGGTTCTACTCCCCCGTACCCCAATCAATACACAAGGATCCAGACAAGTTATGTTATTATACAATATTTCACATGAAGGCCCATAAATGGGTGTACATGACGGTATATATGAGGACTCTGTGAACATGAGAGCACATGAATCATAAGAGTATATATGAATAGTGAAAGTACAGGAGTACATGATAAAAGTGAAACGCACATGACATAATGTATCCGATGCTCCCGAAGGAAATAACATCTCAATGTAAAGATCTATATAGTACTAATCCGTGTTACCAACGTGACATCGTCAAGTAAAGTAATCTAGAGCAAGAATATAAATTCTAACAAGTATGAAATGATCAGAGAATGTACACGCCTGATATCCTGAGTATCTGGTAAGTGTAGAAGTCCAGACAGAGCAGATGAGTCCTATTTAGAGAAATACAGGTCACAATATATCCAGAATGTAATATTGAACTTTACAATGCATTCTATATGATCTCTAGGTCATTCTAGACTAAAGTCAACTCTTGGTCAAATCTGGGTCAAACCAAGTCAACATCTAGTCAACTAGGTCAATCTTAGTCAACTAAGCCATACTAGGTCCAAGCCTAGTCCAACAAGTCTCACTAAGCCTAACCAAGCCTAGGCTAGCACTCAAGCACAAACATAAGGCCAACTCAAGCATCACACACAACAATATATATATATATATATATATATATATATATATATATATATATATATATATATATATATATATATATATATAACATAAGGTATATATATAATACACATATATGGCTATTGCCTATATTAGAAGGCAAGGTACAAAATCACATATGCATAGAAGAGGGGGGCGAGTGAAACATGAATGTGAACATGACATAGGGCTTAGTGTAATCAGACAAGGGGGTTAATGTGTATGTGATGTCAAGAACATGATGTGAGTATCAATAGTGAAGTGTCAAGTATCAACAAATATCAGGGCAAAGGATGTATGTATATAAATATAAATGTGTGTGTTTGTGTACAGTGATGATATGGTGTGTGTGTGTATATAGACAATGATATGGGGGGTGTGTGTGTGTATATGCAAGAGAGTGATAGGGTATGTGTGTGTGTTAAGGTGGAGGTGAGGGTGAAACTGGAATGTGAAGGGGTTGTTCTCTGATTTTTCATTCAATATAGATGTCATACATGTATTTCATACATTTCAGTTTTGCGTATATTCATATATGGATACAATTTATCATTCTCAGATTCATAACTCCAAATCAGTTCTCGAATACTTTGATTAAAACCCTAACATTTAAACAAAACTCAAAATCAAAAAAACTCCAAAACCTAAAACCACAAAACCTATGAGTAAACTCAAGTAATCCTGGGATTACATTGACCGTCTCATAAGATCAAACTCGAGAAAAGTGAGTATTGTTTGCCATGAAATATAAAAGAATAGAACAATTATCGGAGGACTGGACTTTTACTTCACAATACAAACTCACTTGTACAAAGAAAGCCTAGGGACGAAAACCTAGGTACAGCAATCTAAGTACAATTGTTTATTTTAGATTCTGGAGGGGTGACGATAGAGGCTCGGGAAAGCGACGGCAGCTCTGCCTTACTCTTTGGACGATCAAGTGCAGCCTTGGCTCTGTAGAAGAACTGCTTGGCGTTGGTGAAGAAATGCTCTCTTTTCAGGCTCTGTATATTCTCTCTCTGGCTCTCTGGCTCTCTATGTCTCTCTCTGTATATGTCGCTCTGTATATCTCTCCCCGTGTATGTCTGTCTCCTTTGCAAGGGAATAAAACCTTGCTATTTATAAGAGTGGGGGGCCTTATTAGGGTTTGCAATGATTGCCCATTCTTAAAAGTCGGCGGCTAAGGATCACTGGATCTGGGCCGTTCATCCTGAATATACGAGATTTGAACAATAAATGTGATTGCATCAAATCTTTTATGGGTAATTAATGATGATTGACATAAATCCTCCTGATTTGCCATGCCAACCTCGGATTTCTCGACACGTGTCATTAATTTGCTTGTTTGCAAATGATCTGATTTGATCCCAATATTTTATTGGGATTTGTTGAGGAATTTTGATCAATTTGATGCCACGTGCCCTGCTATCATGCTATATGTCGTAACCGTAAGCCACAGCAAAAATCTGAGCCACTGGAAAGTTGCTCCTCATTGGGCCACATAAGGCTGGCCACGTGTCAAGGCTACCTGAGAGTGGCCCCCTGAACGTTTGGACCGTATGGTGATGATTTGAGCCGCATGAGTGTGGATGACCGCATGATGGGTACCTTTTTCGTGAACCACATAAAGATAGTCTTCGTGAGCCACATGAAGATAGTCTTCGTGAGCTGCATGGGGCTAGTCTTTGTGAGCAGCATGAAGATAGTCTTAGTGAACCGCATGGGGCTAGTCTTCATGAGCCGCATGGGGGAGCCTCCGCTTGGGCCGCATGGGGGAGCCTCCGCTTGGGCCGCATGGGATGGTCTCTACTTGAGCCGTATACGACTGTCCACGTGTCAAGGCCGCATGACAGTTTCTGAATCTCGGGGGATCGTATCAGAGATTTTCTTCATTTCCCTAGGAGTCTGTCATTATGAGGGAGTCATAATGGTATCTTTGTGTCAAAACCGTGCCCTTATCATAGCTGTCAGCCGTTAGGGCATTTAATGTAGTAAAGGACAAACGGAAGAGCTGTTTGTAGGCCACGTGGCTCCTCTCTGAGCCGTATAGAACTTGTTTAAGCCGCATAGACGCTCGAGCCGCATAGGGCTCTCTGGCCGCATGGATCTTTCTTTATTATTTTCCATGCTTCTATAAGACCCCCTTCAAAGTTTTCAATTTGCAAAATTGAAATACTTTGAATAAGAAGCATGGCCATGTATAAATTCTCCTGGCCGCATATGATGTTCTGGCCGCAAGGATATCTCGGCCGTATGGATGTCTCGGCCGTATAGCACCTTGCCACGTGTGCGCGTCATTAATTGCCTCAAATTCGTTCTAGTGCTGCCTTTAGGGGAAATCCTAAGAGTCGGCTCATTAAATCTTTGGATTTTATGCCCTGGGTGAATCTCCTTTATGAGAGAGGAGACGAAATCTGAGGAGTCGGTTTCGTCTTTTTTGAGGCGGTTATTAGTCTACGTGTTCCCCCCTCTCTTGTCCTCGTCTAAATAATAGGAGTTTAAGAAAGAAAACTTCTTTACGTTCTCCTTTACTTCGAACATTCCCTATCCCGTTGCCATCCTCTTCTTCAATTGCCAATGGCTTCCAAGAAGACCGTTGCGACGAAGGGCAAGAAGGCGGCGTCTTCGTCGTCTGCGACGACGAAGGTCAAGAAGACTGCCTCTACTTCAACCGCGGCCGCTCCTCCGTCGGCCGTCGTGTCCGCAGCTCACCCTGACGTCCATCCTCCTATTGCTGGTAAGGACTTTATGTGGGTTTAAAGAACCCTAACTGCTATGGCTATGTCGCATGCTTTATGTACGAGCCTTTATTTTTATGTGAGCCGCATGTTCGTCCTACGGTCGAGCCGCGAGCCGCATAAGAATAGCCACTGTGGCCGCATACGCGCTTCCCCAATGAAGCCGCATAAGCTACAATAAGCCGCATAGAGCACACACGTTTGTCTGTCACATGGTCCGCACGAACTTATCCGATCCCTGCGGGCCCTATGTAAGCACTGCCGCATAACCCTTCACTAAATAGAGCCGCATGAATGTTCTTCTGAGCTTGAGCCATATGAGGCTCCAGTAAGTTGGAACCGCATAAGTGTTCTCCTAAGCCGCATGAGGCTTCAGTAAGTTGGAGCCGCATAAGTGCTCCTGAGTCGCATGAGGCTTTGTTAAGTTGGAGCTGCATAAGCTCGAAAGCACCCATTAGTTTTTTTTTGTCCATCTTTTTAACTTATCTTTTTCTGTCTCCTTCTCCGTGAATTTGCCGGTTAATGCTGCTGGAGAACTCCTGGTAGGCAGTGCCCAAGCTGCTCTGGGCTATAGGTACGACCATATAGTTCAGTATATGGCAGACCAGTTCCCGAATGACGAGCCTCCGGCGAGATTGAACGCCCTTAAGAACCAGCCTTTCTACTTTCTTAATGCTATGATTAACTCGGGGAAATTAGAAGAGGAATACTTGAAGCCCGCGTTCTTCTTTGGAGATGCCTTGACTGTGAAGAACAGTCAAATTCTGGAGGTGTCAGAGAACTGGAGTTTTATTTCTAATGGGATGGCGATAGGCATCACCCAGATGGAGCGTCACTTCCTTTTATCTTGGTTTAATATGCTCTCATTGGACTGGAAGATGGAAGATTCTTTAACTCCTACCCGAAGTGGATGTTTGTGGGAGACATCCATTATAACAACAACCTGAAGTCAGTGTGCGCGGGGAAGGTTCACACCAGCCGTTCTGTAATAGGATTGGCCCCGGGTACTTTCTTGAATGTGTCGGGTCCCAATTTCATGTTTTCTACAGCTGACACTTTTATGAACCAACTTGCTAGAAAGGGCTCCTATCCTATTGGTCGGTTGATGCTCCCTAGCTGGATACATCCCATTCTCTCGTGGACCAATCTGTCTATATAGATTTTGTAAAAGTATGAGGCCTTTCTGTGTGAGATTGGTCTTTACCATGCTATTCGGGGCACCAGCCATGGCTTGCCTATAAACAAGAGATTGTTTATATCTCTGCTGGAGCTGTATAATCGCCGTACGGGAACCTTCTATATGCCCGTAGGAGAAATGGGGCTTGCGCTCCACGAAATGCATGCGATCTCCAAGCCTCCTTGGGGGGACGAAGCTTTTGAGACGTATACTCCCACGAATGAGGAGTTTGAAGAGTTATAAAGATGGCATCCAGGCTTCGTGGCTCCTTATCAAGAGATATTGTGCCATTATAGCACATGTCATCAAATAGCCAAAAAGGAGAGCAGTTCGGAAGGTAATGCCCCTCATACCAAGGACTGGGTGCGCTATCTCTTCACGACGGATGCCTCAGGTCAAGTTACTCCCCGCCGTCATGAATCCCGGAAGGCGGTGAAAGCCTTAGTGTCGTCAGCTAAGAGGGTGGCCACCTCTAGTGACAGATTCGGGAGTCAGACCGACTCTTTCGGTTATTTTTATCAGGACACCCAAGAGTTGTCGGAGAAGGCACTCCTGGTGGGATTCTTGATGATATGGCTGCAAAACTGTGTAGTCTCGGGCGGAGCAGGTTCCATCGAGAGGATCAGTCGTAATTTTATCCTTTCGGCTGTGAAGTTAGTTTTGCGAGTCCGGCTAGCTCTCCTCCCGGCCATGGTGTGTAGCATACACCGTGGCCTTTGCACTTTTACATCCAAGGTCATTGCTCATGATGTGACAAGATTTTGAACGGACTGAGCTGCCCTATCATTATTTGATGGGGTGGCTATTGATGTATTATCCGTCTTTAATGAGACCGGGCTCTGAAGACGGCATAACTGATGACGACGCTTTTATCTTCCGCTATCGTAATGAGTCTTGGGAATTCGAAACCATGCATGCATGCCGGATGGCACTGGCGAGGGCAGACATGTACAACATTTTCGTATGTGTCCCTCGTTTTACTGATGAGGAAATAGCGGCTGTCCATCTTGACGGTATTGGGCCCCCTCAACTTCTGGACGGCCAGATGCTTCTGTGGCTGCGAAATATCTGCCCCTCTCATCTGGTGTATCGCAACCGTAACACAGTCTTTCTAGAGCCTTATCTGCCTAGCAGGTTAGCCCGATAATTTGGATATAGTCAGCTTTTTCTAAACAGCCCCAACTCTTGTCTTGGCTTTGAAGGTAGCCTTCTTGACGGCATCCGGGCCTGGCATTAATATGACACATTCCATACCCGTACCGTTTTCTCAGTTCCTGTTATCAAGGCGTCGGTAGAGATCTTGTATATGGCGGCTCTGTACCACGTCATGGCGAATAAGCCCCCCGTCGGTTTTAACCCGGGTGTCAGTTTCATCGTTGGTACCGGCCTGGATGAGGGTTCCCAAGGGCCAAGACAAGGAAGAGGAAGAACAGAATCGAAGTGCCAGATTCAGACTCCGCTGCTGCAGATGACGAAGGCGATGAGCATGATGGAGATGACTCTTCCCTTCCGACGGCAGATGTAGGGGCGGATCAGCCGCTTGTTTTGCCAGATAAGATGGTGGTAGATCAGCCATTCGTTGCACCCGGCCCTGCACGAAAGCGTAGCAGGCAACTTTCTTCCGTCGACGGTATTCCTTGCTCTCGGAAACTGGCTGCGACCAGACACCGCGGGCTAGCTATAAAGGAAAGAGGCAAAGAAATTGACCCTGCATCAGAGGTAAATAAGTTACTACCGGTCCTTCCTTTCTTCTAGATTTGATTTTAATCATCTTGTTTCCCTCTTGTAGGCGTCAGAAGAAGAGGACTCTCGAGTTGTCGAGATCGTGACCCGGGATGACGGTGGCTCCGGTGAGCCTGTCCCTGAAATTGCTGAATTCCGTCAAGATGATGATGATCGAGTTGCCTCTCCCTCTGAGATGGCTGGGTCAGAGGAGCTGGCCAAATTTAATTTGGAGATCGCGGGCGAGGAGACCCTGCCAGCTGCGAACGAGCTGCAGCCTCCATGCTCCTCTCCCGGTAAGATAAGCCGAATCTTAACTTGCGAGGAGGCCTATCTGCTCTATGATCACATCCTTCGGGTCACGTCGATTGATCATTGTCATGGACATGCAGGTCCTGCCTCTCCAGTGCCGAGGATGGACATTGTTGAGACAGACTCTGCTGAAGGGGCACTGGCGGAGGGGAGCGTACCTCCTCCCCTTCCGGCTCATCTTGATGGGCCTCCTGCGGGCTCGAGTTCGGCAAGTCCGCTGATGGGGCCACCGGGGCAGGGGACGATGGTCCTTGTGTCTTCCTCTGCTCGGGCGGCCCGGAGAGTCGACCTCTCCGCCCTGCCAAGCGTTCAGGCTCTTCGGGTGGCAGAGAAAGAGTTAGCCTCTATTCGTGCATCGTTCTGCTCGGAAGTTGCCCCCCTGGTGGCAAGTTCTAGTACTACTCCTTCGATGCTGCCGGCCACGCTTCCTCTGACGCCGTCCTCTACAGAGGTCCTGGACGAAGCGTTACAGGACTTGGTCGACAGCTTTTATCATCACTTGAAAAGGGGGATAAAAGCTGCTCTAGAGAGAGGGACCTCTTTCATCTTGGCTCGGCAATGCGCCCAGGGTTAAATTGATATCCTTAAGGCCCTTCCTGGTGGAGCAGGGGTGGCTGCACTTCTGGAGGTAAAGTTGCTGGAGATCGATCAGCTGGTGGCCCAGCTTCAGGTACTGCGACAGGTTGATCTATCTGCCGCTATAGATCAGGAGCGTGGCTCCCTCACAACTGTTATAGAGAAGGCGAGGGCTGCTCAAGATAAAACCAGGCCGACCATACTGGAGGATCTCCGTACTCTGTCTGATCGATATGATCAATTGAGCCATGAGAGTGAAGATGTTACCGCTCGGAAAGCGATTGCCTTCCGCGGGATTACTGACACACGGGAGCAGATCCTTGAGCTCCAAAGGAAGTTAACTTTCTTTGAGTCCGAGCTTGAGGCTGCCCGGATCGACAGAGGGCTGATTATCCAGGAGGCTGATAAAGTCAATAAAGCTTCGGCTGACTTGGAAGTGGCTCTGAAGAGGTTGGACGATGACTGGCGGGCACTCATGGACCTGGATAATGGGGAGCGGTTGTCCCAAGAGGCTGAGCATCGAGCTAGACAGAGGCTTGAGCAGAGTACTACCTTAGTGAGAAATCGCCTCTTAGAGTTGTGTAATGCCGAACTATAGTCGGCCTTTTCTTCTTTCGTTTCTATTTTCCTTTTCTTTTCTTTTTGAGAGGGAGATGGTCCCCACAACATGTAATGCTTTTTCGACTTTCAAATAAAGAGTACTTTCCATTCTACCTTTATTTGTATTGCTTGTCGTGCCTGTGGTATTGTGGTGATGTGTGCCCCGCATGGGGGACTTTTTTGTGGACCTGTTACCCCTGGCATACCTTGGTTTTAGGTACGGATAACAAGTTTGATTGGGGATACCTAGAACAGTTCCACGGTAAGGTGGTCGTGGGTGTTCGGGGCATCGGGAGATAGAATGCCGTGAAGCAGTTGGGCTCCTGGGGCATGATGAGGAATGGTGGGCCTGTACTAAGAGACTTAGCAAAGGACATTTGTGGGCCTATTATCCTTGGCGTATCCCGACTTAGGATACGGATAATAGGATGAAGGGGAACCAACATACTTACTCAGAGGTAATGAGGACATGGCAAGTATGAGGGTTTTACCGTGGAGTCTTCCTACTCAGAGGTAATAAGAACATGGCAGGAGTGGACTCAACGGAGGATTTTTGTGGTTAGCAGAGGACATTTGTGGGCCTATTACCCTTGGCGTACCCTGGTTCAGGGTACGGATAATAAGACGGGAGAGGACCAACATACTTACTCAGAGGTAATGAGGACATGGTAAGTACGGAGGTTTTACCGTGGAGTCTTCCTGCGCAGAGGTAATGAGGACATGGCAGGAGTGGACTCAGCGGAGAATATTTGTGGACCTATTATCCTTGGCGTACTCCGGTTGTGGGTACAGATAATAAGTCGAAGGGGAATCATTATACATACTCAGAGGTAATGAGGACATGGCAAGCATAAAGGTTTCTTCGACGGAGTCTTCCCACTCAGAGGTAATGAGGACATGGCAGGAGTGGGCTCAATGAAGGAGGGTACATAGAACGACTCAGAGGTAATGAGGACATGGAAGTTCTATGTAAAGAGGTGATTTATTTTTGGCGGAAGTAAAACGACTCAGAGGTAATGAGGACATGGCCGTTCTGGAAATTTGTGGATCTGTTACCCTTTTTGTGCACTGGGTGTGCAGGTAGTGGATCATGAGCGAGGATCTCTTCCAGGAAGAAAGTTCAGAGGTATGGTCATACATGACTTACTATCTGAAAGAGTGACCGGAATGTGAGTTCAGAGGCACCTACGGGTACATGTCTCGATAATCTGGAATATTGTGGATGTGAGTTCAGCGGCACCAGCGGGTACATAACTCGATAATCTGGAATATTGTGGATGTGAGTTCAGCGGCACCAGCGGGTACATGACTCGATAATCTGGAATACTGTAAAAGTGAGTTTAGCGGCACCAGCATGTATATAACTCAATAATCTGGAAAATGTTGTGGAAGTGAGTTCAGCGGCACCAGCGAGTATATAACTCGATGATCTGAAAAATATTGCAGAAGTGAGTTCAGCGGCACCAGCGGGGTACATAACTCAATGATCTGGAAAATGTCATTTAGACATAATATTTCTTCAGGAACTTGCCGTTGACGGGCAACATGAGCAAGTCTCCATTTTGTTTTGCGAGGCGGTAAGCACCGTTGGAGAATACAGCCTCAATGATGAATGGACCTTCCCATTTTGGCTGAAACTTGTCGGCGGTCTTGTGAGTCATGACCATCGGCCTTCGGACTGCCAGGACGAGATCGTCCACTTGGAATGTTCTGATTTTAACCTTCTTGTTGAAGGCTCCAGAGATGCGTGCTTGGTATAGTTCGATCCTTTGCTGAGCCAGGAGGCACTTTTCATCTAAGGCCTCTAACTCTTGTAGTCGGCGACGGTAGTTATCATCCGTCGTCAATTGATAAGTGAGCGCGACACGGAGCGAGGGTATTTGAGTCTCCAATGGGAGAACTGCCTCACTCCCGTACACCAGGAAGAATAGTGTGTTCCCTGTGGCCGTTCGGACTGTGGTACGGTACGCCCATAGGCATTCACCAAGCTTCTCATTCCAGTCGCGTTTGTTGGAAGAGACAAACTTCTTTAGAAGTTTGATGATGGTTTTGTTGAATGCTTCTGCCAACCCATTTGTTGCTGGATTGTATGGCGTTGAAGCAATATTCTGGATACGATGCTTGTCGCAGAACCGATAGAAGGCGTGGCTTACAAACTGCAAACCATTATCGTGGATGATCCTTCGGGGCAGTCCAAAGCGATAGATGACGTGATGCTTAAGAAATCAGATCACATTTGAAGTCTTTACTTCTGCAAGCGGGACAGCTTCCGCCCATTTGGAGAAGTAATCTGTGATTGCGAGTATGAAGCGATGTCCTCGGGAGGAAGGTGGAGTAATCGGACCGATGATATCTATTCCCCATGCTTCGAACGGCCAGGACGCCACTGTCGAATGTAGAAACTCGGATGGTTGGTGGATGAAGTCCACATGGACTTGGCAAGCTTTGCACTTTCTAGCATAGTCTATCGTATCTGCTACCATCGTAGGCCAGTAGTAGCCCATTCGGCGAAGACGGTCTTACAATTTAGGGCCAGGCTGATGGACCCCGCAGACACCGTCGTGAGCTTCGCGTACGGCTTCTTTGGCTTCTACGTTTGACAGACATCGAAGCAATAATCCATCATAGGATCGATGATACAACATTTTTGTCTCCATATCGTAGAAGAATCTGAGAGAACATCTTCTGATAGAGGTGGCTTCTTTTGGGTTCTCGGGCAGGATGTCGTAGACTACGAAGTCAATGAATGGTTGTCTCCAATCTGGGACTTCGTCGATCGTTTGAGCAGAATAACTTGCCACAAATTGAACGTTGTTCTTGGGGCAGACCAGTTCGTGGCCTATCATATCTACCGATTGATGAGTATGATTTGGCACTGCTAGGGAAGCGGCCAGGCCTGCTAAGGCATCGGCTTCGATATTTTGGAGTCTGGGAACATGTTCGATGAAGAACCCCTCGAATGACGAGATGATGTTAATCGCTATTTGGTGATAGGGGACCATGTCTTCGTGGCAGATTTCGTATGAGCCTCGGATCTGATTGACGATTAACTGAGAATCGCCGTATGCTTCAAGGTATTCTACCCCCAGCTCTCTTGCAAGTTGGAGGCCAATGACCAGAGCATTGTACTCGGCCACATTGTTAGAGCAGGGTTCTATGAGAGAGTAAGCATGATTGATCACCAATCTGGAAGGAGAAACCAGCACCATCCCGACTCCGACGACGATGTTGCCCTTGGGTCCAATTCTCGAAGCACCGTCGAAGAACATTCGCCATATATTATTGTGGAAGGTTGTATGCGAGTCGGCAACCACATCTGGGATTTCTTCATATATCCTGGAAGACTCCGAGCCCGGGTGGGCTGCCAAAAAGTCTGCCAGGGCTTGACCTTTAACAGCCTTTTGCAGGACGAAGATCATATGATAGGGGGACAGCAATATTACCCATGTAGCGAGGCGAGAGCTGAGTGCCCCTGGTTTAGTCATGAGGACTCTGAGAGGGTTGACTCGTGAGATCACATGTATGGTTTGTCCAGTGACATAGTGTCGCGTCTTCTGAATGGCGAACACCAGGGCGAGGCATTCCTTCTCCACAGAGGTGTATCGATGCTCTGGCCCAATCATCATTCGACTGAGGTAATATATGGCTTGTTCATGGCCTGCATCGTTGTTTTGTGCTAGCAAGGCGCCAAGGGAATGCTCCATTGCGCGTACGTAGAGCAGGAATGGTTTTCCCGCAACCGGGGCCACCAGGACTGGAGGATTCGACAAATATTCTTTGATGCTGTCGAAGGCACGCTGACATTCTTCGTCCCATACGAATGAGACGGCTTTCTTCATGAGATGGGTGAATGGTCGACATTGCCCGGAGAGGTTAGAAATGAACCTCCTGATGTAAGCTAACCTCCCTTGAAGGCCTCTGAGTTCGCAGAGATTTCTCGGGGGACCCATCTCCATAATTGCCTTTGTCTTCTCAGGGCCTACATGGATACCCTGGGCGGTGATGATAAAACCCAAGAACTTTCCGCTGGATACGCCAGGAAGGACTTCGTTGGGTTCATTTTCAAATTGTGCGCTCGTATCAGGTCGAATATCGTCCTTAGATCCCGCAGATGGTCTCCCTTACAGCGACTATTGACGGCAATGTCATCAACATAGCACTCCACCGTCTTACGTAAGTGGTCTCTGAAGATGATACTCATGGCTTTTTGATATGTGGCACTGGTATTCTTCAAACCGAAAGACATGACTGTGTAGCAGTATGCGCCAATTGGTGTTCAGAATGATGTATGCTTTTCGTCGTCAGGAGACATCTTGATTTGGTTGTACCCCGAAAAGCCATCCATGAATGACATACGTTCGAAGCCGCAGGTGTTGTCAATCATGATGTCTGTGATAGGGAAGGAGAATTCATCTTTCGGGCATGCCTCGTTCAGATTGCGAAAGTCGATACAGATTCGAATCTTTCTATTCTTTTTGAGGACGGGTACTATGTTGGCGACCCAGTCGGGATGTTGCTCTTCACGTATGAAGCCGCTGGCTATCAGTTTGTTGACTTCGGCATCGATCGCATCCATGATCCCTGGGCGGAAGCGTCGCTGTTGTTGTTTGGCTGCTTTGCATCTGGCCGAATGTTGAGCTTGTGAAGGGCAACCTCGGGGTTTAGTACCGGCATGTCTTCATAGCTCCAGGCAAACACATCAATATATTCTTTGACAAGTTCTAGCAGCGAGTCTCGTTCTTCGTATGTTAGGCTTTTACTGACGAAGATTGGTTTTGGAGAAGATTCGCTGCCGAGGTCTACCTGTATAACTTTATCTTCAGTAGGCGATTCTCTCTGTTCGAACCGCTTTTCCCATTGTGCATCCAACTGTTGAGCCCACGGCTCTAACTCGAGAATTTTAGGAATGTCTTCATCTTCTTCATAAGCATCAGCGAATGACATGTTGACTGACAGGACTTGCCTGAATACGTCTCCGATGCTGATATCCGAGTCAGAAGTTGGTGACCCGGTTGAATGTGAATGCCAGTCACATTCTTCATCTGAACTCTCAGGGGTCGTCGTGGGTGTTACATATCCTAATCTACATCGAGTTTTGATATAGTAGTCCCGTGGTTTGCCAGCCGGGACTGGTAGCTTCAAAGGTAATCGTCGTCGAGTACCGTAGTTCAAGCCTGGCGTAGTCTCCAGATCATACCCCTGTTTTTGCATAAGATATTTAGATTGGGGGCTATACAGATACAGAGGCAGTCTCCCGGCATCTGATTCAAGGTCGGCTTCTTCTATGGTGAAGGGCTGCGGATCGTCCTTCCGGCCAAAAATGATTGGGTGGTCCCTTCCCTCGATTATGCGGTAAGCGCCTTCCACTGGAGTAAGCTGGTTCGCGGTGTACACATTTGTCACCTGTATGTGTAGGTGAGTGCCTATACCGTATTCCATAGCATACATTGTACAAAGCTTGTTAAGCTCGAGGTAGTTCAAAGATAGCCCTTTATTGATGAAGTAAGGTATCTTTTCTAGCGGGATTACATCATCTGTGGAGGGAACATCAGTGTGGGCAGCCACATACTTGGCTAGCTCTGGTTCCTCTTCGGCTACCCCCTGTATAAACGAAGATTGAGAGGACGACCTGGACAGCTTGATCGTCAGAGGTTCAGCTGGTGGAGAAGAGCGTGGAGTTGTTGGCAGACTAGCGACCCCCAAGTTTGGTACTCGATGCTGGACAGGGAGTGGTTG
Organism: Iris pallida; assembly: GCA_029216955.1. Taxonomy (NCBI): domain Eukaryota; kingdom Viridiplantae; phylum Streptophyta; class Magnoliopsida; order Asparagales; family Iridaceae; genus Iris; species Iris pallida. The sequence continues at coordinate 97,702 of JANAVB010030259.1, read as the reverse complement.
GTTCACTAGAAGTCCCAGGCCTTGTATCGGGGTGACGACTCTTTTTGGAAAGGCGTGTCGTCATTGGCTTGTCGGAGGGATTGAGCTTCTCCGTTTGTGGCTGGCCGACTCTCGGCTGCCTGATTTTCAGTGGCTCCATTGTGGGTCTTGGCAGTTAGCCAGACCTTGGCAGTCGGATTATCATCTGCTCTTCTTGTGCCGAAAGGCTGATCGCGTCATTACGCAGAGTGGCGGTAAGGGGTGCGGACTTGCCAGGTTTGCGAGCATGGAGATGGATCGTCAGAGGTTCTTCTGATCCTGTGGCTGACTCGGTACGAGCTTGCACATCTCCTTCACCAAGGTGCCTCTTCGACTTTTCGTACAGGCAGGAGTCTGAGTAGTAGGATTCGACCCCTTTGAAGGGATCGATGTCGGCAAATTTTGTCCTCACGAAGCCGTGTTTGTCGACATACTTGAAGCACTGGTGCAGCGTGGAAGGCACGATTATATAATCGTGTATCCAGGGGCGCCCCAAGAGGATGTTGTAAGAAGTGTCTGCATCTATGACGTAACAGGTGACTTTCGACTGGAGATCGCCAATTTGACACTTCAAACGAATCTTCTCAATTGGGTAGCTCCTGCTCGAATTGAAACCGCTGATGGTGGTGCTTGTAGGCGTCAGGCGATGCATAGGGATGCGAAGATGATGTAACAGACCCTTCGGGATAATGCTTATGGAAGAGCCAGGATCAATATGCATCTGATCCACTTTTACGTCGCCGATGTATCCAGTGTAGTATAGCGGGCGATCGTACAGGTTGGTTTTGATGAGCATGTCCTGCGGAGTGAAGACAATATTGGGCATTGCTCCCGTGCAAGCGCTGTCTTGGAGATCTGCAGGCGGGTTCTCTCCCGTGAGGTTGACCTGAGCCAGGTACGCATCGGCATTTTGGAGTGCATCGCTCAAAGCCGTGCGAACATCCTTTGAGAGTCTCAGAAGCTCGTATAATGATAACTTGGCTGGTGTGTTGGCCAATTGTGCCAAGATGTCGAAGTTGTAGGGCTTCTCCAGCCCCTGCGGTGCCTCTTTTCGGAGGGATTTGTCAAAGCGAGTATCTTTCGGCCTAGGCTTGTCGGTCGTCGAAGGCTGAGCTGGTCCCGGAGCGTCAGTTGTAGCGGGCTGATGACCCTCAGTTGAGTTATCAGCTACGGGGTGGGATTGTGCCCCAGACCGCATGATGACGGTTGTAGCTTCTTCGATATCTGTCGAGATTGTGCGGCAGGACCTGACTTTTCCACTCTTTTTCTTAAAAATAGAAGGTGGTGTGGCTGAGTCACTTCTGATACCAAGTCTGGATGGACCCACATGACCTCCCCTCGTGATGTGGTGAGGGGCACTAGACCAGCAGCCTGATCTCGGAGAGGTGGAAGATTAGCAATCTCCATTGTCGCCAGAGGGATGGGGACCACACCGTCTTGAGTTTTCGTCGGAGGGAAGCTGCCGAATTGTACTGACACCATATTGGCTGCCACGGTTACCTCTTCGAAATCGATGGCCAGAGCGTTCGAATCGATAAGATTTTGGATGTACCGTTTTAGCTGGTAGCAGTCGTGTGTAGCATGGTGGACGTAGCGGTGGTAATGGCAGTACTTTGGATTCCCTATTTCTGCCGGCCGCGGTCCCCGTCTTGGTGGAGGCAGCTGAATTCTGTCTCCTTGTATGAGCATGTCCAAGATGGGCTTGACATGGCCGTCTTCAAAGGAGTAGGTCATTTGTGGCCATTGCTTGTCTGTCGGTTTTGGCTCAGATTTCTGTGCTGTGTCGGCCACCATGGCCTGCTTGCCCTTGTTGTCCCGATTGTTGGAGGAGCTACCCCCATTATTGGTGTTGGCGTTGGGACGCTTGCCCTTATCCTCTTCCTCTGAGATGTGCAATCCCAGTTGGCGAGCCTTCTTCAGTCGTTCTTCGGCGCTTGTGGCACTAATGATAAACGTCTTCCAGTCCTTGAATTGACTTTCGCCCATCCAGAGGCTGATTGTTGGAAGCAGTCTCTTTTGGCAAATTTCAATCAAGGAGGAATCCGGATTTTCAGACGGCAACTTCATTGCGGTTTGGCAAAACCGCTCGATATAGATCCTTGTTAGCTCTTTCTCTCCTTGGACGACGTCCATGAGGGTGGACATTGTGATGTCCTGCCCTACTTCGTAGAATCTCTCCAAGAACATGCGCTTGAAGCCGGCGAAGGAGTGGATGCAGTTGTCTGGCAGGTTGCGATACCAGTCGAAGGCGACTCCTTCCAATGCCCCAATGAATAATCGTGTGAGGATGGCATCGTCATGGGGCAGATGGTCGGTGGTGACCTCGAAGTAAGTGATGTACCGACTGGCGGAGGTCTTGCCATCATATGGGTTGATGTTGAACGGCTTATATCTTGGCGGGAAGGGGACATCCCTCCATGCAGCAGGGTATAGTTGCCGTATTCTGAGGTCTTGAGAGTTTTCTCGAGCGTGAAACATGGCTCAGAGCTCCTGGACCTCTCTTCTTGCTTTTCGGGCCTCATCTACGGTGGTGGGGGCCGTTACTTCAGGAGGATTGTTGCCCGGGTTCGGTACCGCTGAATTCGAGTCCGTATTGACCGCAGGACCTGCGCTTGTTTGGCCAGGCGTCCCTCCTAGCAGAGTTGGAAGGGCCGCTTTGATCTCGTCCACAGAATTGACCAAGGCATGCAGTATGGCCTCCAGTGTGTCTATGCGTTGGCGATCACTGGAGCCACCTTGGCTGCTGTCCGTCATGAACACCGTCTTTACATGAGGAGAGATGGACGGAGCGGTGGAGGAAGCGCCCTCCGAATTATACCCCTGTAGTGAGAAGTCATCGGGATATGTGGGAATGTCTTCCTCTGGTTCGGACTCAGAAGGAACAGTACCCCCAGTTTTTGAGTTCGCCTCGTCTTGGGAGTTGTGGACGTCCTCGGGGACGTCAGGGTTTGCTGCATCTGATGGGAGAGTTGTTTCCCCCGGCTCGTCTTTTTGGAACATCGGATTGTCGTGGAGGTTCGGAGAAGTGCTACCTCCAGTCCCAGCAACCCCCAGTGGTGTGGACGACGAATCTCCCACTGTAGCAGATTTCGTCTTAGAACGGGTACCTTGGAAAACTCCGGTAGTGGGCACCCGCTTAGACGATAGTCTCTTAGTCATAGTGGTTAAAATCTTCGGGCTGGGAACATTTGTCTTCTTCCCTCTCCCATCGGCGGGAACTTTCTGAGCAGAGTTGCAGGAGACGACGGGAAATGCCTCATCCTCTGAACATGGTTGTTGCAGTCTTTGGAAGATGGACTGCCGTTCTTCTTGTATCGTCACGTTATTGCAAGAGCAGTTGACGATGACTTGGGTGCAGTGACATCCGTGGGCGCACTCTTTGCTGTCCGATGCACCTTCTCTTTCCTTACGTTTGTGGAGGATGGCCTCACGCAAGTCAGATGGGTCTGGATCAACCATGTTTGCTTCCTGGATTTTGGGAGACTTTTGGAAACCTTTCTGTCTGTTTGCCGCCGGGGGCTGGACTCGAGTGGTTCTGTACAACTTCCCATCTGAGTCCCGTATAACGGTATGCGGGACGCTCGGATGGTCAGAGGTCGGATCAGCGGACCGAACTTGCCAAGCTCGCGCTGTCCTAGACTTCTTCGCTCTAGTGCGTAAGGGCACTTAGTAGAAAGAGTCTAAGTGATGCTGGAGAGAGTCACACATGTCTTCTTGAGAGCACAGGTGATCAGGACCATAGGAGAGGCAGTCGAAGACAGAGCCACGTGGAGTAGGCGTCATGCGACTGTCATCAATAATCTTCATGCGGCTGGCAGGCGTAGCCGTATAGGCTTTCTTCATGCGGCTGGGAGTTTCGGCCGCATGAGTTTTCTTCATGCGGCTGGATGATCTGGCCGTATAGACCTCCTTCATACGGCTGGCAGATTCAGCCGCATGAGCATCCTGTATGTGGTTGGCAGATTTGGCCACATGAGTGTTCGGCTTCTTCTTGGGGCGCATAGAATCACTCTTTGTCCCTGCAAGCCCAGCATCGTAGTGCTTTCCTCTGCCGGACTTGGGGACAGCAGAGGTCTCTATGGCTTGAAGAGGAGCCGTACGAGAGTCGCCTTCGCCGTCTTGGGTAGCAGAGAGTACTCCGTCCAAAGCTTGGGGAGAAGCAAATAATTTTGGCCTCTACTCGCTGTGAGCTTTCTTTGTGTGGGTTCGCTTCTGGACCGGGCCAGCGCTTCCCTCAGAGAGCATTTCTTCAAACGCCTGTTGGTCGAAGCGGACGACCATCTTCTGTTGCGTGGAGCCAAGTTTGGCTGCATTCGATTGCGTCACCAACTCCTCAGCCGTGGAGAAGTTTGTCCCCAGCAGAGTCGCCATCATGTTTGCCATGAAATATAAAAGAACAGAACAATTATCGGAGGACTGGACTTTTACATCACAATACAAACTCGCTTATACAAAAAAAGCCTAGGGACGAAAACCTAGGTACAGCAATCTAAGTACAATTGTTTATTTTAGATTCTGGGGGGTGACGATAGAGGCTCGAGAAAGCGACGGCAGCTCTGCCTTACTCCTTGGACGATCGGGTGCAGCCTTGGCTTTGTAGAAGAACTGCTTGGCGTTGGTGAAGAAATGCTCTCTTTTCAGGCTCTGTATATTCTCTCTCTGGCTCTCTGGCTCTCTATGTCTCTCTCTGTATATGTCGCTCTGTATATCTCTCCCCGTGTATGTCTGTCTCCTTTGCAAGGGAATAGCACCTTGCTATTTATAAGAGTGGGGGGCCTCTTTAGGGTTTGCAATGATTACCCATTCTTAAAAGTCGACGGTTAAGGATCACTGGATCTGGGCCGTTCATCCTGAATATACGAGATTTGAGCAATAAATGTGATTGCATCAAATCTTTTATGGGTAATTAATGATGATTGACATAAATCCTCCTGATTTGCCATGCCAACCTCGGATTTCTCGACACGTGTCATTAATTTGCTCGTTTGCAAATGATCTGATTTGATCCCAATATTTCATTGGGATTTGTTGAGAGATTTCGATCAATTTGATGCCACGTGCCTGCTATCATGCCATGTGTCGTAACCGCAAGCCACAGCAGAAATCTGAGCCGCAGAAAAGTTGCTCCTCATTGGGCCGCATATGGCTGGCCACGTGTCAAGGCTACCTGAGAGTGGCCCCCTGAACATTTGGACCGCATGGTAATGATTTGAGCCGCATGAGTGTGGATGACCGTATGATGGGTGCCTTCTTCGTGAACCGCATGAAGATAGTCTTCGTGAGCCGCATGAAGATAGTCTTCGTGAGCCGCATGGGGCTAGTCTTCGTGAGCCGCATGAAGCTAGTCTTAGTAAACCGTATGGGGCTAGTCTTCATGAGCCGTATGGGGGAGCCTCCGCTTGGGCCGCATGGGGGAGCCTCCGTTTGGGACGTATGGGATGGTCTCTACTTGAGCCGCATACGACTGTCCACGTGTCAAGGCCGCATGACAGTTTCTGAATCTCGGGGGATCGTGTCAGAGATTTTCTTCATTTCCCTAGGAGTCCGTCATTATGAGGGAGTCATAATGGTATCTTTGTGTCAGAACCGTGCCCTTGTCATAGCTGTCAGCCGTCAGGGCATTTAATGTAGTAAAGGACAAACGGAAGAGCTGTTTGTAGGCCACGTGGCTCCTCTCTGAGCCGCATAGAACTTGTTTGAGCCGCATAGACGCTCGAGCCGCATGGATACTTGAGCCGCATGAACTCTCTGAGCCGTATGGGGCTCTCTGGCCGCATGGATCTTTCTTTATTATTTTCCATGCTTCTACAAGTATCATACTCAAAATCGAAATCAAAAACCCAATTTCAGTATAAATATCCCATCTCAGAAAATATGAACATCTAATCCAATATTAACCTCATCTCTCAAACTCAGGGAAATCTAAGTGCATTCATTCTAATTCAGGTTCATACATCTCACAGTATCGTATCAGTGAACCTCTTCATTCCTAAACCAAATTTCGAATACCAATAATGAAAACCCAATTTATTTTCACATTCCATCAATTTTCCGGTTACAGTATATGTATATACATATATATTAATAAATTAATAACATTTAAACTCAGTTATAATCATTCTAAATTTGTTGAAAACATTTAAACCCCAAGTTTATCTGACAGCATCAGAACATTAGAATCTCGAACAAATTAACATAGGAAAACCCAAATCAATTTCAAACAGAGGTGCACATACGTGTCATGCATGCATACGTGTCAGGAGGAGGTATCTCGTGTCCAAACGAGTGGACACGAGGTGTCTAAACCAAATATAACACAGCTTCAGAAAACTGTACGCGTACAGGCTCGTGCAGCCATGTCGAGTCCTTATGGACACGACACAGACCACGTGGAGCCATGTGCTCGTGTCTAGAGTTAGTGTAGACATAGCACTAGGGTTTCGAGTCCCTGTACCGTGTCCACGTCATGTCTACGTGGGACACGAAGCACGTATCAGGGAGCTCTGTTCGTACGGGTGCAGGCAGTGTAAGTTCAGTACAGGCTCATTTTCATGTCCGATACGATACGAGGTGTCATAAAACTCGAGGGGTGTCCTGACAGTATCTGCCCCCACTCCTGTGCCAAGTGGAACATGTCCACATGGACTACACAGGAAGAAATTAGGGGGGTGGTAGCAGGACACGTGTGCGCGTGTCTCGTGTTGCAGTTCGTGTCCAATTTTGGAAACGAACACGACTCAAAATATGCTTAGTGCTAGGGTTCCATGATCAGCATGCCAAGGGCTAGAAATCACTTCTAACAGAATTCAAAATTAACAAAATAAATTTCATTCAAACGTTTTATCGAACACTTCTGCACACACGGATATGTATCCGATACGGACCCCAAACTAATTCTAATTCCTACCAAACTTTACCTACAGCTAGGGAACATCTAGATGGATGCATATATGGAAAGAAATCAGGATTTAGAGGTAATTTGAAGGGATTACCTATAAAGAGCCAATCTCCAAGAAAAAGCCCTAAATTGTGAAGTCTTCTTCCTCAAACAAAGTCCAAATGAGCTATCCTCCTTGAAAGCAAGCCTCCTTCAACCTCTATTCCAGATTTAGATCCAAATACAAAAGATTTGGATCAATTTGGTGGAGGAATTGTGAGATTTGACAATTTGGGAAAGAAATTAGGGTTTCTAAAAGGGGTATTCTAAAAGAGGCAAGTGGTCATGTAGGGATATTATATAGGTTGAAATTAGGTCACTGTTGGGCTGTTGTGGCTGGCCATGTAGAGAATTAGGGTTAGGATTTCGTATGAATGGGCTTTGGGCCAAGATCATTAGCTAGCTAGCTCAACCTCTTAGCCAAAAGTCCAATGCACTAAACACCCAATCTCTCCATGAAACTTAGCCACACTCAAGTCAACTAAGACCAGCTTAAGTTAGATTAGGGTCCCATACCATGCCAACTAAGTCACCAAAGTCAAAGTCAAACTCTAGGCTAGTCTCTAAAGTCACAACTAGCAAAAGTCAAAAATCACATCACCAATGCAATAAATAATAAATAATTAACAAAAATCAAAATGACCAAAATACCCCTAGGCAAAAAAATAGGAATAAATCACCCTAATCACATGGTTAGGTTCCCATGGTTATGGTTAGTCTCTAGGTCAAGTAGTATCTAAGGTTTCACCAGCAAAATACCAAAATCATAAATCACCAATTAAAATAGTTTTAAAAGAATTAAAAATTACCAAAAATTATAACATGATTGAAATCTCATTATTAAAAGACTAAAATTACAAAATTTTAAAATTACACTTATTTAGAAAAGTGGGTGTCACAGCTGGAGTAGAGCAGCGTGGCGCTGGACTAGAACGGCTGGGCGGAGGCAGTACGGGGTCACGTCGGGCGGAGCTGCCCAGGTGAGGACGAGGCACTGCCGGATCTAGCCGGGGTCAGGTTCGTTGGGCGGCCACCGACAGGAAGCACGAAAGACGATATATGCAGCAGAGTCGACAGTTGTGTGTCTCTCTTTCCTTCTCTCTGTGGTGGTGGTCGAATTTTCGTAATGGTGATGGGGCGGTGATGATGGTGGCTTGGCGATGGTAGTGGTGTAGTTGAGATGCCATCAGTGGTAGCCGGAGGTATTTTGGAGGAGGTGGTGATATAGTGACAGGTGGTACAGGGTGTTGGGGAGAGGTCACAGGTGGCAATGGTGTCACTTTAGTGGTGCGGGCTGTCGTTGGTGGTGGTGTTTACAAAAAATTAAAAGTTTTCAAAAGAAAATATAACTACAAAATAAGAAAAAAGTACAAAGTACAATTTTAATTCTGGAGAAGTTCAACTGTAGAAATCTGATCAGAAGACGATTATTTTATCCCTTGGACGATGCGATGTTTGAGAAGAAAAGCTCTTGAACTCGCTGTAGAAGCGATAGAAAATTGCAGAAAATTCTTGCCAATAGTCGATGATAAATGATGATGCCTTTAGAAGTGATTTTGGAACTCTATTTATAGAGTTTTGGATAACCGTCAGTCAGTTACATTAATTGGCATGTAGTACAAAAGTAAAATAATTATGCACTATTTTGTGTGCCTTGTATCGGTCATTCTTTGGCACGAACGGTTAACTTAACTGCTTGGGACGCGTGGCTTTCTATGAGAGAAAGACGCTTGGTCATGGGCAGTATCGTGTGTACGTTCTTCGAAATTAGTAGCATAAGCACCATGTCATCTTTAACTACTTCTACATAATGATTGATTGGCGCCAGTTTGATAAATGGTGCATTCTGTTAATTGGCGCCAACTGCGAATAGCGTTGAGTCTTGACTTTGTAAAGAGTTTATCACTTTGCGCTATTTGATAAATGGCACTGAAAAAGTGACTAACAATTATCATCATGACAAATCTGACAAAATCCTCCTTGAGCACCGTGTGCTAAAAACTCGAAGAGATTTCCTCGACTACTGTGCTGTCAGTTATCATGACTGATGATTTAGCTTCTTGAGAAAGACTGCCACGTGGTGGTCTTGGCGCTATTTGATTGATGACGTCATTTGAGGCTGGGCGCCATTTGATAGATAGCATTGCACGCTATCTGTGAGTAGCGCGATGCACTCTATTAAGAATTATTTTCAGCTTCTACAAGACCCCCTTCAAAGTTTTCAAATTTTAAAAATTTTAAAATTTGAAATACTTTGAATAAGAAGCATATAACTTTAGAAGATTTTGCGCACGCAGAATCCCAACAGTCTTACTGTTTCGATCCGTACGAGATTTGTGTGGATGTTAGCCGACGGCTTAGGGTTATAAATACCCTATTTTGAGAAGAGAGTTCTTCTCGCAAAAGTTTCTTTCTCGAGTTCTCTTCGTCTCCCTCTTCCTTCAAGCTTTCGAAGTCTTCTCGACCAACAATAATGGCGCCGAAGAGATCCGCTGTGGAGAAGGACATAGGCATGGCCGGAGCTTCATCAAGAACGCCGTCGTTGAGAGCGCCAAGGCATGCACCGTCGTTAGCTAGGGCCAAAGTAGAGAATCTCGCTCTCGGAAGTGAGAGCCGATCGAGGAAGACAATGAACAGTCGATACGATTTGACAGTTAGCACAAACCATAGCCAGCGCCAATCACCTCTTTCAGAGTGTTGGTTGGCGCCACGCTGATCTCAATATGCACCACTCTTTCAGAATGTTGGCTAACCAAAACACGCTAAGCATGGTTTCATGATCAATCGCCCGCTCTTTGTTTATTCAAAGTGTGCGTTGCTATACACCATGATTTATGCCTTCTATTTCTTCAACAAATAGCAGATAGCGTTGTGTAAAATGATTTTTTCTTTTTGTATGCACAGAACAGAAACTATCATATTATGTCGCGCAAAACAAAGATTGTCATATTATGTTGCGCAAAACAGAGACTGACATATTGTGTCACACAAAATAGAGACTGACATATTGTGGCGTGCCATCTATCATTTTGTGCAGAACTGTTAAAACTAGAGATCATTTAAGTTTTTTCTTCACTCATAAGAGTGGTCTTTCACAATTCTGACTATATTTTCTTTTGCAGTTGACTTTAGGAAAGATCCTCATGCTGAAATATTGGCTTCCACTTTTCGCGTATCAGAATACGAAAAGGATATATCTTATGTTATATTCCCGTTGTTTGACCCTGATGGCCCGACTAATAGGAGAGCCCTCCTAGAGTCTCAAGATGACAGAACTTTATTGTGCCTAATGAATGTTGCACCATTCCTGACTGCGGATCAAGCTCCTCACAAGAAACCATCTTTCTTATTTGGGGAGGCCATTGAAGCTAACACTCAGCCCAAGGCAAAGCGAGAAGCTTGGATCTTCAAAAGAGGATACAAGTTGGTATATCTACTAGATATGTTAAGGAGTCTTCTCTGTCCCGATACGCTTGTGATAGCTACCCTCGAAAGATGTCATAGGATATAACTACGTTCCAGCAAGCCAGGGTTGGACGAATATGTCATGAATTTGGGGATAAGAGGAGGGACATATTATATAGTTCTTCTAAAAAGCATAGCACGCACTTGAGAGGTTTGAAACCTAATTGCGTGCCGGCTGAGGATTCATCTTTGATGATATCGGTCTGAATGTCGTTATTTGCTGATACTTTTGCTGCAGCAGGAGGGAAATATCCTGCCCCAATCTCGAAGCTGACAGGTTTAATTCACCTTGACATTAAACGCTGGGACCGACTCTCTGTATGGACTTTGGACAACTTTATCGACAAGTTAAACGAGTTGGACCTTTATGAAGCTATCTTGACGACTTCTTGTGGTATCTATACCAACACAAACATGTTCCTTGCCTTACTAGAGAGATACAACAGCAAGACTGGCACCTTTGCTACCCCTAGCAGGGAGATAGGCTTCGTCCTTTATGAGATGCAGTTTTTGTCACATCCGCCAATGGGTGAGAACCCCTATGAAGAATACGTGCCTACGGAAGACAAAGTGGAGACTTTGGCCAAGGAGAATCCCTAGATGATTACAGTTTTTGATAAGCTATTGTGTCATTTTATAATCTGCACTCGTCTCTTTAAGAGCAAGGCACCCGGGACATGCTATACATCCAAGTGGTTGGTGTACCTCTTCTTGGGTCATGACACGGAGAACAAAGTGCAAGAGGACTTGAATTACGATCCATGCTTCTTTGAGCCTCTCGATGGTTATGCCATTAGCAAATTGATAAAAACATCCGGATGTGTCAACAACATACTGGAAGAAGATTGGCATGGTTACACTGCTGGTACATCTGTCGAGAGCTATATGAAGCAGGGTGGTATAACCATGTCCAAAGAGGCTATTTTGGTGGGCTTCTTCTCTCTCTGGCTGAGACGGTTTGTGGTCCTTGGAGCCAGCACCATTGATCGTATCCACCGAGGCGTGCTGTTTGCCACAGTGCATTTGGTGTTTGGGTACATGATAGATATCCTTTCTGCCATGACTTGTCGACTGAATGTGGGCCTCCGTGAGTTCATGACTATTATGATGGAGAAACCCGATTCTTGTAGCGACTTTCCCCATACTGAGATGTCGTTCACATATCTATTAGGCTGGTTAATACTATATAATCCTTTTCTGATGGACCCTGCTCTTGGTGCTGGTGGAGCTTTAGTAGAGAACTTTATCGGTGGATATGCCGAGTCTCGATGGAAGGCAGACTCACTATTTGACTATAGAAAGGCACTGAACCGAGGCTCCAATTGGAAGTTCTACTATATTTCTCCCCTACCTGGTTACAAAACCTGCTCGGCTCCTTTCCAGGATTTAGAATCCAATGGTTCCCATCCATCTCTAGCAGCCTTTTCTTTGTTGATGATGATCAGGCCATCGCATCTGGTATATCAGTTTAAGAACGAGTGTTATCTGGAACCATATCGGCTAGTGCTATCTGGAACCATACCTGCCTAGTTGGTTCACTCGACAGTTCGGCTATGACAAGATGCATGTCGAGAACACGACTACTTGCCTTCAAGCCTTCAGGTTTTTGATTAACGGGGCTCGAGGATGGAGAGACTATTGTGCGAAAGGCACCAATACTGTGTTGACTTTGCCCTTCGCTACCTTTAAGGTGGGCCCGCATATGTTAAAAACATACGCAAATTTCTATACCTCAGCTAACACCTTCTTCGAAGGTTATTCTATGACATATTTTTGTTGGTGCAAGAAAAGTGCAAGAAGGGATTCCATCTTCCATAGATTTGGAAGAAGCCGAGGAGAATGTTTTTGCTGATGCTCCTGTAGAGGCTGTACCTTGGTTTCCATGACGAGGTACAAAGTGCCTTGTGCATCCCTCTTAAGAAGCGAACGGGAAAATCTTCTATGAAGGAAGATGGCAAGAAGCAAAAGACTGGGACTTTATCTTCTCAGTCAGCTCATGACGAACCTTCTTCTTCGGATAAGGAAAAAAGGAAGAAGAAGAAGAAAAAACAGTCGCTGCTAAGAAACCCACAGCGAGGATAAAGGCTCAAACACGCCAACTGGAAGCTGAGCCTTCCCCTCGAAAAACATCATCTTTCAGGGGAACAACCCCATCTCCAATCTAGAAGGAGAGTAGGTTTGTTATTGAAGAGACAAGAAGAGCGGATTGCTCCTAAAGCATTATAAGACCATCTTGTCGCTTCCGTATCCCCGCAACCACTGTCAAGCGTGCAGCTAGAAGGAAATTAGTGGCTTTCAAAGTTGTGAAGAAGAAGACTGTGGTTTCTCTGATTAGTCATCAAGAGCCAACATTGTCGTCACAGGATCCGCCATCACCTAGGGGGTACCCTCTCCAAAAGGTGAAACCCTTACTCTCTCAGTCCAGCAAGAGTTATTAGATGTTAACCTCTTGGCCATTTGTATTAAAATTTTTTCATCTTCGAAACTTCTACAGGGTAGCGCATCAACACCAGCTGCTTCTGTTGACATCCCTGCGGAACCGGTGTCTACGGAGACAGATGTTCCCTTCTCTGCTAAGACACTCATAGTAGTTATTTTGTCTGGTCTGATATCGCTGCCAGCTTTAGATGACGCTTTAAGAGCCACTGCTCCTGGGGAGGCATTAGTTCTATTCGAAAGTGTCCGGAGTTGAGGTGGAAAGGAAGCTGCTGTGCAGGTTCCAGCTTCTTCTATAACCCAGACTATTGAAACCATTGCTCCAAGTGAGCTACCTTTGATAGATGAAAAGATTATAGAGGTGCTGCAGGATTTTGACAAGCAGATCGAAGAGGATGTTTCTAATGCTGCCCCAGATCATTAGAATGGTGAATCAAGCCAAGGTTAAGTAGCAACCCAGGAGGGTCAGGATTTAGTGGCCAAAGATGTCCAAATTATAAATGAGGGTAATGAGCACCCTGTTGAAGATGAGGGCGACCAGAGCCCTAGTGGAGATGATCAGATCCTCAATGCGCCCCTTAGCGACGAGAATTCTGATATCGATATTGTTTGCCATTAAAATCTTTTTATTGCAATTTTAATTACAAATAGAACAGTATTACAATGTAGGACATAGATGTAGTCCTAGGAGAATACTTTTGTTTATCTGGGTCCCTGTATCGATGGAGCGAGTGGTAATGCGTTGACTCCGTTGACGATCTGACGACGGTTCTCAGTTCTCTGAAGGTCTGAGTTGCTCTGGGTGCTGGAGCTTGCGGAGAGAAAGAAGACGTTGAGTGTCTGTATCAGCCTCTCTCACTGTGTATATAGGCCTCTGTCCGTAGGTGTGTCTCTGTATGTATGTGTAAGAGAAGGAAATGATCCTCCTATTGATAGCTTGCAGGCTGGCTGCTCATGCGCGCATATGTAGGATGCGCCTGTACGTGGGGACGCCACGTGGTTGAAGCTACGGGAGGCGCATAGATGATGCGCCATCATTTGTGGGTTGAACCCTTCATGCTGCTTTTGTGGTCTGGCACATAGCAGGGGAGAGGATCTTTCTGTTACTGAGATCATGGGTGATTAGTACCCCTTTATTGGCTGAATTAAGTCAAAGGACACGTGGCGCACGTCCATGGCTCAAAGATCTCGGATTTGGTAGAGAGTGATCTGATAGGATACGCCTAGGATCGGGCGAATGAGAAGACTTTGGCTCACAACCTTCAGGAGTCACGAACCAGTCTGGGCGTACGGCTTTTGAGGCACATGCGAGTCTTCAGGCGCATGGCCGCTGAGGCGCATACGAGTGGTTGGTCGGCCACGTGGGTCGTAACCTTCGGAGGAAAGTAATGATGATGCTGATGTCAGCGACGCTTCATCTTCTGAAAAAGCTGCTAACTATCTAGTCCTCGGGGGACGTGCTGCCAACCCTGTCACTTGAGCATTAATTGCTTTTTGAGTGGCGAGCCGAAATGGGCGCATGGGTCCATATTTGTTTAGGACGTATGGATCTGTGTTTTATTGGGCGCATCCATACGGGATACTTTGGAACCGACGGGCGCGTCTATACGATGTGCGGTGTCTGACCGGCGCATCCTTTTGTATGACGTGCTTTTATTGGTCCGACTTTTGTGTTCTTTAAGTGCTTTAAATAGCCGTTTTGACTTGGCTGAATTTGAAGCGTCAGGTTCATCACCATAAGTGCAAATTTATTAAACGAGATTCGGAGAGCCCGCCACTTGGAGCATGGGTTTGATCTGTCCGGCCTATAAATAGTGGCAAGGAGAGAGTTTGCCTCTCGTTCTCTTACGTCTTCCCGAATGAACTTGTTTGCTCGAGCACATTCTGTTGACGAGATGCTTCTGAGGGTGAAGATACGATGCATTGTCTTCATTCATGGACTCGTGAAGGTGACTGTTACATCCAAAAGTCGGGGTCGAGGGCTTCTGAGGCATGCGGAAGGTGTCTGTTGTATCCAAAGATCGGGATGCTCGAACCCTATCTCTGTTATGCTAGAAGAGCCGCAGATCGGAATTGCGGTGCTCTCATCTTCCTTGGGCTTTAGAGAGCTCTTTCTCCTGCAAGAGTGGGTGTTGTCCATTCTGGTTGTGTTGAAAGCTGCTCCTTTAGCCTCGGAGGAGAGCTCTTCCTCCCGCTAGGGTGGGGTTGATCGCCCACCCAGGTTCTGCTCAATAAATGCTTCATTAGTCGAAGCATTTGATCGGGTCGAAGTAAGGCGCATATGCTGAGACTTCATGATGCGCATAACTGAGACGCTGAAGAGATGCGCCTGACTGAAACACTGAAGGTTGCGCCTGACTGAGACGCTGAAGAGACACGCCTGACTGAGACGCTGAAGTGATGCGCCTGCCTGATGATGTGCCTGGTGGGGGGCGCATGGCAGTTTGCTGCGCCTGGCTGTAGTCTTAGGATGTTTCTTTTTGTAGAAATTTTCGTATGTAAAGCCTTTCCTTTAGACATGTAATAGACTTTTATATGAAATAAAAATCTTCTTTTGATTGTCTATACTTTTGATGTCTTACTGTGCCAAGTACTTCGTTTGAGCTCCCTGGCGCATGTTCTGAGTAGTATTTGAGCGCATAGGAAATCTGGCACATAGAAGCGCCCTGAAATTCTATGCTTCTACAACACCACTTCAAAGTTTTCAAAACTTTTTGTCAAGTTTTGGAATACTTTGAATAAAAAGCATGGTGGTGTCTTCAACGGGGCGTATGACTGTTCGGGCGCATGATTACTTCGCACATCAGTGATGGGGCGCATGCTCCTCTCAGTTAATGCAAATGATAATGCTTCGAAGTAATCAAAAAAAGATTAATGATGATCTTTTTGGATTATTTGCAGTTATCATTTCGCAGAACCCCAAGCGGTAGCTGACGTCACTCCTCATCGGTTTCCGCGTATGCCCAAGCCTATAAATAGGCGTCTGACGGAGAGAGAGGGTTCTTCTCCTCTTTGCTTTCTTCTTCTCTAGAGTTCTTCTTTTGGAAAACCCTAACTTCTTCTTTCACGAAATGGCCTCCAAAACTCCTCACGGTGGTGCTGGCAAGGGGAAGGAGCCTGCAGAGTTTGTCGAGGAGGACGCTCCTGTCACCATTGTGACTCCGATCGACATTTGGCCTGTGGTGATGGGTGGGTGTGATCTTCCAACTTTTTATGGAGCACATGGATGAGTTGCATCATGTTGTTGTGCCCTAACTCTTTGTCGTTGACGCGCATGGACTTCTGTCCTGATGATGTGCTGAAGCCAATCCGCCAACGCGTATGGGTTTAGGCCCTGATTATGTGTCGAAGTTTTACTGCTAACGCGCATGGGTTTACACCCTGATGATGCGTCGAAGCTTCACTGCTGACACACATGGATTTAAACCCTGATGATGCGCCAAAGCTTCACTACTGACGCGCATGGGTTTAAACCCTAATGATGTGCCGAAGCTTCACTGCTGACGCGCATGGGTTTAAACCCTGATGATGCGTCGAAGCTTCACTACTGACGCGCATGGGTTAGACCCTGATGATGTGCCAGGCTGCTTCACTGCTGACGCGTATGGGTTTAGACCATGATGATGCGCCAGGCTGCTTGACACACCCAATACTTTGTCTTGTCAAAGTTTCTATTTTGCCTGACTTTTGTCTTTGATATGTCAGTGACGATGACTATCCCTTTGTTGAATGAAGTTATTCTGGATGCTTCTCTCTACCAAATGGGGGTTGATTTCGACGAGGAAGTTATTAACCCCGCGAAGGCTGCTATCCTACTGAATCAGTCTTCCGAGAGAATGTTGCAAATCCGGGATCAGTCGTATATTTTTCTCCAGAGTATGATGGAGAGCGACAAACTAAAATCCACTGAATCCAAGGATGCGACTTTCTTGAAACCTACCTTTCTGTTTGGTGACCGCTTGACTTCCACCGAGGCGAAGGTACTGAAGATCAAGGAGGACTGGTTCTTCTCTGCGAAGGGCATGTTTCAGTACATAAGGCAGCTTGAACGTCAATTGCCGCTGACGGCCTTCTACCGTTTGGCTTCCAAGAAAAGGATGCCATGGGAACTTACTTCTTCTTAAGGAGGGGCAGTGGGGGGTACCCTTTCGATTGATGTTACTTCGAATCATAGGGATACCTTGGCCGCTTTGCTAGCCGGGAGCTCGTTCAGTTGCCGAACTTTGCGCCCTGGGAGCCTTTATAGTGATGTCCCTAATGCTACTTTTGCTTTTGGTGCTTCGACCTTTGCAAATCGGATGCTAACATCGAAGGTTATGTATCCGAAAGGTGGTTTTAGGGTTGAAGGTTGGTGTCACCATGTGCCAAGGTGGGACGAGCTGACCCTTTGGATTTTGTTGAAGTTCAAGGCTGAGCTTAAAGAGATTGGGCTGACTGCCGCTATCCGTGCCACACAGGCAAGCGTGGACCTCAACAAGCATATGTTCCTTGCACTCCTGGAAATGTTCAATACCAATACTGGCACTTTCTTTACTCCGGTGGAGGAGTTGGGATTGGCTCTCCTTGAGAGGTACGAGGTGTCCAAGCTTCCCTGGGGCACGAAACCGTACGAGGAATATTTTCCGACAAATGAAGAGATTCTTGTTTTGGAAGGGAAGGACCCGGAGATGATGGCTATTTTCAAAGAGGTGGCGAGCCATCATTATCTGATGAAACGGAAGGACAAAGGCAAGTCACAGCCTCACGTGACTACTTGGAGGGATTACGTCTTCAAGCAGGACCTGGCGGACTCTACGAAGATTCAGTTTACGACTCCGCAAGGACTGAAACCCGCGAAAGTAACCTCCGAAATGTGCCAACTAGGCGAGAAGGCCCCCCGTTCAAATGTGAGTGGTGAAGATGTATATAGCTGTTTCTGGCATTGCGTGCACCGGATGTCGCCCAAGGCAGTATTGACTGCCTACTTGATGATATGGCTCCGGGACTGTGTGTTCTCAGGTGGGTCAAGCTCTGCGGAGAGGGTGACCCAGAACCTCATTTTGCCAGCAGTGAAACTAGTTTTTGGTCGCCCTTTGGCTCTCCTCTCCGCGATAGTGTGTAACCTGCTGCGGGGTTTGAGAGATTTCGCTGACGACGTGGCCCATGAGAGAGGTAGAAAAGACAACTTTTCCCGAGTTGAGCTACCATTCCATTACCTGATGGGATGGTTAATTCTGCATCACCCGAACGTGATGAGTCTGGGTCCGGAAGACGATCACATTGAAGGTGACGCCTTTATCTGCCGCTTCTATAAGAGGAAGTGGCTGCACATCGGCATCCCCGTCTGTAGGAGAGTTTTGTCTTATCTTCAGGGGTGGGAGATCGTCAAGGTTAGTCCCACCTTCAAAAAGTTTGAGGCTGACCAAGATTTGGAAGACTCGGGTGAGGATGCGATCACTCTGCCGAAATAGGGGTTTCGTTGGTTGCAGAGTATTCAGCCTTCCTGTAAGCCCCTGAATTTAGGGCTTATTTTTTTAATTTTATAAATCAATTATTGCAATAGATATTATTATTTGTTTATTATTTGATTTAATGCTCTCTACCGTGACTTGGATTTCTAGAGCATCAAGGATGCCAGTCTCTGGAAACTTTCTTCTTGAAGTTTGTAGTAGACGAGAATATCTTCATGTTGATATATCGGGTCCCACTCGAACTTGTTCCCTTGTACTCTTTTTGCTTCGCGCAAGTTCGGGTCAAATTAGACAATTTAATTATAAATTGATTTTCCACTCTTTTTCTTGATCCTCATAAGCACGTTACCATGACTTTTAATTTAGGAGCGCAAGGCTAGTCATTCTCTCGAAACCAACTTGTCATGCCTGATCAACTTGAGACGCACTTTACCCATGACCTTCGTGTCCCACACAGACACTCCATCTTGTGCCCCATTTTCTTCACATAACTTTCCTGACACGTGACCCGATTTTAATTCACCCCACGATGTCACATTTATTTTCCGACTTGAATTGTGGATACCCTATCGACCCAACCTAGTCGACCCCAAATAGGGGCACGGCCCACGTGAAGCCTATTACCCGTCTGCCACTTGTGTCATATTTATTTGAGCCCCCACATGCTACTTATTTACCCATGATTATAAATACCTAAAATAATTTAATTATTGCACCATGTCCGATTTTAACCGACCCGGCTCAACCAAACCCAGTCCAAGCTCCTTGTTACCCCTTCATTAATATCCATACACTAATTTTTCCATACTCTAAAAATATCCTCTTTATACAAATATCTCTATTTTTCTCTCTTATGTATATATATATATATATATATATATATATATATATATATATATATATATATATATATATATATATATATATATATATGTATATAAAATATATATATATATATATATATCCCTCTCTCTTCAATTAATCTCTCTCTCTCTCTTCACACTCACACCCAAGTACCCCATGTGGCCGGCCTACACACCCCCATATAAATATCTCTCTCTAAATCTTTCTTTCTCTCTCTCTCTATTCTATTAATAACTACTCTCTCTCTCCCCTCCTCACATTTATTACACACTCACACTCTCCTCTCCTCTCCAAATACGCACAGCAGCAGCAGCTCCACACCATGCCGAGCCTCCCATGGCCGAACACCCCCTCCCTTCAACTCCTTCTTCATCTTCTTCTTCTAAGCTCTTCTTCACCTCTTTCTCCTTCTACTCATCATCATCATCTTCTTCAACCCACCATCACCATACCACCACCTTCATCATCACCTCCATCACCCACCTCCACCAAATTGCCGCTGCCGTGCTCTGCTAGCCCGCCGGCCGTGCCCACCACCACACGCCGCGCCAGGCCGAGCGCAGCCGCAGCAACAGCGCGCACCGGCAGCCGTGCGCCGCCGCTGCCGCCGCCGTCGCCGGCGAGCCCCCCTCCCCTCCCGGGCTGTGCGTGAGCTGGGCGACCTCCCTGTGGCGGCCACCGTCCTCCGGGATGTGCCGTCTAGACGATTCGTGCGTTTTGCACGGAATCCCGTCGACGCGCGCGCGGACGAATTTCAGAATTCGTGTTTCGTCGCAGCAACTTCGCACGCATTTTCCAGGAAATCCGACCATTGGATCGACGATTTCTTTGCTTCATCTCAATCTCGGTATATAGATCTTCACTTCCCTCAATTTTCGTCCGTTAATTTCGTCGTTTGATACATCAAAACCGGTCACCAAGTTGACCGTTTAAATTGTGTTATTTTGGGACAGTTTCGCGGAGCCAACTTCGTCGGTTCGTATCTCCTCCATCATAGCTTCATCTGGCATGCTACCAGTTCCTATGTGAAGCTGGTATAACCCTCTTCCTACCCCTCCAGTTTTGTTTCATTGTGAGCACGTTTGATTGGTTGAATTCGCGCCAAAGTTGGCCGTCCAAATTCGTAATTTCCAACTTGTAAAATTTCATTTTTGAACCCGGGACTCTGGATTCAATTTTTGACACTGCCAGTAGACTCGTGGCGTCGTTCTGGCATGTTTTCATATAAAATTTGCTTAGTTTGGAGGACGTGGGCCCTGGCACGCATTTCGGTGCAAAGTGGGCCCCACAGTCCGGGTCAACGGGACTTTTTGATGTCGGCTCATCGAAATCCAATTCCGGATATACCGTTGAGTTCGTATCATCATTCTGGACTCATTGACATATAATTTGCTAGGTTTTAGTGGACATTGGTTCCGGCACGTATTTCGGTGGAAGTCGGATATCAATATCCGGGTCAACGGGTCATTTTGAGATCGGCTCATCGAAATCCAATTCCGGATATACCGTTGAGTTCGTATCATCATTCTGGACTCGTTGACATATAATTTGCTGAGTTTTAAGGACTTTGGCTCCGACACGCTTTTCCTTGCAAATCGGAATTTCAATGTCCTGGTCAACGGACCAATTTGAGATCGGGTCAACGGAATCCAATTCTGGATATACCGTTGGGTTCGTATCGTCATTCTGAATTCGTGGACATATAATTTGTTAGGTTTAGTGCACTTTTATTCTGGCACATTTTTTGGTGCAAAGTGGGTCCGACACGGACACCATTTTGACCCGAAATTACCTTTTTGCCCCTGTGTCCAAATTAGACTTATGGATAGGCTATCCTAGCTGATTTGACCATTCTGGACACGTTGGTGATGTTGGTTTTACCATCCGACAACATCTGTAGGTTTTTACCCTATTATTATAATTTTTCCTTTTGTTGTATTTTGAGATCCATCGATTTCAGTGATTTCCCAATTACTGAAATTGAATGTGTTGACTCTGTAGATGTTTATAGAGACTAGCCTTGACCCTGTTTGACCATGGTTGACTACTTTGACTGAACGTTGAAGTAGAGTCAACATTTGACCTAGGTTAGACTAATTTTGACCTTGGTTGACCACAGTTGACTATTTTGACCAAAAGTCAACCGAAAGTCAACCGTAGCCTAAAATTGACTAGAACTGGACCGAAGTTGACCAGTTGACCCAAAGTCAACTATTAGTCAACGTTAGTCAAGTTTGACCTAGAGTTGACCTAGGGTTGACCAGAGTTGACCAGTTGACCAAAAGTCAACTGTAAGTCAACCATTGACTCAGATTGACCTAGTTTGACTTGCTTTGACGTGCCTTGACCTAGTTTGAGTTAGTATGACTTGATTTTACTTTCAAACCCTTATATTGATACAGTATTCCACCTATAGGTCCTCGAGGCACTGTTCTTGGACTCAGTTGACATATTCCACCATATCGCAGGCGAGTACATTCTCTGATAATATTTCTGTTTTATGATATCATCTATGTTTCTTCTATTTAGTGTAGATATCCTTGTTCTCTTGACACATTGTTCACACGGATTGGTATTTCTCTGGATCCCGTCATGAGATGTTATTCCTCGCTTTTCTTGGTATATCGTGTGCAAGTCTTCTTGTTCCGTGTGCATTGTATAGACACGATTCCTGCGAAGGCTAGCTACCATCTCGGAGAATCGTGTGTCATGATGTGTCATGGTTGGATCCACTATACTAGTCGGGGATGGGGAGGATTAGTGTAGATGTGTGGTCATTATCCACCTTGTTGTTCTTGTAGATCTTGTGAGTGTTAATCATACACCCCACCTATGATTAACCAGGCCAGTAGACCTTGTGCAGACCCAAGCCGGCCACATGTTGAAACTAGTACTCACACACTTATACAGATGATTCTTGATTCTTGTACATGCCATGATCTGGTTTACTTGCCTTGTTCTAGATCTAGATTTACAGCTTACCTTGCCATGATACTCACATGTACATTTCGTGATTTCTTGTATATTCTCTCTATTTACTGCTACATTTTCAATATCGTCTAACTAGAACTGTTATTTGAGATTTGTACTCGTTCCATCCTGATTGGATATGTTGACAAAATTTTAGGAGTAGTTGTGCCCTCAGTATTGGACTTCATGATGTTGCTAGCTGAGGTGGATGTTGAAGAACAAATGGCAACTCTAGAGGGGGTGAATAGAGTTTATAGCAATAATAGCCAATTAAAAATTAAACTCTTTCACAAGTAAAACTAATCAGAGTAAATGCAGAAATAAATAAGGAGCAAGAAAGCATACGCAAACACAGCCAATTTTTAACATGGTTTCCTTCGTGGAGGACTAGTCCAGGCCTGAGAACTCTAGCTCAAGATTAAATCTACTATTTGTGAAATAGTAGTTACACCCCGTGCCTTTTCTTCAGAAGAGCACGTCAACTTCTTACAAAGATCGCAGTGGCGATGCTTGGAATTTTCCAAGCGACTTCTTGCACAAACTCCTAACTGAAAAATGCTGAGCACTTGAGGCTTAGGGAGCTTGTGGCTAGTAGATGAAGAAGGGTATGGCTTGTATTGAGCTTTAGAGAGAAGAGAAGAGAAGATTGGATGAATAAAAATGAGAGAATTCATGGCCTATTTATAGGATACCAGTAGGCAGAATTCGGCCAGAATTCGGGTAGGAATTTTCAAATATTTGGCCGTTGGACAACTAGCAACCAGCCAACCCTAAAAATTAGGGTGCTGATTTTTAGGGGACAGAGTTCGGCCCGAACTCTCTGTGGAGGCAGAGTTCGGCCCGAACTCTGTCTCCAGAGCACAGAATGGGTCTTCGGTCCAATAGGCTTATTTTGATGTATGTGGAGCTTTTGGATTTTGGGTAGGGTATAGGTTAAGTCTCATATGCTCAGCACAACTCAGCTTACATAAGTCTAGACTCAATAAAATTATAAAATACAGACTCAAAAATGACTTGCATTTGCAAAACTGAGTTGTCGTCTGACTTGAGCTGGATGTAGTCTTTATGTGTCGTATTGAATTATCACAAGTATTATTTAGTCAATTTTATCAATATTTGGTTAACTGTGACTTTGTGTCAACAATCTCCCCTATATTGATAATTGACAAAATAATAATTGTATATTCAATATTCATACCTGGACACATTTAAGGACAAAAAGTAAGGCTCCCCCATAATCAATGCCGAGCTAAAAAAAAATAGCTCTCCCGTAATCATTGCTTTGAATCCTGTTGGCCTGATAAGAACATTTCTCCCAAAAGCACAGATACAGAGATAAAAAAGAATATACAAATATCTCTCCCTTTTGGCATTTAGCAATTAACAATAAACAATTAATAACTGGCAAACACACCCAAAAGATAAGAGAAGAAACTGCATATAAACTGATATAACGACTAAATGTCCCAAGAGTCACAACTCATAATAAGTCTAATACAATCAAAAGTGCATAAAAGTAACTAAAATCCAAAGTGCAGAAAGAAACATAAGCTATGATCCTCAGTAGCAGCAGCAAATAGCAGTCCATATCCATCATCGAGCTCGTGAAGGCCCAGCGTCGTCTGATGGATCAGTAAAGGAACGACGAGGGTCCACGAAGGCTGCATCTGGATCCAAGTAGCGAATGACCCAAGGGTCATCGATACGATAGCCCTCACGACCGGTGTCCCGCTTCATAGGGATAGGCATGGAAGGATGGTGAGACATGGAGTACCGAATGTCGTGCAGCGAGTTGCTGATAGCACTCATCTGCAAGGTAGTCCGGTAATCCAGCTGAGTCCAGCGATCATCCTCCAAGCTGAAGCGATCGCGGAGCATGGTCTGAAGAGACTCGAGAGTGGCAGGAGGAGGAGGATCCTATCCCAAAGGAGGGGCATCTGGCTCATCATCAGAATGCTCAGACACGACTGGTGAGCCAACGGCTGCCTGAAGCCTCTGTACCTTGGAAAGAAAGGCAGGGGCAGGTAAGAACGGACACTCATCAAGTGGAATACGAAACGCACGAAATACCATAGGAAGATACAAAGCATAAACCAAGGACCTTGGTTTCTTCCTAGAGTTAATCATCCAATCCATCATTATACGTGGAAGATTAAATGGTACATGAAAGTGGAGGTGATATAAGGCCGAAATTTCAAAGTAGGTGACTTCATCTGTAGAACCCGCTTTGGGTAGAATGGTGTTAAAGATAATCCGATGAAGTTCATAGAAATAGGGATTGAGATTTTTGGCCAAAAGCTTACGAGGACGTGTGTTCGGGGTACACAAGTCGTCCTTGAAGCTTTCAAGTGAAGACCCATCAGGAAATTGAAATGATCGAGCTTCAACAAGCTTTTCTCATGAGTTTGGCTCTTGGAGTTCAAGGTATTCGGCCAAATCGAAATCGTCAAAAGAGATATCAATTTCTGCAACCCGTGAATAAATATATGTATCATCATGGGTTAGGTTGCAGTAGAACATTTGAATAGCACTACGATAAATGACCGAATTTGTGCTGACAAGTTCATCAAGGCAAAGGTCATAAAAAAGTGCATCATATTGGGAGAAAATAGTAAAATTGATAAGGTATCCCGCAAACACCAGACGTGTCCGAAAATTACTAAACCAATCATTAGATGCGTCGAGTGATACAAATATTCGGTCGTCAAAAGTGTTTGTGTCATATGGACGTGGAGGATTGAACAACGGATGGATAGGTGGTTGTTGTTCACCGGCCGGTGCAACGGGTGGTGCAACGGGCGGTTCAACGCGAGGAAGAGCATTCGACGAGGATGCTCCCTCGGTCCGAAGTCTCTTCCCGCGATTGAACAAACATGGAGCCATGACATAATAAAGATAATGAAGGAAATTGAGATATAGAAAAGTATTGAAGTATACCTCAAAGTAGTGATGAACAATGAAGGAGAATTGAAAGAAAGGCCTTCTCCTTGTGTTTGGAAAGAGATGAGCTCTAGAAAGGAGAAATTAGGGTTAGGGTTTTGAGAAAAAGAGTTTGGAGAAGTGGAAAAGGTGGCAATGAAGAAGAAGAATAGGAAATCCCGAATATAAGAGAAGGGTTTCAATTGGTCGAAATCAATATGGGCCATTGGATCTATAATTTGATCAACGGCTGAGGCTGTTTCCGGTTCTGGAACAGCCAGACCGAATTCGGCCCGAACTCTGGTAAGGGCAGAGTTCGGCCCAAATTCCAGATTCTGGTGACAGAACTGGAATCTGGCTGAAAATTGGTTAAGTAAGAAAGACCAAAATAAAAAGAGTATAAATACAAGGAAAGATCCAAGTGATAAACAAAGAATGACAGAGAGTGAACTTGAAGCCGCAAGGTGAAGTTAAAAAATTAGTATGTCAGCCAGTGATAAATAAAAATGAACCGTGTAATAAACAAGGAATTATATCATAATTCAATATTTTGAAGCTGCCATGGGTTAGCTGCAGGGGCTGGATCCCAGCTAGCGGTAGTCCTGAGGACTAGTGCACCGTGTCGCTTAGGCTTTTACGCCTTGTTGTCAGAAGGGCCCTTTCGGCTTGTACCCATAACAAGTTCATCATACGAGAATCACGACATACGCGATATTTATGCAGGTTCATTTTAGTTTATAACAGCTTCATCCAAAATTCCAAGTTCACGACAAAGAAAATTGAAGCGCTCTTCGGATAATGGTTTTGTAAAGAAATCTGCTAACTGATGATCAGTGTCAATAAATTCTAAGTTAATCGTACCATTTTGCTGATGATCACGCAAAAAGTGGTGACGTATTTCAATGTGCTTCGTGCGTGAGTGACAAATGGGGCTCTTAGTGAGATTTATAGCACTAGTGTTGTCACAAAAGATTGGAATGTGCATAAAAGATAAATTATAGTCTTCAAGGGTTTGCTTCATCCACAGAATTTGTGCACAACAACGCCCAGCTGCGATGTATTCAGCTTCTGTCGTGGATAGTGCGACAGAATTCTGCTTCTTGCTAAACCAAGAGACTAAAGCCTTTTCCAATAAATGACACGTACCGCTTGTACTTTTACGGTCGACCTTGCATCCGGTGAAATCAGCATCAGAGTAACCAATGAGGTCAAATGATGTTGACTTGGGATACCATAGGCCCACTGTAACCGTACCCTTAAGGTATCAAAAGATACGCTTAACAGCAGTCATGTGTGATTCCTTAGGATTTGCTTGATATCTAGCACACAGGCAAACGCTAAACATAATATCAGGGCGACTAGCAGTTAAATAGAGTAGACTGCCTATCATACCTCGATACTTTGGTCCATGGGTTTGTCGCTTTCATCTGGTTCTAGTTTAGTTGTAGTAGCCATTGGAGTGCTGATTGGTTTGACGTTGTCAAGGTCGAATTTCTTCAGCATGTCCTTTGTATACTTCGGCTGACATATAAAAGTTCCATTTGACATTTGTTTAACTTGCAGTCCAAGAAAGTAGTTGAGCTCCCCCATCATGCTCATCTCAAACTCGGTCTGCATACACTTGGCAAAATCTTGACAGAGGGTTTCATCAGTAGAACCAAATATAATATCATCTACGTATATTTGGACTAAGAGAATAGTGTCTTTAAAAGATTTTATGAAAAGTGTGGTGTCAATTTTTCCTTTAGAAAAACCTTTCTCAAGTAAGAAATTGCTTAGCCATTCATACCAAGCTCTAGGGGCTTGTTTGAGGCCATATAGCGCTTTCTTCAGCTTGAAAACATGGTCGAGAAATTTGTGATTTTCAAAGCCAGGAGGTTGTTTAACATAAACTTCCTCCTTAATAAATCCATTCAAGAAAGCACTTTTAATATCCATTTGAAATAATTTGAAATTTTAAAAATTTGCAAATGCACAAAGCATCCGAATGGATTCCAATCTAGCAACAGGAGAATACGTCTTATCGTAGTCGATACCTTCCTCTTGGTTGTATCCTTGGGCTACTATACGAGCTTTGTTGCGTGTGACTGAACCATCTTCATTTACTTTGTTTCTAAAAACCCATTTAGTGCCAATGATCGAGTGATTGGCCGGTCTAGGAACGAGTTCCCATACTTGGCTCCTCTCGAATTGGTTGAGTTCCTCTTGCATAGCAGAAATCCAAAATTCATCATTAAAAGCTTCTAAAATATTTTTTGGCTTAATTTGTGAAATAAAGGCAGTGCTAGCAATAGAGTCTCTTAATGATGATCTAGTAGTTACTCCACGTAAAACCTCACCTATTACCAAATTTTCTGGATGTGACGGCTTGAAAAAGAATTTCTTTGGCAAGCCCTCCAGAGAATTGGTTTCGGTTGTGGTATTCATTGGAGTAGAAGTTAATGGCTCAACATCATCATCAAGAGTAGCTGCTGCACTGTTATCTTCATCAAAAGTCACATTTGTAGACTCTTCCACAATTAATGAGCATTTGTTAAAAACTCTATATCCCTTGCTCTTGGCAGCATAGCCAAGGAAAATACCATCGTCAGCTTTGGCATCATATTTGCCTAAGTTGTCTTTGGTGTTAAGGATAAAACATCTACAACCAAAAACTCTAAAATATGAAACATTTGGGGTTCTTCCAAACCAAAGCTCATAGGGTGTTTTCTTCGTAATAGGATGAATAACCACCCTATTTAAAATGTGGCATGCTGTACTGACAGCTTCAGCCTAAAAGTATTTCGGAAGTGAAAACTTGTTCAACATGACTCTAGCCATATCGCCAAGAGTCCTATTCTTCCGCTCCACAACACCATTTTGTTGAGGAGTTCTTGGACAAGAAAATTCATGATCAAAACCATTAGAATCACAAAACTTTTTAAAATCTGTATTTTCGAATTTGCCTCCATGATCACTTCGGATTCGAGTAATCATGTAGCCTTTTTCGTTTTGAACTTTCTTTGCAAAAATCTTGAAAACCGAAATAGCATCACTTTTATTTGTAAGAAAGAAAATCCAAGTAAATCTAGAAAAATTATCAACAATAACAAAGGCATAGAGTTTTCCACCAAGACTGGCTACTCTAGTAGGGCTAAATAAATCCATATGAAGAAGTTGCAAAGGTCTAGAAGTACTTACAGAGTTTATGGAATGAAATGAGGACTTAGTTGCCTTATTCAATTCATATTCGGCACATACCGTGTCCTTTTTGAATGTGATGTCGGGCAAGCCTCTAACTAGCTTCTTAGTCGATAGCCTGGATATAGTATCCATGTTGGCATGACCAAGACGCTGGTGCCATAATAGTCTTTCATCCTTATGAGCATATAGGCATCTACCTGCATTGTTAGTATCTATAGACAAATAAAAAATATAAATATTATCCTCTCTTACCCCTTCAAAAGCAATGTCTCCCGTTGACCTATCATAAATAAGGCATTTGTTTTGTCAAAAGTTAATGTCATATCCATGGTCAGCAAGATGACTAATGCTGATCAGGTTATGATTTAACTCGATCACTAGGCAGACATCCTTTATTACGGGAGAGGGAGGATAACCAATAATACAATTACCTATAATATACCCTTTTAGGTTGTTACCGAAGGATACATATCCTTCTCTCTTCATCGATAGTGATGCAAAAAGATTTGCGTCTCCCGTCATATGCCACGAGCATCCACTATCGAGAATCCACTTACTCTTAGTTGAGGAGGAAAGGTCCACCTACATCAAGAGTAGATGTGACCTTTGGTACCCAAGTTCTTGAGGGTCCTGAAAAGTTAGTTTTTGGAAACCATGCATATATCTTTCTATCTACTAATCTTCTAATTCTATATTGTGGTGAAATGTGTCCATGTAAACCACAATAAGTACATATAGCATTCCTATTTATGTTAGGAGCATACATATGATGTCTATGAGTAGAGTGATATGGAGTAGCATGATGATATGTAGAGTTAGCATGGTGATGATGTCTATATGTAGAGTGATGTGGAGCAGTATGGTCATAATGTCTATAAGGAGTAGCATGGTGATGATGTCTATATGGAATAGCATGGTGATGATGTCTATATATAGAGTGATGGTGATTTTGTGCAACATGTTGATGGTTGTATCTATGTGTAGCATGATGATTCTGTGACATATGAGAATTATTTCTATGTGCATGTGGTTTGTGTGCTGTATGAAAGTGTGTGTATATGTAAGCATGATTATGAGCTGCATGTGGATGACGTGGTTGACTAGTATGAGTAGTGTCATGCTTTGTGTGTGTCTCATGTGATTGGGTTTGAGGTTGAGCAACCTGTTTTCTCAATTTAGTCTCTAATTTCTTAGAGACAGCTTGCAGTTCAGTAACCTTAGCATTCAAACCATATATCTTAGTAATAGAAATCTTGTGTCTACTCTTTTCTTCTGCAAGCTCCGTGTTGAGTGCTGTGATTTCTTGTGTTTGTTGATTAATGCGTGCTTCGGCATCATGTAAGCTTATTTTAAGCTTAGATACCTCATTTGTGACATCCGTGGGTGAAGTGTCTCTAATGTTATCAAGCAGTAAAGAAAGTCTTTGGATTTTGACTTCATAACTTTTGATCTTTTCCTTGGCATGTTTATATTTACCAATGACCTTTTTATGATCATCAAGTAAATCGGTAAAAGCATCGCCAAGTTCATCAAAAGTGAAGTCATCAAGAGTTTCGTTTGATACCTTGTCGGACGTTGCCAGTAGGCATACGTTTGCAGCGTCTTATAGAGAGTCCTTTTCTTCCTAGGATTCACTAGCTTCGCTTTCATGCCAGATGTTCATGTTGGCATATTTCTTTGAGGAAGTGTTCTTGTATGGTTTCTCATAACGGTTGTTCCTTCTTTCTTCGGTTGAAATAAAGAAATTTCTTGAAGTTGCGGACAAGGAGAGCTTGATCATCACCTTCTGAGTTGTCGTCATCCGTCTCTTCGGGGTCAGCCCTCCGTCGGTAAGCTTTGAGTGCGATCTCCTTAGCCTTAGGAGCAGGCTCTTCGAAGTCCTTGAGGTCAAGCTCATGAGTCATCAGCTTTCCCATCAAGGTCTCTATGGACATGGTTGTGAGATCATTTCCTTCTATGATGGCTGTCACCTTAGGGTTCCAAATCTTTGGTAGCCCCCTAAGTAGCTTGCGAATCTTCTCGTGATTTGAATATTGTTTGCCGAGCGAAGATAGGGGATTGATAATATCGAGGAATCTTGTGAACATTTGCGTGATCGTCTCATTTGGCTTCATCTTGAAAGCCTCATATTCTTGCGTGAGACGGCTTATCTTTGATTCCTTGACTTGGGTGGTTCCTTCATGCGTCACTTCTAGAAGTTTCCATACTTCGTGAGAGGTGGTGCATGTTGAGACCCTGTTGAACTCATTCCTGTCTATAGCACAGAACAAAGCATTAATAGCTCTCGCGTCGAGACTTGCCTATTTTTTCTCCTCGTCAGAATATTTGTCATGTGATTTCTCAACGAGATCACCATTGACAACTATCTTGTCGAGCTTTTTATAACCATCGGTGACGATGGTCCACAGGTCAAAGTCTAGCGACTTGAGATAAAAACTCATCCTAGTTTTCCAATAGGTGTAGTTAGTACCATCAAATAGGGGAGGCCTATGAGTGGACTGCCCTTCACCGTGATTGGAAACCAAGGATTGTGTGGTTGCCATGGATCAGCTCTAGGATGTTAGTCCTGTTGAGAGAATAGAGCTCTGATACCAATTGAAGAACAGATGGCAACTCTAGAGAGGGGTGAATAGAGTTTATAGCGATAATAGCCAATTAAAAATTAAACTCTTTCACAAGTAAAACTAATCAGAGTAAATGCGGAAATAAATAAGGAGCAAGAAAGCATACGCAAACACAGCCAATTTTTAACCTGATTTCCCTTGTGGAGGACTAGTCCAGGCCTGAGAACTCTAGCTCAGAATTAAATCCACTATTTGTGAAATAGTAGTTACACCCCGTGCCTTTTCTTCAGAAGAGCACGTCAACTTCTTAAAAAGATCGCAGTGGCGATGCTTGGAATTTTCCAAGCGACTTCTTGAACTCTTGCACAAACTCCTAACTGAAAAATGCTGAGCACTTAAGGCTTAGGGAGCTTGTGGCTAGTAGATGAAGAAGGGTATGGCTTGTATTGGGCTTTAGAGAGAAGAAAAGAGAAGATTGGATGAATAAAAATGAGAGAATTCATGGCCTATTTATAGGATACCAGTAGGCAGAATTCGGCCAGAATTCTGGTAGAAATTTTCAAATATTTGGTCGTTGGACAACTAGCAACCAGCCAACCCTAAAAATTAGGGTGCTGATTTTTAGGGGACAGAGTTCGGCCTGAACTCTCTGTAGAGGCAGAGTTCGGCCCGAACTGTCTCCAGAGCACAGAATGGGTCTTTGGTCCAATGGGCTTATTTTGATGTATGTGGAGCTTTTGGATTTTGGGTAGGGTATAGGTTAAGTCTCAGATGCTCAGCACAATTCATCTTACATAAGTCTAGACTTAATAAAATTATAAAATACAGACTCAAAAATGACTTGCATTTGCAAAACTGAGCTGTCGTCTGACTTGAGCTGGATGTAGTCTTTATGTGTCGTATTGAATTATCACAAGTATTATTTAGTCAATTTTATCAATATTTGGTTAATTGTGACTTTGTGTCAACAGATCTCACTATTCTTCTGTGTGAGTTGTCTGGTAGTTATCCTTAGTTAGTCTTGTTTTTCCTTCTTTATTTTCCTGTCTTATGATCCTAGTAGATTCTAGTTGTTCTAGTGATATTGTTATTATTTTCTGTCTTATCTTCCTTAGTTTTTGTGATGTGACATGAGTACATTTCTAGTTATGGATCTTTAGATGTTGTAGTTAGTATAGGGTACTTGACAGCGCTCTGCCGTCGATACTGCGGCGTAGGCTGGGCGTAGCCCACATATTCCTACCCGTATATCTGGGTGCGGGTCGTGACACGTTTTTAGTGGTGGCCCATGCAGGTCAGTCTTTGCTATTAATGCGAAGTCGTGGTAGTACTTGAGCTTATCTGTACTACTACGAGCTTGCCCTAGGATTAAGATTGAGTCAAGGCATATTTTAGGATTTGGTACTCAGTCACATATTACGAACTCTTGGTAGATTCCAGGGATGACCCCTGGGAATCTTATTTCGAAGGCTTTCAAATCTTTTTCCACTTGTTTCCATTCGTCCTGATTTCTGAAATATCTGTCCGTATCAAACTTTATTCTTTCTTGGAATGAGTTTGTTGACCCCAGAGGGAAGGTATAAGTTGAACTTATATATCTTCTAGGTTGAGACGGAAATATGATTTTTCAATCTCATATCAGGTTGAGATTGTTTTAGATTATATTCCAATGATTCCTTTTATCTTGACCTAGATAGTACCTTTGGACATCTCCTAAGAATTTTCTTCTAAACTCTACTTCGGGATCTGTTTTCGCTAGTTTCCATCTACTTATCTTTGATTCATTGTTGAATTTTGAATCTGAATGTTCGTTCGTTGTTGACTTCGATTTTGATTTTGTTGAAATCAGTTTTTATAAATTGAGTTAAGATATTCTGATAAGCATATTCGATGAGAACGATAAAGGTCTACCTTATTTATTGAGTTTAGAATTTATCGTAGTCATACTAGCTAGCACGACAGGGACGGGGAGCCTGATGATGGATATACTATCCTAGTTATGGAATTTAGATTTTCTTACAGCCATACCAGTTGACGTGGTAAGGAATCTAGATGACATAATTATAGGGTGTATACCCAAGTTATGGACTCTATCGTTTATTGCAGCTATACTTACAGGCATGGCAAAAATTCTGGCAACATAATTTCAGGGAGACGTGTATGGTTATCAGACTGTATCTTAAATCGGATCACTTCGTTATGACCGGATGAGCAAGAACAAATTCTTATCATCTTTTTTTTGTCTTGGTCAACTCTGTCTATCTACAGCTTAATTAGGATTTTCTCAACATGATTGTTGTGTTCCATCTTCCTATGATTTGACTAAACTCTTCTTCACTAACCACTTGGGTAATTCTTCTTGTCCTTCCCAATAATTATTGAAAGTATCTCCTGGGTTGATTCAGGAAAGGTTCGAAAAGTAATTTATCCTTGTATTACAGAATCGGGGGTTTGCATCCAGAGAAATACTGGCGAGGCATGACTTCAGATAACGGCATCATGGTTAAATATGTTTCTCGAATTCTACTTGGACCACTCCCTAAGCATTTTGAGTAACATCTTCTCCTTATTTTTGCAAAATTGTTTGGAAATATTTTACGGATATTAGCCAAGTTAAGTTCAGGAACCTATGTTATCTGGCGTGGCAGCTGTGCACTGCAGCCATCCGTCGTATTATGGAACAAGGAAGTTAATCGCAGCTAGATGCACACTAGCACGATAGTAACTTCATGAGACATAATTATGGAGGTATATGGTTCTTGAGTTTTACTTCGACTACGTCCTATGTATTTCGTTTGGCCTCGTACTATTCTTGGAAATATTTTGATAATCTTTCCTGTCTTGCTTGACCCTTACCTTATCTGAATATTAATATGGATTACTAGACCCAGTCTTAGGCCCCTGTTACCTTCTATTTTGATGATTGGATAGCCAAACCTAGTTAACAGATTCTGTAGTGTAACTATAATATGTTATTATGTGTGATTGTGATGAGTATATTTCCTAGGGATTTACTGGGTTAAGCTTATAGGACAGATATGAGTGACTGATTATAGTGGACTTAGAAAACCATTAAGGACGATTAGTTTGATAGTATAGATTGATTTTAAGGTATCTAAGAAGGAGTAATGAAATATTATATTTAGTGACTACGGATTTAGGACTAGAATCTTGTGCTTAGATTTGAGGGTTTATATTCAGGAGTTCTTGAGTAAAAGAGAGAAGGCTCAATACCCAGAATAGGTTTTGAATGTACAATTTCAAGGAGCTAGTGATTAATAGGATAAGGATACTTAGGACGGGATAAGGAAACAAACAAATTGCTTTTGAGATTGGAATTTTGGTTGATGGCCAATCATTGTGATATATATATACGTATCTCGAGGATGACCTATATTTTAGAGTATATGTAAAGGTTCTTATTGATATGAAGATTCTAAGGGGTAAATAGACATGGTTTTTATGGAAGAAGCTTGATGAACCTGAACCAAAATACCAGTAGAGAGAAACAGCATAGGTGATCACAAAGGTAGCAGATTGAGTACTGTACCCATAGCAGTTGCAAGTTTTAGCTTGACCTATAGGATAATTTTAATTTCGAGGACAAAATTTTTATAAGATGGGTAGGATTGTAAGCCCCTGAATTTAGGGCTTATTTTTTTTAATTTTATAAATCAATTATTGCAATAGATATTATTATTTGTTTATTATTTGATTTAATGCTCTCTACCGTGACTTGGATTTCTAGAGCATCAGGGATGCCAGTCTCTGGAAACTTTTTTCTTGAAGTTTGTAGTAGACGAGATTATCTTCATGTTGATATATCGTGTCCCACTCGAACTTGTTCCCTTGTACACTTTTTGCTTCGCGCAAGTTCGGGTCAAATTAGACCATTTAATTATAAATTGATTTCCCACTCTTTTCCTTGATCCTCATAAGCACGTTACCATGACTTTTAATTTAGGAGCACAAGGCTAGTCATTCTCTCGAAACCAACTTGTCATGCCTGATCTACTCGATACGCTCTTCACCCATGACCTTCGTGTCCCACACAGACACTCCATCTTTTGCACGGAATCCCGTCGACGCGCGCGCGGACGAATTTCAGAATTCGTGTTTCGTCGCAGCAACTTCACACGTATTTTCTGGGAAATCGACCATTGGATCGGCGATTTCTTTGCTTCATCTCAATCTCGGTATATAGCTCTTCACTCCCCTCAATTTTCGTCCGTTAATTTCGTCGTTTGATATATCAAAACCGGCCACCAAGTTGACCGTTTAAATTGTGTTATTTTTGGACAATTTTGCGGAGCCAACTTCGTCGGTCTGTATCTCCTCCATCGCAGCTCCGTCTGGCATGCTACCAGTTTTTATGCGAAGCTGGTATAACCCTCTTCCTACCCTCCAGTTTTGTTTTATTGTGAGCACGTTTGATTGGTTGAATTCGACGCCAAAGTTGGCCATCCAAATTCGTAATTTCCAACTTGTAAAATTCTATTTTTGAACCCGGGACTCCGGATTCAATTTCTAACACCACCAGTAGACTCGTGGCGTCGTTTTGGCTTGTTTTCATATAAAGTTTGCTTAGTTCGGAGGACGTGGGCCCTGGCACGCATTTCGGTGCAAAGTAGGCCCTACAGTCCGGGTCAACGGGACTTTTTGACGCCGGCTCATCGAAATCCAATTCCGGATATACCGTTGAGTTCGTATCATCATTCTGGACTCGTTGACATATAATTTGCTAGGTTTTAGTGGACATTGGTTCCGACACGCATTTCGGTGTAAGTCGGATACCAATATCCGGGTCAACGGGCCATTTTGAGATCGGCTCATCGGAATCCAATTCCGGATATACCGTTGAGTTCGTATCATCATTCTGGACTCGTTGACATATAATTTGCTGAGTTTTGAGGACTTTGGCTCCGATACGCTTTTTCGTGCAAATCGTAATTTCAATGTCCTGGTCAACAGACCAATTTGAGATCGGGTCAACGGAATCCAATTCTGGATATACCGTTGGGTTCGTATCGTCATTCTGAATTCGTGGACATATAATTTGTTAGGTTTAGTGCACTTTTATTCTGGCACATTTTTTGGTGCAAAGTGGGTCCGACACGGACACCATTTTGACCCGAAATTACCTTTTTGCCCCTGTGTCCAAATTAGACTTATGGATAGGCTATCCTAGCTGATTTGACCATTCTGGACACGTTGGTGATGTTGGTTTTACCATCCGACAACATCTGTAGGTTTTCACCCTATTATTATAATTTCTCCTTTTGTTGTATTTTGAGATCCATCGATTTCAGTGATTTCCCAATTACTAAAATTGAATGTGTTGACTCTGTAGATGTTTATAGAGACTAGCCTTGACCCTATTTGACCATGGTTGACTACTTTTACTGAACGTCGAAGTAGAGTCAATATTTGACCTAGGTTAGACTAATTTTGACCTTGGTTGACCACAGTTGACTATTTTGACCAAAAGTCTACCGAAAGTCAACCGTAGCCTAAAATTGACTAGAACTGGACCGAAGTTGACCAGTTGACCCAAAGTCAACTATTAGTCAACGTTAGTCAAGTTTGACCTAGAGTTGACCTAGGGTTGACCAGAGTTGACCAGTTGACCAAAAGTCAACTGTAAGTCAACCATTGACTTAGATTGACCTAGTTTGACTTGCTTTGACGTGCCTTGACCTAGTTTGACTTAGTATGACTTAATTTTACTTTCAAACCCTTATATTGATACATTATTCCACCTATAGGTCCTCGAGGCACTGTTCTTGGACTAAGTTGACATATTCTACCAGATCGCAGGCGAGTACATTCTCTGATAATATTTCTGTTTTATGATATCGTCTATGTTTCTTGTATTTATTATAGATATCCTTGTTCTCTTGGCACATTGTTCACACGGATTGTTATTTCTCTGGATCCCTTCATGAGATGTTATTCCTCGCTTTTTTTGGTATATCTTGTGCAAGTCTTCTTGTTCCTTGTGCATTGTATAGACACGATTCCTACGAAGGCTAGCTACCCTCTCGAAGAATCGCGTGTCATGATGTGTCATGGTTGGATCCACTATACTAGTCAGGGATGGGGAGTATTAGTGTAGATGTGTGGTCATTATCCATCTTGTTGTTCTTGTAGATCTTATGAGTGTTAATCATACACCCCACGTATGATTAACCAGGCCAGTAGACCTTGTGCAGACCCAAGCCGGCCACATGTTAAAACTAGTACTCACACACTTAGACAGATAATTCTTGATTCTTGTACATGCCATGATCAGTTTTACTTGCCTTGTTCTAGCTCTAGATTTACAGCTTACCTTGCCATGATACTCACATGTACATTTCATGATTTCTTGTATATTCTCTCTATTTACTGCTACATTTTCAATATCGTCTAACTAGAACTGTTATTTGAGATTTGTGCTCGTTCCATCCTGACTGGATATGTTGACAAAATTTTAAGAATAGTTGTGCCCTCAGTATTGGACTTCATGATGTTGCTAGCTGAGGTGGATCTCACTATTCTTCTGTGTGAGTTGCCTGGTAGTTATCCTTAGTTAGTCTTGTTATTCCTTCTTTATTTTTCTGTCTTATGATCCTAGTAGATTCTAGTTGTTCTAGTGATATTGTTATTATTTTCTGTCTTATCTTCCTTAGTTTTCGTGATGTGACATGAGTATATTTCTAGTTACGGATCTTTAGATGTTGTAGTTAGTATAGGGTACTTGACAGCGCTCTACTGCCGATACTGCAATGTAGGCTGGGCGTGGCCTACGTATTCGTACCCGTATATTCGGGTGCGGGTCGTGACACTTCCCACTTGGTCTACCGCAACCAGAATAAGTGTTATCTGGAGCCGTACTTGCCGAGCCGGTTTGCTCGCCAGTTTGGTTACACCCAGCTAATGTTACGGAATCCCAGTAACAGTCTGGGATTTTCTGGAAGTTTACTGGATAGAGCCCGGGGTTGGCAATATTACAATGCCGGGTGTACTGGGATTCATTTTAATACACCAGTTCACAACCCTCGGCCACGGATCCTTTATTCGGCTGTTAAGCTGTATTGTGCCATGAATACTGTACCTTTTGAATATGACAGGGAGACAAGTTTCATCATTGGAACTCAGCTAGAGGCTACAAAAAATAGGTTGGCGGCGGCCCGATCATATCGTCCACCAGAGTTAGCGGGATATCGGGCTGCTGTTGCAGCTTCAACGGGAGGCACTCGAGAAGAACCCCTAGCTGGGAAGAGACGGGCTGATGCAGAAGCCGGTTCGTCTACACAAAAAGGCCGCTAAAGGTGGGGACTACGGGAGTGCTGCCTGTAATGCCAATGGAATCAGTTTCTGCTGGGGTAAAGACGTCCCCCATAATCTGGCTCATTCTGTCATTTTTGTGACATATGCTTTCCTTTTGTAGGAACCGCTGAAGAAGAAAACCCGAGTTTCGAAACCTGGTATCAGTAAATCGAAGGAGGTGGCGAGCTCTTCTGACGAGCACATTCCTCCGATTGTAGCGTCTTCCGTGGAGGAGAATCCTGACAATGTCGTTCCTGCGAAGATTTTAGTATCTCCAGATTATGTTGGAAGGGAAGCTGAGGATGGAGTATTTCCCGGGAGGGTGCAAGTCGCCATAGGGGCCTCTGACATTGAGGATCCAGCAGATACGGGGCTTCCAGATGAAGAAGTGGAGTGGAGTTCGTCTTCTTCAGATAACGTTCCTCCAAAGATGAGTGAGCCTGTTACGGGAGCAAGAGACATGATTGAAACAGAGGAGAGGGCTAATTCCTCTCCTTGTCCTGATGAGGGGAGGTCGGCTGCAGCGTTGCCGAGCCCTACCAAGACTCAGCAGCGGAGGCTGAGGTGGCTGCCGACCAGGAGGTAGGGACAGATTCTAACCCCACGGAGGGATTCGGTGAGGAAGATGAGACATGTTCGTCGAGCCTGACTACAGGGGAGCCGAATCAGGAAACAAGTGCTGATCTCGCTGCTTTGCCATAGGGAGAAGGTCCCGTACGTCCTGCTGATAGTATGTTGGAGCCGGAGGAGGTAGCCCCTGACGTCGGTGATCCCTCCAAGCTTGAGAAGGGTAAGGGTTTGCTGGAACCCCCTGTTGTTCCTTCTACTTATGGTACGATATCGATGCCCCTCTCGGCTTCTTCCGCTCTCTTGGCTCCTCGGGCCAGTAGCGGAGTTCAAGCCCATGTTGAGGGAGAGTCCGTTGATACCGAGGTTTCAGCCTCGCAGATTGAAGTCGGTGGGTCTTCTTCAGGCCCGCCGTCTATCGTAGTACCTCCTACAACTCCTGCCATGACGCCTCAAGTGCTGGCTGATGCAGATGAGTACGTTTAGTTTGTTGTTGAATTAGTATACAAGATGCTGCATAAGGGCGTATCAACGGTGCTGAATGCAAATGGAAGTTTTGCGACGACGAAAGCCATGGCGCTCTCTTCCATTGGTTTGATACGTTTGTACCGTGGCCACGATCACATGGCTGTAATTCGGGAGGAGTCGGTGGTTGAGCTCGACCAGCGTCTTTTTGAATTGTAGAGTATCCAGCGGAGTGACTTTTCCGCTCTTATAGAAGCAGAACAGAAGAAGTTGATAGCTGAGGTTGAGTCGTCTTATCAGGCCACAGTGGCAATCTGGGACGGTGAGGTAACCACAGCTGAGGCTGCAGCAGAGATACTGTCTCAATCCATACAAGAGCAGGTGGAGCTGCGGGCCTCATTGGAGGAAAGTATAGCGGAGGTTACTGCCAGGATTCGCCTCCTAGAAGACCAGAGGGCCCAACTTATATTAGATCTTGAGCGGGCCCAGGCTGAGCACATCTCGTCCAAGGAGGAAGAGGCAGTTGTTACTCGCCATATTCTTTTTCTGACTCACCAACGGCAGGAGTTGGACGCCAAGCATGAGAACAATACTGCTCTCGAGGCTGTGGAGATGATACGGCAGGAAGCTGAACGCCGGGTCTTGGTGACTGCAGAGACTCGGGCAGCAGACTTGAGGCGTCGGATCGAAGAGCTGTCCGCCAATCCCAATGATGCCTAGGGATTTGTAGTCTTTTCCTCTATTTTTTTGTTATATGCTGGGGATGTAATCTTTTACTTTTTAGATGAAAAATAAAGAATTTTATGGTGTGTTCATCTTTTGTTGTCATGAACTTGTGATTTGTGTAGACCTATTATCTTTTGTGCACCTTGGTCGTTAGGTACAGATAATAAGTTTAAGAGAACCAATATATTTGCTCAGAGGTAATATGGACGTGGCAAATATGGGGTTCGAATGGTGGAATCTTCCTACTCAGAGGTGTTATGGACGTGGTAGGAATGACTCTGGGGAGATACGCGG
Organism: Iris pallida; assembly: GCA_029216955.1. Taxonomy (NCBI): domain Eukaryota; kingdom Viridiplantae; phylum Streptophyta; class Magnoliopsida; order Asparagales; family Iridaceae; genus Iris; species Iris pallida. The sequence goes on along the minus strand of JANAVB010030259.1, from coordinate 57,533 downwards.
AACTACTCAGAGGTAATATGGACATGGAAGTTCTGCGATCAATGTACGACAACGCAGGGGTTGTCTGTACGGGATGTTTACTCAGAGGTAATATGGACGTGGTAAAAATGATGGGTAGCGTAGTCTTACGGAGCGTAAGATTCCGAAAGCATAGGATTTTTGTGAAAGGGAGGTGAATGTGAGCTCTGATGATCAGGTCCACTGACTCCCTTACTTGGTAGAGGTGGAAGTATATATCTGAAATTTGTCAAGAGTAGTACTTCTTTAGGAGCTTGCCGTTGATGGGCATCATGAACAAGTCCCCGTTTGAGCAGGCGAGGCGGTAAGCACCGTTTGAGTATACCGTCTCTATGATGAAAGGTCCCTCCCATTTGGGTTCAAACTTTCCTGGTGTTTTGTGAGTCAACACCATCGACCTTCTGACTGCCAGGTTGCCTACTTGGAAAGTCATCTACTTGACCTTCTTGTTGAAAGCCTGTGATATACGGACTTGATAGAGTTCGATACGCTGTTGAGCTAGGAGACATTTTTCGTCAAGTGCCTCCAATTCTCGTAGACGGCGACATTGATTGTCTTCTTCTCTTAGTTGATTTTTTATCGCTATGTGGAGTAAGGGTATCTGGATCTCGAAAGACAGTACCACTTTGTTCTCGTAGACTAAGAAGAATGGGGTGTTGCCCGTCGAAGTCTGTACTATTGTACGGTAGGCCCAAAGGAATTCGTCGAGATTTTCGTCCCAGTCGTGTTTGTTAGATGACACGACTTTTTTGAGTAGCCTGACGATAGTCTTGTTAAAAGCCTCGGCCAATCCATTTGCTGCCGGATTGTAGGCAGTTGATGCCACGTTCTGAATGCGGTTCCTGTCACAGAATCTGCTGAAAACATGGCCGATGAACTGAGGACCGTTATCGTAGATAATCCTCCAAGTTACCCCAAAATGGTAGATAACATGGTGCTTGATGAAGCTGATCACCCTAGAGCTCTTCACTTCCGCCAGTGGAACTGCTTTTGCCCATTTGGAGAAGTAGTCAGTGATAGCTAGAATGAAGCGGTGTCCCCTCGATGAAGGAGGGGTGATAGTTCCTGCAATGTCCATGCCCCAAGCTTCGAAGGGCCAGGAGGCGACCGTAGGATGTAGTGGTTCCGACGGTGTATGGATGAAGTCGGCGTGAAACTGGCAAGTATGGCACTTTTTGGCATAGTCGACGACGTCGGCTGCCATGGTTGGCCAGTAGTAACCCATGCGTAGCAGTCGATCTTGCAACTTAGGCCCAGGTTGATGGGCCTCGCAAGTTTTGTCATGAGCTTCTCGAAGGGCTTCGGCTGCTTCTTCGTTGGACAGGCATCGAAGGAGAAGTCCATCGTATGTGCGTCGGTACAGCATTTTAGTAGCTGTATCGTAATAGAATCGAAGGGAACGCCTCCTGACTGAGACGGCTTCTTTCGGGTCTTCTGGGAGAATTTTGTAGACAGCGAAGTTGATGAACGGGAACCTGCAGTCTCAGACATTAACACCAGCACTTGTTGACATGGCATGGGCCATTTATGAGCATAGGTTATTTTTAGGACAGAAGGACAGACCAAGTCTCGACCAACTACCATGACGTAGTGTTGAGTCCCGAGGGGTGCTGCCAATGAGGCTGCGAGGCTAGCCAGAGCGTCAGCCTCCAGGTTTTGTAACCGAGATATGTGTTCTATGAAGAACTTGGTGAAGGTTGAAATAATATTCAATGTGACTCATGGTAAGGAACCAGATCTTCATAGCGAACTTCGTATTGCCCTCTGATCTGGTTAACAATGAGTTTTGAGTCGCCGTAGGATTCCAGATGATCCACCTCCAACTGTTGTGCCAGCTGGAGTCCCATGATGAGAGCGTTGTACTCGGCAACATTGTTGGAGCACGGCTTCGAAAGGGAGTAAGCACGCTGGATGACCAGCTGATCGGGAGAGACCAAGACTACCCCCACTCCGACGATGATTTAGCCTTTGGGGCCTGTTCTTGAAGCGCCATCGAAAAACATCCGCCAGACGGAGCTTTTTTCGGTGACATTTGATTCTTCGACCTCATCCGGGATGTCTTCATAGAGTATGGAGGACTCTGGGATGGGGTACGCAACTAAAAAGTTGGCCAGAGCTTGACCCTTGATGGCTTTTTGTGGAACGAACACCATATTGTACGGCATCAACAGGATCGCCCATGTAGCTAGCCGGGAGTTCAATGATCCTGGTTTCGTCAAGAGAAGCTTGAGCGAATTGACTCGGGAGATGACATGAATTGTCTGGCCCGAGACATAATGGCGAGTCTTCTGGATAGCGAACACCAAAGCCAAAAACTCCTTTTCAACGGGGTTGTACCGGTGTTCGACCCCGATCAGTATCCTACTGAGGTAGTAGATAGCTTGCTCGTAGCCTACATCGCTGTTCTGAGCCAGTAGAGCACCGAGGGAATGATCCATGGCACGGACGTAGAGGAAAAATGGTTTGCCTGTGACGGGTGCCACCAGGACTAGCAGGCTCGTCAAGTAAGCCTTGATATCATCGAAAGCTTTCTGGCATTCCTCTGTCCAGATATAGGAGACCCTCTTCTTCATGAGCTGGATGAAGGGTTGACATTTTTTGGAAAGGTTTTCTATAAACCTTCGAATGTATGCCAGACGCCCCTGCAGGCCTCGAAGTTCTCGGAGGTTCTTCGGAGGGTCCATGTCAAGGATGGCCTTGGTCTTCTCGGGATCGACATGAATGCCTTTCGCCGTGATAATGAAGCCCAAAAACTTTTTGCTAGAAATCCCAAGGAAGGATTTAGCGAGGTTCATCTTGATTTGATGCATTTTCATGAGATCGAAGACTGTCTTTAGGTCTTGTAGGTGATCACCTTTGAGACGGCTCTTGACAGTGATATCATCAACATAGCATTCGACTGTTTTGCGAAGATGTTGACGAAAGATGGTACTCATAGCTCGTTGGTATGTAGCACCAGCATTCTTCAAGCCGAAGGGCATCACTGTGACGTGTGCTTTGCATCATCGGGAAACATTTTGATCTGGTTGTAGCCTGAATACCCGTCCATGAAAGACATGCGTTCGAATCTGCATGTATTATCGATTATTACGTCGGTGATCGGAAGCGGGAATTCGTCTTTTGGGCAAGCAGCATTGAGATCTCTAAAGTCGATGCAGACCCGTATCTTCCCATTCTTTTTGGTGACAGGGACGACGTTGGCCACCCAATCCGGGTGTTATTCTTCACAGATAAACCCGCTGGCCAGGAGTTTGTCTACCTCCTGATCGATAGCGTTCATGATGTCAGGACGAAAGCATCGCTGTTGTTGTTTTATAGGCTTGGCATTAGGTAAGATGTTACGCCTATGCATTGCGATCTGGGGATCAAGTCCAGGCATATCTTCGTAGCCCCAGGCGAAGACGTCGATATATTCTTTAGCTAGTTGGATTAAAGATTCCTGATCTGGTCCCTTTAGACTCTTGCTGATGAAGATGGGTTTGGAAGAAGATCCATCCCCCAGGTCGATCTTGTTTGCCATGAAATATAAAAGAACAGAACAATTAACGGAGGACTGGACTTTTAATTCACAATACAAACTCGCTTGTACAAAGAAAGCCTAGGAACGAAAACCTAGGTACAGTAATCTAAGTACGATTATTTATTTTAGATTCTGGGGGGTGACGGTAGAGGCTCGGAAAAGCGACGGCAGCTCTGCCTTACTCCTTGGACGATCGGGTACAGCCTTGGCTCTGTAGAAGGATTGCTTGGCGTTGCTAAAGAAATGCTCTCCTTTCAGGCTCTGTATATTCTCTCTAGCTCTCTGGCTCTCTATGTCTCTGAGAATCTCCTCTTTCTCTGTATATCTCTCTGTATGTCTCTGTATATGTCTGTATATCCTCGCAAGGGAATGGCACCTTGCTATTTATAAGAGTGGAGGGCATCTTTAGGGTTTGCAATGATTGCCCATTCTTAAAAGTTGGCGGCTAAGGATCATTGGATCTGGGCCGTTCATCGAGATTTGAGCAATAAATGTGATTGCATCAAATCTTTTGTGGGTAATTAATGATGATTGACATAAATCCTCCTGATTTGTCATGCCAACCTCGGATTTCTCGACACGTGTCATTAATTTGCTTATTTGCAAATGATCTGATTTGATCCCAATATTTTATTGGGATTTGTTGAGGGATTTCGATTAATTTGATGCCACGTGCCCCGCTATCATGCCACGTGTCTTAACCGCAAGTCATTGCAAAAATCTGAGCCACACGAGGGTTGCTCCGTATTGAGCCGCATAAGGCTGGCCACGTGTCAAGGCTGCTTGAGAGTGGCCCCCTGAACATTTGGACCGCATGGTAATGATTTGAGCCGCATGAGTGTGGATGACCGCATGATGGGTGCCTTCTTCGTGAACCGCATGAAGATAGTCTTCGTGAGCCGCAAGGGGATAGTCTTCGTGAGCCGCATGGGGCTAGTCTTCGTGAGCGGCATGGGACAGCTTCGGCCTGAGCCGCACGGGGTGGTCTCTACTTGAGCCGCATGCGACTGTCCACGTGTCAAGGCCGTATGACAGTTTCTGGATCTCGGGGGATCGTGTCAGAGATTTTCTTTGTTTTCCTAGGAGTCTGCCATTATGACGGAGTTATAATCGTATTTTTGTGTCAGGGCTATCACATGTCAGAGCTGTCAGCCGTCAAAGCATTTAATACAGTAAAGGACAAACGGAAGAGCTGTTTGTAGGCCACGTGGCTCCTCTCCGAGCCGCATAGAACTTGTTTGAGCCGCATAGATCCTTGATCCGTATGGATCCTTGAGCCGCACGAACTCTCTGAGCCGCATGGGCGCTCCCTGGCCGCATGGAACTTTCCTTATTCTTTTCTATGCTTCTACAAGACCCCCTTCAAAGTTTTCAATTTGCAAAATTAAAATACTTTGAATAAGAAGCATGGCCATGTATAAATTCTTCTGGCCGTATATGATGTCCTGGCCGCATGGATGTCTCGGCCGAATGGATGTCTCGGCCGCATGGATGTCTCAGCTGTATTGAGTCAATCAGCCGCAGGGAGTTTCGGGCCGCATAGCTCCTTGCCACGTGTGCGCGTCATTAATTGCCTTAAATTTGTTTTAGTGCCGCCTTTTGGGGAAATCCCAAGGGTCGGCTCATTAAATCTTTGGATTTTATGCCCTGGGTGAATCTCCTTTATGAGAGAGGGGACAATATCCTAGGAGTCGGTTTCGTCTTTTTCGAGGCAGTTATTAGTCTACGTGTTCCCCCCTCTCTTGTCCTCCTATAAATAAGAGGAGTTTAAGAGAGAAAACTTCTTTACTTTCTCTTCTACTTCGAACTTTCCCTACCCCATTGTCATCCTCTTCTTCAATCACCAATGGCTCCCAAGAAGACCGTTGCGGCGAAGGAAAAGAAGGCGGCATCTTCGTCGTCTGCGACGGTGAAGGTCAAGACAACTGCCTCTACTTCGACCGCGGCTGCTCCTCCGCCGGCCGTCGTGCCCGCAGCTCATCCTGACGTTCATCCCCCTATTGCTGGTAAGGACTTTGTGTGGGTTTAAAGAACCCTAACTGCTATGGCTACGTCGCATGCTTTATGCACGAGCCTTTATTTTTATGTGAACCGCATGTTCGTCCTATGGTCGAGCCGCGAGTCGTATAAGAATAGCCACTGTGGCCACATACGCGCTTCGCCAACGAAGCCGCATAAGCTACACTGAGCCGCATAGATTCGCACGCGTTTATCTGTCACGTGGTCCGCACGAATTTATCCGATCCCTGCGGGCCCTATGTAAGCACTGTCGCATGACCCTCCACTAAATGGAGCTGCATGAATGTTCTTCTGAGCTTGAGCCACACGCGGCTTCAGTAAGTTAGAGCCGCATAAGTGTTCTCCTGAGCCGCATGAGGCTTCGTTATGTTGGAACCGCATAAGCTCAAAAGCACCCATTAGTTCCTTTTTTGTCCATCTTTTTAACTTATCTTTTTTTGTCTTCTTCTCAGTAAATTTGCCGGTTAATGCTACTGGAGAGCTCCTGGTAGGCAGTGCCCAAGATGCTCTGGGCTATAGGTACGACCATATAGTTCAGCATATGACGGACCAGTTTTTGAGTGACGAGCCTCCGGCGAGATTGAATGCCCTCAAGAACCAACCTTTCTATTTTCTTAACGCTATGATGAACTCGGGGAAATTAGAAGAGGAATACTTGAAGCCCGCATTCTTCTTTAGAGACGCCTTGACTGTGAAGAACAGTCAGATTCTGGAGGTGTCAGAGAACTGGAGTTTTATTTTTAACGGGATGGCGATCCGCATCTCCCGGATGGAGCGTCACTTCCCTTTATCTTGGTTTAATATGCTCCCACTGGACCGGAAGATGGAAGATTCTTTAACTCCTACCTGAAGTGGGATGTTTGTGGGAGATATCTATTATAACGATAGCCTGAAGTCAGTGTGTGCGGGCAAGGTGCACACCAGCCGTTCTGTAATGGGATTGGCCCCGGGTACTTTCTTGAATGTGCCGGGTCCCAATTTTACGTTTTCTACAGCGGACACTTTTATGAACCAACTTGCTCGGAAGGGCTCCTATCCCATTGGTCGGTTGATGCTCCCTAGCTGGATACATCCCATTCCCTCGTGGACCAATCTGTCTATGTGGATTTTACGAAAGTATGAGTCCTTTCTGTGTGAGATTGGTCTTTACCATGCTATTTGGGGCACCAGCCATGGCTTGCCTATAAACAATAGATTATTTATATCTCTGCTGGAGATGTATAACCGCCGTACGGGAACCTTCTATACACCCGTAGGAGAAATGGGGCTTGCGCTCCACGAAATGCATGCGATCTCCAAGCTTCCTTGGGGGGACGAAGCTTTTGAGGCGTATACTCCTACGAATGAGGAGTTCGAAGAGTTGGAAAGACGGTATCCAGGCTTCGTAGCTCTTTATCAAGAGATATTGTGCTATTATAGCACATGTCATCAAATAGCCAAAAAGGAGAGCAGCTCGAAAAGGAATGCCCCTCATACCAAGGACTGGGCGCGCTATCTCTTCACGACGGATGCCTCAGGTCAAGTTACTCCCCAACGTCCTCAATCTCGGGAGGCGGTTAAAGCCTTAGTGTCGTCAGCAAAGAGGGTGGCCACCACCAGCGATAGATTCAGGAGTCAGACCGACTCTTTCGGTTATTTCTATCAGGACACCCAAGAGTTGTCAGAGAAGGCGCTCCTGGCGAGATTCTTGATGATATGGCTGCAAAATTGTGTAGTCTCAGGAGGAGTAGGTTCTATCGAGAGGATCAGTCGCAATTTCATCCTTCCGGCTGTGAAGTTAGTTTTACGAGTCCGGCTAGCTCTCCTCCCAGCTACGGTGGCAAGCATACACCGTGGCCTTCGCACTTTCACATCCAAGGTCATTGCCCGCGATGTGACAAAATATTTTGAACGGACCGAGCTGCCCTATTATTATTTGATGGGGTGGCTGTTGATGCATTATCCGTCTTTGATGAGACCGGGCTCTGAAGATGGCGTAACTGATGACGACGCTTTTATCTTCCGCTATCGTAATGAGTCTTGGGAATTCGAGACCATACGTGCTTGCCGAATGGCACTGGTGAGGGCCGACATGTACAACATTTTCGTATCTGTCCCTCGTTTTACTGATGAGGAAATAGCGGCTGTCCATCTCGACGGTATTGGGCCCCATCAACTCCTGGACGGCCAGATGCTTCTGTGGCTGCGTAACATCCGTCATGCTCATCTGGTGTATCGCAACCATAACACTGTCTTCCTGGAGCCTTATCTGTCTAGCAGGTTCGTCCGACAATTTGGATATAGTCAGCTTTTTCTAGACAGCCCCAGCTCTTATCTGGGTTTTGACGGTAGCCTTCTTGACGGTATCAGAGCCTGGCATTACTATGACACATTCCATACCCGTACCATTTTCTCAGTTCCTGCTATCAAGGCGTCGGTAGAGATCTTGTATATGGCGGCTCTGTACCACGTCATGGCGAATAAGCCCCCTGTTGGTTTTAACCTGGGTACCAGTTTCATCGTTGGTACCGGCCTGGATGAGGGTTCCCAGGGGGCCAAGACAAGGAAGAGGAAGAACAGAGTCGAAGTGCCGGATTCGGACTCCGCTGCTGCAGATGACGAAGGCGACGAGCATGATGGAGATGACTCTTCCCTTCCGGCGGCTGATGTAGGGGCGGATCAGCCGCCTGTTTTGCCAGATGAAATGGTGGTAGATCAGCCATCCGTTGCACCCGGCCCTGTACGAAAGCGTAGCCGGCAACTTTCTCCTGTCGGCGGCTTTCTTCGTTCTCGGAAACTGGCTATGGCCAGACACCGCGGGCTAACTATAAAGGAAAGAGGCGAAGAAGTTGACCCCGCATCAGAGGTAAACAAGTTACTACCGGTCCTTCCTTTCTTCTAGCTTTGATTTTAATCATCTTCCTTCCCTCCTGTAGGCGTCAGAAGAAGAGGACTCTCGAGTTGCCGAGGTCGTGACTCGGGATGACGGGCGCTCCGGTGAGCCTGCCCCTGAAATTGCTGAATTCTGTCTAGATGATGCTGATCGAGTTGCCTATTGTCACGACCCACACCCTAGAGTTAGGGCACGAGAACGTAACAACGCCCAGCCTACGCCGCAGTGTCGACGGTAGAACGCTGTCCTGGGTCTCAATGCATCTAACAGTATAAGACTAAACAGTTTATACTCCCCGAATGGGGGTGACATAGCAGATACAGTCTCAATCACATCTAAGGTAGAGCATGATAAAGATAGATAAAACATGAAATCCAAAATAAATACAGGAGATAGAAGTCTAAGTGTCTAAGATACATAAACCCAGAAATACATCTCAAAACTCAAATACAGTAATCCACAAAGTACATACAACTCCAGACAAAATGAAATAACTATCTAAACAACCTCTACTGTGTCTCCTCTAGGCTAGCAGGCAATCCCAGGCCATCTGTAAAATTTATCAACAGGTCCAGTCAGGACAGGAGCGAGTACAGTACATCTCAACAGTTCATAGCAGGTTAGAAATATAATCATGCAGTAAAGATATAGATACTGAAGAAATGCAGTAGATAAACAGAGAGAGAGAACTGTAATAGAAATATCTACTATAAGTAAAGAGCTACCAGTGACTAGTGATTTAGAGCACAAAGTTGACATGTGAACGGCTTGATTGTACATGGCTATACTAAAGAGGCGTACATGGCTATTCTACTTTGGAATTGTTCACATGGCTATTTATACTCCCCCGTACCCCCAATTAATACACAAGGATCCAACCAGTTTATGTTATGATTCTATGTAATAACCCCCGAAGGGTGGTACATAGTAGTCCCAAAAATGGGGATTCTAGGAGACTCTAGGATACCCAGTAAATGGGATAAGAGATTCTAGGATACCCAGTAAATGGGATAAGAGATTCTAGGAGACTCTGTGATCATAAGGGTATATGTCACAAGTAATCAAAGAACCAAAGAAGCATATGATACGCTATGTAAGTGAAACGCACAGAACATAGAGTACCCGATGCTCCCTGAAGGGATAACATCTCAGGGTGGGATCCATATTGCACTAATCCGTGTGACCAACGTGCCAGTATCAATTAAAGTAATTTAATGCAGGAAAATAATTCTAAGCAGGATATGAAATGATCAGAGAATGTACTCGCCTGATAACCTGAACAGCTGATAAGTATAGGGGGGTCCAACTGAAGCCACAGAGTCCTATTTAAAGCAACACAGGTTACAAGGTGTTCAAGTTGTAATAAATGAATCCACAAACAATCTATTTTATTCTAGGTTCTTCTAAGTCAAAATAACTCTAGGTCGACTCCGGTCAATAATCTAGTCAAACTAGGTCAAGTGTTGACTTACAGTTGACTTTGGGTCAACTGGTCAACTCTGGTCGAATAGGATCAATTCTAGTCTAATATAAAGTGTACTTCGTTATTTGTACGTCGAAACTTACGACACGCAAATCGAGATAAGAAGATTATCGGTAAGGTTGATAATTTATTATAGTGATCCACGTGTCCAACTTGTCAATTTCAGCAATGTGAGATCACTGGAATTGACTGATCTCAGTTTCGTTGTACTAATTCCGAATTACGAACATTATAAGAATTAATTATTAATTAATTTATAAAAAGACTAAACTTAGAGAAATTATCAACAAACATTGTCGGACAATGAAATAAACATCGCCAACGTGTCCAGAATGGTCAAATTAGCTAGGATAGCCTACCCAACGGTCCAATTTGGACACAAGGGCAAAAAAGTTAATTTCGGGTCAAAACGGTATCCGTGTCGGAGCCGTTTTGTACCGAAAAATGTGCAAGAAAATAAGTCTATAAAATATAACAAATTATATGTCCACGAAACCAGAATGACGATACAAACCCAATGGTATCTCCAGAATTGGATTCCGTTGACCCGATCTCAATTTGGCCCATTGACCAGAACTTGGAATTTCGGTTTGCACGGAAATGCGTGCCGGAGCCAAAATTCTCAAAACTCAGCAAACTACCTATCAATGAGTCCAAAATGATGATACGAACTCAACGGTATCTTCGGAATTGGATTCCGATGAGCCGATCTCAATTTGGCCCGTTGGCCCGGGTATTGGTATCCGACTTGCACCGAAATGCGTGTCGGATCCAATGTCCACCAAAACCTAGCAAATTATATGTCAACGAGTCCAGAATGACGATACGAACTCAACGGTATATCCGGAATTGGATTTCGATGAGCCAACGTCAAAAAGTCCCGTTGACCCAGAATGTGGGATCCACTTTGCACCGAAAAACGTGCCAGGGCCCACGTTCTCCAAATCTAACAAATTTTATATGAAAACATACTATAACGACGCCACAAGTCTAATGGTGGTGTCAGAAATGAAATCTGGAGTCCCGTGTTCAAAAATAGAATTTTACAAGTTGGAAATTATGAATTCGGACGGCCAACTTTGGCGTCAAATTCAACCAATCAAACAAGCTCACAATAAAACGAAACTGGAGGGGTAGTAAGAGGGTTATACCAGCTTCGAACCGGAACTGGTAGCACGCCAAATAGAGCTGCGGTGGAGGAGATACAAGCTGACGAAGTTGGCCCCGCAAAACTGTCCAAATTTAATACAATTTAAACGATCAACTTGGTGGCCAGTTTTGATGTATCAAACGATAAAATTAACGGATGAAAATTGACAGGGATGAAGGTGGATATACCAAGATTGTGTCGGAGCGAAGAAGTCGACGATCCAACGGTCGAATCTCCGGGAAAACGTGCACGAAGTCGCTGTGATGGAGCGCCGAAACGAACTCGATCCCACGCGCGTCACGACGGGACGTCGTGCAAAACGTACGAATCGCCTCGACAGCGCATCCCGGAGGACGGTGGCCGTCAGGGAGAGGCTCGCCTGAGTTCGCCCGGTGGGGGGCCACCCACGGCGGGGGTCGCCGGAGCCACGGCGGCGTGTGGCGGCGCCAGCACTCGCGCGCGCGCTCTATGGCGTCCTCTGCCGCTGCTGGTGGTGGTGGCGCTGCTGCGCGCTGTTGGTGGCGGCGCGGCGGCCAACCACGACGAGGCGGCGGGGACGTAGAGAGGTGAACGGTGGTGGTTGCGTGGAGGTGGAGATGATGGTTGCGATTTTGATAGATGGAGTTGGAGTAGGAGAGGTGGAGGAGATGGAGGAGAATGGTGGGGAGTGGTCGTCGTGGGGGAGGCCGACGGCGATGGCCGGAGCCAAGGGGAGGTGAGGTCGAGCTGATGAAGGTGGTGGCGTGTGGTGTGTGGTCGGGGTGTTTGCAGCTGTTGTTGGTTGTTTTTGTTGTTGTGAGTGTATAGAAATATATTAGGAAGAGAGAGATAGAGATTGAAACATTAAGTGAAATAAATGAGAGGAAAAGAGAGGTAAAAAGTAATGTGGGAGTTAGGGCCGGCCAACCTAGGCTGTGAGTGAGTGTGGGAAAGTTAGAAAATGAATGGTGATGATTTAATTGGGGAATCAATGGCTTGGAATTGATTAGAGGGAAAAGGGCCATTCCTATGAGGAATTAAATAAATAGAAATTTCCAATAAATATTAGAAATAGGTAGAAGGATATCTGATATTATTTTTTCAAGAATAATGATCTGAGGGTGTCATGATGGAGGGTAGCACGAAGCTGGACTGGACTCGGTGGAGCCGGATTGGATCAAAACCGGACATTGTGCTAAAATCTAATTAAAATTAGGTGTTGATGATCATGAGTGAATAAGTAGCACATGGGGATTCCAATAAATGGGACATAAGTGGCGGACGGGTAGTAGGCTCAATGTAGGCCATGTCCATAATTGGGACGGACAGGTTTTGGTCGACAGGGGACCCACAAATCAAGTTGGAAGATGAATGTGACGCCGTGGAGTGAAATAAAATTGGGTCACGTGTCGGGAAAGTTGTGTGAATCAAATGGAGCACAGAATGACGTGTCTGAGTGGGACACGAAGGTCAAGGGTGAAGAGCGTCTCGAGTAGATCATCAATGAGGAGTTGGTTTCAAGAAACTGACTGGTCTTGCGCTCCCAAATTAAAAGTCACGGTAACGTGCTAATAATGATCAAGGAAAAGAGTGGGAAAAATTAATTAATGATCAAATGGTCTAAATCGACCCGAAGTTCAGCGAAGCAAAAAGAGCACAAGGGAACAAGTTTTAGTGGGACACCATATACCGTCATGAAGGTAATCCTGTCCACTCCAAAACTCATGAAGAAGATTTCCATAGTTGAACATCCCTGACACTCCAAATATCAATGGCACAGAAAAGTACACATAAGGAAAATAACAAAATAAATTATTTATCGAAATCAAATCAATCAGAAAATTAAAATAAAATGAAAAAAAATCAACCCGAAATTTAGGGTGCTCACATCCTACCCACCTTATAAAAATTTCGTCCTCGAAATTAAAATGTTCGTAATCCTTCTAGGTCAAACCCCCACAATCAAAGTCCCAGAACTTAAATAAATCATACCATCAAAAGGACGACATACAAGGTCATCGCATACGGTGGTAGTGAAAGTCTCATCTAGGTATACTAGTCATGCTAACTGAATCGGTCATAGGGTATCAAGATACACAAGCAGTCTAGGGTGTTAAACCAGAAAAGACACAGAATAGCAAATCATCAAAACTGTAAAGCAGTCTACCATCCTATATAAAAACTTGGTACTTCTCAAAAATAAATAAGGATGACTACCAATCATCAAAAAGGGGTACTATCCCAAGAAAATCAAAATCACAAGGTACCATCCCAAGAAAATCAAAATCACAAGTTTAATTAAAGAAAGTCGATTACATTGAAATCCAATCACAATATATATAGAGAGCGTTAGAGGGGAAAAACTAGCATTATGTGTATGGGGACATGTCCATATGGTTAGATAGTAGGCGTGTGTGTACGTGAATATACATGAAATTGTATATGAGGATTTGGGTTTCAAACAATAGCTATCCCGCTACACTACTCATGGCATATGGGTTAACAACCTACAAGACACAACTTATTTAATCATAACATGCATGGCTAACCATATATATATATATATAAAGAGGTAGAGATTTAGTTATGTATCTATATACATTATAACATGTATGTCTAAGCCCTATATATATCTATCTAGGTATATAATCATAACATAGAGGGGAAGGGTTAGGTTACATGACAGTGTATACTAAGTTAGGATGTGTGTGTGTCCTTGTACAGGGTTATAGCTTAGTATTGAAGGTTAAATCCAGTTTTAATTCTGCATTTACATACAAAATCTGAAATGAGCTAACATTTAAACAAGTGTAATATTAACATAGTACAATTTCAAAATTTAGGAGTTTGAAACATCACAACTAATTTCAATGCTCCCAATACATCCTAACATGATAGAAATGAAACCCTAGCATACTATCAATACATTTATTTACGCATACAGTTCAATATTACATGTTAAATCTGAAATCGAACTAAACATTTGAATCAATGTAAAAATGTTAACATGTATTCAGTTTTCAGGATTTTGGAAAAAAAATTCAACATCAAAACCAACTCAATGTTTATCACAGACTAACATGTAAGAATATGAAACCTAACATTATATCCCTACGTGCAACAATGTACAAGCTCTAAATATTACATTCAAAACAACAATTTGATCTAACCTTTAATATCCAGTATCAAGGGTTAATATGTATACGGTCTCAGATTTTACAAATTTAACATAACTTAACCAATTTCTCTAAAAATTGAAACCCTGCAGATATCATACATGTGCAGTTATGTAAACAAAGCTAACAACATGTAACCTATATTTGAACTACGACTTTAAACTGGAAAAACCAGGAATATTGGGGTTTGGAAATTAACATCAACAACATATTAATATTTATTTAGATAGGTTGGAAGTCAAGCGTAGCATGCATATGTATCAGGCAAAGTGTCTGTTATATATATATATTCATGTGCATTCTTATGTCCCAAATAAAATAAAATTTTGCATCAGGACCAACATTTAAATTCCTATCAAAATTGCAGAGTAGGTGATTGACAAAATCAAGACAGTTTTATTATCATTATTATTTAATACAAGAATAACAGCAAGAAAGAAATAACGACAAAATCTGTTCTGCTTATCTGTTTAAAGAAGGAACCATTTTGAAATCCAGAGTTAAATTACCAAATCCAAGATAAAGTCTAGCAAAATCATCGATTCATTGTATTAAGAAGAACTCATAGCAAAAAATTTCACAAGGTTTATAAAACCAACTAAACTTACTCCTGAGTTAAATAATAGGAAACTAGACAAAACAAACAAATAATAATTCTTTTCTCTTTTTTTTTGAATGACTGAAACAAAAGTAGAGAAAACATGTTCAAAAATATTTAAGGTGCAATCCGATAATCATATGCGTCTATCCAAAATTGTGTACTCTAAATCCTCGTCATACTAGTAAGCAAGGCTACGATAATCACAGAGCCCTTGACTTATGCACATATCTCTAGAATCATGGTATTTAACATTTTTGCGGTGCCGCTAGCTTGGCTGCGAAAACCTTAAATTCCCACACCCGAGAAATATATCCAGAGTCAGACTATATGTCCTCACCATGCTGGCTAATGTAACTATAGAAGACTAGATTCCATAACATAGATGACCTAGCCCATATAATTTCATCTTGCCAAAAATTAAATTAAATCAACAATGAATACCCAAAAATCAAATTTATCATGAACATCAAAATTCAAAAGTGAACAAAAATCCATTAAATACAAACTCGGATGCAATAGCTATCATCAAAATTCAAATTCGACAATCATCCATCAAAATCAATAATTACAAACTCGAATTCAATAATAATCTATAAAAATCAAATTTAACAACAGAAAGTAAAGATAATTAAATCAAGGGAAGAAGAGTTTTCAAATCGGAGTTAAAATAAGATTCTCAAGGGTCGTCCTAGGAATCTCTCAAGGGATCCTAACTGTGATTGAGTACCTTTAAAATATATCCTAATCCTACTGCAGGCTGTAGTGGTACTATAATTCGAATACCACTACATAAACTCGACCTGTATGGGCCACCACTAAAAACGTGTCACGACCCGCACCCTAGAGTTAGGGCACGAGAACGTAACAACGCCCAGCCTACGCCGCAGTGTCGGCGGTAGAACGCTGTCCTGGGTCTCAATGCATCTAACAGTCTAAGACTAAACAGTTTATACTCCCCGAATGGGGGTGACATAGCAGATACAGTCTCAATCACATCTAAGGTAGAGCATGATAAAGATAGATAAAACATGGAATCCAAAATAAATACAGGAAATAGAAGTCTAAGTGTCTAAGATACATAAACCCAGAAATACATCTCAAAACTCAAATATAGTAATCCATAAAGTAAATACAACTCCAGACAAAATGAAATAACTATCTAAACAACCTCTACTGTGTCTCCTCTAGGCTAGCAGGCAATCCCAGGCCATCTGTAAAATTTATCAACAGGTCCAGTCAGGACAGGAGCGAGTACAGTACATCTCAACAGTTCATAGCAGGTTAGAAATATAATCATGCAATAAAGTAAGATATAGATACTGAAGAAATACAGTAGGTAAACAGAAAGAGAGAACTGTAATAGAAATATCTACTATAAGTAAAGAGCTACCAGTGACTAGTGATTTAGAGCACAAAGTCGACATGTGAACAGCTTGATTGTACATGGCTATACTAAAGAGGCGTACATGGCTATTCTACTTTGGAATTGTTCATATGGCTATTTATACTCCCCCGTACCCCCAATTAATATACAAGGATCCAACCAGGTTATGTTATGATTCTATGTAATAACCCCCGAAGGGTGGTACATAGTAGTCCCAAAAATGGGGATTCTAGGAGACTCTAGGATACCCAGTAAATGGGATAAGAGATTCTAGGATACCCAGTAAATGGGATAAGAGATTCTAGGAGACTCTGTGATCATAAGGGTATATGTCACAAGTAATCAAAGAACCAAAGAAGCATATGATACGCTATGTAAGTGAAACGCACAGAACATAGAGTACCCGTTGCTCCCTGAAGGGATAACATCTCAGGGTGGGATCCATATTGTACTAATCCGTGTGACCAACGTGCCAGTATCAATTAAAGTAATTTAATGCAGGAAAATAATTCTAAGCAGGATATGAAATGATCAGAGAATGTACTCGCCTGATAACCTGAACAGTTGATAAGTATAGGGGGGTCCAACTGAAGCCACAGAGTCCTATTTAAAGCAACACAGGTTACAAGGTGTTCAAGTTGTAATAAATGAATCCACAAACAATCTATTTTATTCTAGGTTCTTCTAAGTCAAAATAACTCTAGGTCGACTCCGGTCAATAATCTAGTCAAACTAGGTCAAGTGTTGACTTACAGTTGACTTTGGGTCAACTGGTCAACTCTAGTCGAACAGGGTCAATTCTAGTCTAATATAAAGTGTACTTCGTTATTTGTACGTCGAAACTTACGACACGTAAATAGAGATAAGAAGATTATCGGTAAGGTTGATAATCTTATTATAGTGATCCACGTGTCCAACTTATCAATTTCAGCGATGTGAGATCACTGGAATTGACTGATCTCAGTTTCGTTGTACTAATCCCGAATTACGAACATTATAATAATTAATTATTAATTAATTTATAAAAAGACTAAACTCAGAGAAATTATCAACAAATATTGTCGGACGATGAAATAAACATCGCCAACGTGTCCAGAATGGTCAAATTAGCTAGGATAGCCTACCCAACGGTCCAATTTGAACACAAGGGCAAAAAAGGTAATTTGGGTCAAAACGGTGTCCGTGTCGGAGCCGTTTTGCATCGAAAAACGTACAAGAAAACAAGCCTATAAAATATAACAAATTATATGTCCACGAAACCAGAATGACGATACGAACCCAACGGTATCTCCAGAATTGGATTCCGCTGACCCGATCTCAATTTGGCCCGTTGACCAGAACTTGGAATTCCGATTTGCACGAAAATACGTGTCGGAGCCCAAGTTCTCAAAACTCAGCAAACTACCTGTCAACGAGTCCAGAATGATGATACGAACTCAACGGTATCTTCGGAATTGGATTCCGATGAGCCGATCTCAATTTGGCCCGTTGACCCGGGTATTGGTATCCGACTTGCACCAAAATGCGTGCCGGATCCAATGTCCACCAAAACCTAGCAAATTATATGTCAACGAGTCCAGAATGACGATACGAACTCAACGGTATATCCGGAATTGGATTTCGATGAGCCGGCGTCAAAAAGTCCCGTTGACCCTGAATGTGGGACCCACTTTGCACCGAAAAATGTGCCAGGGCCCACGTTCTCTAAATCTAACAAATTTTACATGAAAACATGCCAGAACGACGCCACAAGTCTAATGGTGGTGTCAGAAATGAAATCTGGAGTCCCGTGTTCAAAAATAAAATTTTATAAGTTGGAAATTACGAATTCGGACGGCCAACTTTGGCGTCGAATTCAACCAATCAAACAAGCTCACAATGAAACGAAACTGGAGGGGAAGTAAGAGGGTTATACCAGCTTCGCAATGGAACTGGTAGCACGCTAAACGGAGCTGCGGTGGAGGAGATACAAGCTGACGAAGATGGCCCCACAAAACTGTCCAAATTTAATACAATTTAAACGGTCAACTTGGTGGCCGGTTTTGATGTATCAAACGATAAAATTAACGGATGAAAATTGACAGGGATGAAGGTGGATATACCGAGATTGTGACGGAGCGAAGAAGTCGACGATCCAACAGTCGGATCTCCGAGAAAACGTACACGAAGTCGCTGCGACGGAGCGCCAAAACGAACTCGATCCCGCGCGCGTCACGACGGGACGTCGTGCAAAACGCACGAATCGCCTCGAAGGCACGTCCCGGAGGACGGTGGCCGTCAGGGAGAGGCTCGCCTGAGTTCGCCCGATGGGGGGCCACCCACGGCGGGGGTCGTCGGAGCCACGGAGCGTGGCGGCGCCAGCGCTCGCGCGCGCGCGCGCTATCGCGTCCGCTGCCGCTGCTGGTGGTTGCGGCGCTGCTGCACGCTGTTGGTGGCGGCACGGCGGCCGACCACGGTGAGGCGGCGGGGACGTGGAGAGGTGAACGGTGGTGGTTGCGTGGAGGTGGAGATGATGGTTGCGGTTTTGATAGATGGAGTTGGAGTAGGAGAGATGGAGGAGATGGAGGAGAATGGTAGGGAGTGGTCGCCGTGGAGGAGGCCGACAGCGATGGTCGGAGCCAAGGGGAGGTAAGGTCGAGCTGATGAAGGTGGTGGCGTGTGGTGTGTGGTCGGGGTGTTTGCAGCTGCTGTTGGTTGTTTTTGCTGTTGTGAGTGTATAGAAATATATTAGGAAGAGAGAGAGAGAGATTGAAACATTGAGTGAAATAAATGAGAGGAAGAGAGAGGTAAAAAGTAATGTGGGAGTTAGGGCCGGCCAACCTAGGCTGTGAGTGAGTGTGGGAAAGTTGGAAAATGAATGGTGATGATTTAATTGGAGAATCAATGGCTTGGAATTGATTAGAGGGAAAAGGGCCATTCCTATGAGGAATTAAATAAATAGAAATTTCCAATAAATATTAGAAATAGGTAGAAGGATATCTGATATTATTTTTTCAAGAATAATGATCTGAGGGGGTCATAATGGAGGGTAGCACGAAGCTGGACTGGACTCGGTGGAGCCGAATTTGATCAAAATCGGATATTGTGCAAAAATCCAATTAAAATTAGGTGTTGATGATCATGAGTGAATAAGTAGCACATGGGGATTCCAATAAATGGGACACAAGTGGCGGACGGGTAGAAGGCTCAATGTGAGCCATGTCCATAATTGGGGCGGACAGGTTTTGGTCGACAGGGGACCCACAAATCAAGTTGGAAGATGAATGTGACGCCGTGGAGTAAAATAAAATTGGGTCACATGTCGGAAAAGTTGTGCGAATCAAATAGAGCACAGAATGACGTGTCTGAGTGGGACACGAAGGTCAAGGGTGAAGAGTGTCTCGAGTAGATCATCAATGTGGAGTTGGTTTCAAGAAACTGACTGGTCTTGCGCTCCCAAATTAAAAGTCACGGTAACGTGCTAATAATGATCAAGAAAAAGAGTGGAAAAAATTAATTAATGATCAAATGGTCTAAATCGACCCAAAGTTCAGCGAAGCAAAAAGAGCACAAGGGAACAAGTTTTAGTGGGACACCATATACCGTCATGAAGGTAATCCTGTCCACTCCAAAACTCATGAAGAAGATTTCTAGAGTTGAACATCCCTGACACTCTAAATATCAATGGCACGGAAAAGTACACATAAGCAAAATAACAAAATAAATTATTTATCGAAATCAAATCAATCAAAAAATTAAAATAAAAAAATCAACCCAAAATTTAGGGTACTCATACCTCTCCCTCCGAGGTGGCTGGGTCAGAGGAGCCGACCAAATTTAATTTGGAGATCGCGGGTGAGGAGACCCTGCCAGCTGCGAACGAGCTACAGCCTCCATGCTCCTCTCTTGGTAAGATAAGTCGAATCTTAACTTGCGAGGAGGTCTATCTGCTCTATCATCACATCCTTCGGGTTACGTCGATTGATCATTGTCATGGCCATGCAGGTCCTGTCTTTCCAGTGCCGAGGGTGGACATTGTTGAGACAGACTCTGCCGAAGGGGCACTGGCGGAGAGGAGTGTACCTCCTTTCCTTCCGGCTCATCTTGATGGGCCTCTTATGGGCTCGAGTTTGGCAAGTCCGGTGATGGGGCAACCGGGGCAGGGGGAGATGGTCCTTGTGTCTTCCTCTGCTCGGACGGCCCCGAGAGTAGACCTCTCCGCCCTGCCAAGTGTCCAGGCTCTTCGGGTGGCAGAGAAAGAGTTAGCCGCTATCCGTGCATCGTTCTGCTCGGAAGTTGCCCCCCTGGTGGCAAGTTCTATTACCACTCCTTCGATGCTGCCGGCCACGCTTCCTCTGATGCCATCCTCTACAGAGGTCCTGGACGAAGCGTTACAGGACGTGGTCGACAGCTTTTATCGTCACTTGAAAAGGGGGATAGAAGCTGCTGTGGAGAGAGGGACCTCTTTCGTCTTGGCCCGGCAATGCGCCCAGGGTCAAATTGATATCCTTAAGGCCCTTCCGGGTCGGGCAGGGATGGCTGCACTTCTGGAGGTGAAATTGCTGGAGACTGATCAGCTGGTGGCCCAGCTTCAGGTACTGCGGCAGGTTAATCTATCTGCTGCTATAGATCAGGAGCGTGGCTCCCTCACAACTGCTATAGAAAAGGCGAGGGCTGCTCAGGATAAAACCAGGCCGGCCATACTGCAGGATCTCCGCACTTTGTCTGATCGATATGATCAATTGAGCCATGAGAGTGAAGATGTTACGGCTCGGGAAGCGATTGCTTCCCGCGGGATTACTGACTCGCGGGAGCAGATCCTTGAGCTTCAGAGGAAGTTAACTTTCTTTGAGTCTGAGCTTGAGGCTGCCCGGATCGACAGAGGGCTAATTATCCAGGAGGCTGACAAAGTCAATAAAGCTTCGGCTGACTTGGAAGTGGCTCTGAAGAGGTTGGACGACGACTGGCGGGCACTCATGGACCTGGATAATGGGGAGCGGTTGTCCCAAGAGGCTGAGTGCCGAGCTAGACAGAGGCTTGAGCGGGGTACTGCCTTAGTGAGAAACCGCCTCTTGGAGTTGTGTAAAGCCGAGCTATTGTCGACATTTTTCTCGTTTTGTTCCTGTTTTCCTTTTCTTTTCTTTTTGAGAGGGACATGGTCCCCACCATATGTAATGCTTTTTCGTTTTTCAAATAAAGAGTACTTTCTATTCTATCCTTCATTTGTATTGCTTGTTGTGCCTGTGGTATTGTGGTGATGTGTGCCCTGCGTGGGGGACTTGTCTGTGGACTTGTTACCCCTGGCATACCTTGGTTTTAGGTATGGGTAACAAGTTTGATTGGGGATACCTAGAACAGTTCCACAGTAAGGTGGTTGTGGGTGTTCGGGGTATCGGGAGATAGAATGCCATGGAGCAGCTGGGCTCCCGGGACATGATGAGGAATGATGGGCCTTTGCTGAGAAATTCAGCAGAGGATATTTATGGGCCTATTATCCTTGGCGTATCCTGACTTAGGATACGAATAATAGGATAAAAGGGGAACAAACATACTTACTCAGAGGTAATGAGGACATGGCAAGTACGAAGGTTTTACCATGGAGTCTTCCTACTCAGAGGTAATGAGGACATGGCAGGAGTGGACTCAACGAAGGATATTTGTGGTCAACAGAGGATATTTATGGGCCTATTACCCTTGGCGTACCCTGGTTCAGGGTACGAATAATAAGACGAGAGAGAACCGACATACTTACTCAAAGGTAATGAGGACATGGTAAGTACGGAGGTTTTACCGTGGAGTCTTCCTACACAAAGGTAATTAGGACATGGCAGGAGTAGACTCAACGAAGAATATTTGTGGACCTATTATCCTTGGCGTACTTCGGTTGTGGGTATAGATAATAAGTCGAAAGGGAATCATCATACTTACTCAGAGGTAATGAGGGCGTGGCAAGCATGAAGGTTTCTTCGACGGAGCCTTTCTACTCAGAGGTGATGAGGACATGGCAGGAGTGGGCTCAATGAAGGAGGGCACATAGAATGACTCAGAGGTAATGAAGACATGGAAGCTCTATGTAAAGGGGTGATTTGTTTTTGGCGGAAGTGAAACGACTCAGAGGTAATGACTACATGGTCGTTTTAGAAATTTGTGGATCTGTTACCCTTTTTGTGTACTGGGAGTGCGGGTAGTGGATCATGAGGGAGGATCTCTTCCAGGAAGAAAGTTCAGAGGTATGGTCATACATGACTTACTATCTGAAAGAGTGACCGGAATGTGAGTTCAGAGGCATCTGCGGGTACATAACTCGATAATTTGGAATTTGGAAATGTGAGTTCAGCGGCACCAACGGATACATGACTCGATAATCTGGAATATTGTGGATGTGAGTTCAGCGGCACCAGCGGGTACATAACTCAATAATCTGGGATGTGGAAGGAAGACGTGAGTTCAGCGGTACGAGCGGGTACATGACTCAGCAATCTAGGATTTCTATAATGTGAGTTCAGCGGCACCAGCGGGTACATGACTCGATGATCTGGAATATTATGAAAGTGAGTTCAGCGGCACCAGCGGGTACATAACTCAATGATCTGGAATGTTGTGGGTGTGAGTTCAGCGGCACCAGCGGGTACATAACTCAATGATCTAGAATGTATCGTTTAGACATAATATTTCTTCAGGAACTTGCCGTTGACGGGCAACATGAGTAAGTCTCCATTTTGTTTTGTGAGGCGGTAAGCACCGTTGGAGAATACAGCCTCGATAATAAATAGACCTTCCCATTTTGGCTGGAACTTGTGGGCGATCTTGTGAGTCATGACCATCGGCCTTCGGACTGCCAGGACGAGATCGCCCACCTAGAATGTTCTGATTTTAACCTTCTTGTTGAAGGCTCCAGAGATGCATGTATGGTATAATTTGATCCGTTGCTGAGCCAGGAGGCACTTTTCGTCTAAGGCCTCTAACTCTTGTAGTCGGCGATGGTAGTTATCGTCCGTCGTCAATTGATAAGTGAGCGTGACACGGAGCGAAGGTATTTGGGTCTCCAATGGAAGGACTGTCTCACTCCCGTACACCAGAAAGAATGGTATGTTCCATGTGGCCGTTTGGACTGTGGTACGGTACGCCCATAGGCATTCACCAAGCTTCTCGTTTCAGTCACATTTGTTGGACGACACAAACTTCTTGAGTAATTTGATGATGGTTTTGTTGAATGCTTCTGCCAACCCATTCGCTGCTGGATTGTATGGCGTTGAAGCAATATTCTGGATACGGTACTTATTGTAGAACCGATAGAAGGTGTGGCTTGCGAACTGCGGACCATTATCGTGGATGATCCTTCGGGGCAGTCCAAAGTGATAGATGACGTGATGCTTAAGGAAGCTGATCACGTTTAAAGTCTTTACTTCTGCAAGCGGGACAGCTTTCTCCTATTTGGAGAAGTAATCCGTGATCACGAGTATGAAGCGATGTCCACGGAAGAACGGTGGAGTAATCGGACCGATGATGTCCATTCCCCATGCTTCAAATAGCCAGGATGCCACTCTCGGATGTAGAAACTCGGATGGTTGGTGGATAAAGTCCACGTGGACTTGGCAGGCTTTGCACTTTCTTGCATAGTCTATCGCATCTGCTACCATCGTGGGCCAGTATTAGCCCATTCGGCGTAGACGGTCTTGTAGTTTAGGGCCAGGCTGATGGGTCCCGCAGACACCATCGTGAGCTTCGCGTACGGCTTCTTTAGCTTCTGCGTTTGACAGACATTGAAGCAATAATCCATCATAGGATCGGCGATACAGCATTTTCGTCTCTGTATCGTAGAAGAATCTGAGAGAACGCCTTCGGATAGAGGTGGCCTCTATTGGATTCTCGGACAGGATGTCGTAGACTACGAAGTTAATGAATAGTTGTCTCCAGTCCGGGACTTCGTCAATCGTCTGGGCAGAATAAATCGCCACGAATTGATCGTTGTTCTTGGGGCAGACCAGTTCGTGGCCTATCACATCTACCGATTGATGAGTATGATTTGGCTCTGCTAGGGAAGCGGCCAGGCCTGCTAAGGCATCGGCTTCGATATTTCGGAGTCTGGGAACATGTTCGATGAAGAACCCCTCGAATGACGAGATGATGTCGATCGTTATTTGGTGATAGGGGGCCATGTCTTCGTGGCAGACTTCGTATGAGCCCCAGATTTGATTGATGATTAACTGAGAATCGCCGTATGCTTCAAGATATTCTACCCCCAGCTCTCTTGCAAGTTGGAGGCCAATGACCAAAGCGTTGTACTCGGCCACATTGTTAGAGCAGGGTTCTATGAGAGAGTAAGTGCGATTGATCACCAATCCGAAAGGAGAAACCAGTACCACCCCGACTTCGACGACGATGTTGCCCTTGGGTCCAGTTCTCGAAGCACTGTCGAAGACCATTCGCCATATATCATCGTGAGAGGTTGCATGCGAGTCGGCGACCTTATCTGGGATTTCTTCATATATTCTGGACGACTCCGAGCCCGGGTGGGCTGCCAAAAAGTCTGCCAGAGCTTGACCTTTAACAACCTTTTGCGGGACAAAGATCATATGATAGGGGGACAGCAATATTGCCCATGTAGCGAGGCAAGAGCTGAGTGCCCCTGGTTTAGTCATGAGGACTCTGAGAGGGTTGACTCGTGAGATCACATGTATGGTTTGTCCAGTGACATAGTGCCGCGTCTTCTGAATGGCGAACACCAGGGCGAGGCATTCCTTCTCCACAGTGGTGTATCGGTGTTCTGGCCCAATCATCATTCGACTGAAGTAATATATGGCTTGTTCATGGCCTACATCGTTGTTTTGTGCTAGCAGGGCGCCAAGGAATGCTCCATTACGCGTACATAGAGTAGGAATAGTTTTCCAGCAACCGGGACCACCAGGACTGGAGGGTTCGACAAATATTCTTTGATGCTGTCGAAGGCACGCAGACATTCTTTATCCCATACGAATGAGATGCCTTTCTTCATGAGATGGGTGAATGGTTGACATCGCCCGGAGAGGTTAGAAATGAACCTCCTGATGTAAGCTAGCCTCCCTTGAAGGCCTCTGAGTTGGCGGAGATTCCTCGGTGGACCCATCTCCATAATTGCCTTTGTCTTCTCAGGGTCTACATGAATACCCTGGGCGGTGATGATGAAACCCAAGAACTTCCCGCTGGATACGCCCATGAAGGACTTTGTAGGGTTCATTTTCAAATTGTGCGCTCGCATCAGGTCGAATACCGTCCTCAGATCCTGAAGATGGTCTCCCTTACAGCGACTCTTGACGGCGATGTCATCAACATAGCACTCCACCGTCTTGCGTAAGTGGTCTCTGAAGATGATGCTCATGGCTCTTTGATATGTGGCGCCAGCATTCTTTAAACCGAAAGGCATGATTGTGTAGCAGTATGTGCCAATCGGTGTTCGGAATGATGTATACTTTTCATCGTCAAGAGACATCTTAATTTGGTTGTACCCCGAGAAGCCATCCATGAATGACATACGTTCGAAGCCGCAGGTGTTGTCAATCATGATGTCTGTGATAGGGAGGGGGAATTCATCTTTGGGACATGCCTCGTTCAGATTACGGAAGTCAATGCAGATTCGAATCTTCCCATTCTTCTTGAGGACTGGTACTATGTTGGTGACCCAATCAGGATGTTGTTCTTCACGTATGAAGCTGCTGGCTATCAGCTTGTTGACTTCGGCTTCGATCGTATCCATGATGCCCGGGCGAAAGCGTCGTTGTTGTTGCTTGACTGGCTTTGCATCTAGCCGAATGTTGAGCTTGTGAAGGGCAACCTCAGGGTTTAGTCCTGGCATGTCTTCGTAGCTCCAGGCGAATACATCAATATATTCTTTGACAAGCTCCAGTAGCAATTCTCGCTCTTCGTCTGTCAGGCTTTTACTGACGAAGATTAGTTTTGGAGAAGATTCGCTGCCGAGGTCGACCTGTATAACTTCATCTTCAGTAGGAGCTTCTCTCTGCTCGAACCGCTTTTTCCATTGTGCATCCAACTGTTGGGCCCACGGCTCTAGCTCGAGGATTTCAGGAATGTCTTCATCTTCTTCATAAGCATCGACAAATGCCATGTTGACTGACAGGACTTGTCTGAATACGTCTCCGATGCTGGTATCCGAGTCAGAAGTTGGTGACCCAGTTGAATGTGAATGCCAGTCACATTCTTCATCTGAACTTTCAGGGGTCGTTGTAGGTGTTACATACCCTAATCTACATCGAGTTTTGCTATAGTAGTCCCGTGGTTTGCCAGCCGGGACCGGTGGCTTTAGAGGTAATCGTCGCCCGGTGCCGTAGTTCAAGCCTGGCGTAGTCTCCAGATTATACCCCTGTTTTTGCATGAGATATTTGGATTGCGGGCTATAGAGATACAGAAGAAGTCTTCCGGCATCTGATTCAAGGTCGACTTCTTCTATGGTGAAGGGCTGCGGATCGTCCTTCCGGCCGAAGATGATTGGATGGTCCCCTCCCTCGATTATACGGTAAGCGCCTTCCACTGGAGTAAGCTGGTTTACGGTGTACACATTTGTCACCTGTGTGTGTAGGTGAGTGCCTATACCGTGTTCCATAGCATATATTGTACAAAGTTTATTAAGCTCGAGGTAGTTCAAAGATAGCCCTTTATTAATGAAGTAAGGTATCTTTTCTAGCAGGATTACATCATCTGCGAAGGGAACATCAGTGTGGGCAGCCACATACTTGGCTAGCTCCGGTTCTTCTTCGGCTACCCCCTGTATAAATGAAGACTGAGAGGACGACCTGGGCAGCTTGATCGTCAGAGGTTCAGCTGGTGGAGCAGAATGTGGAGTTGTTGGTAGACTAGCGACCCCCAGTTTGGTACTTGATGCTGGACAGGGAGTGGTTGGCTCGCTAGAAGTCCCAGACCATGCATCGGGGTGACGACTCTTCTTGGGAAGGTGTATCGTCATTGGCTTGTCGGAGGGATTGAGCTTCTCCATTTGTGGCTGGCCGACTCTTGGCAGTCTGATTGTCAGTGGCTCCGTTGTAGGTCTTGGCATTTGGCCAGACCTTGGCAGCTGGATTATCATTTGCTCTTCTTGTACCGAGAGGCTGATTGCGTCCTTACGCAGAGTGGCTATAAGGGGTGCGGACTTGTCAGGTTTGCGAGCTTGGAGGTGGATCGTCAGAGGTTCTTCTGATCCTGTGGCTGTCTCGGTACGAGCTTGCACATCTCCTTCACCAAGGTGCCTCTTCGACTTTTCGTACAGGCAGGAGTCTGAGTAGTAGGATTCGACCCCTTTGAAGGGATCGATGTCGACAAATTCTGTCCTTACGAAGCCGTGTTTGTCGACATACTTGAAGCATTGGTGCAGTATGGAAGGCATGATCATATAATCGTGTATCCAAGGGCACCCCAGGAGGATGCTGTAAGAAATGTCTGCATCTATGACGTAACAGGTGACTTCCGACTGGAGATCGCCAATTTGACACTTCAGACGAATCTTCCCAATTGGGCAGCTCCTGCCCGAATTGAAACCGCTGATGGCGGTGCATGTAGGCGTCAGACGATGCATAGGGATGCGAAGATGATGTAACAGACCCTTCGGGATAATGCTTATAGAGGAGTGGGGGTCGTTACTTCAGGAGGATTGTTGCCCGGATTCGGTGCTGCTGAATTCGAGTCCGCATTGACCGCGGGACCCGTATTTGTTTGGCCAGGCGTCCCTCATTACAAAGTTGGAAGGGCCGCTTTGATCTTGTCCATAGACTTGACCAAGGCATGTAGTATGGCCTCCAGAGTGTCGATGCATTGGCGACCAGTGGAACCACCTTGGTTGCTGTCTGTCATAAACACTGTCTTTACATGAGGAGAGATAGAAGGAACGGTGGAGGACGAGCCCTCCGAATCATACCCATGTAGTAAGAAGTCATCGGGGTATGTGGGAATGTCTTCCTCTGGTTCGGACTCAGAAGGAACAGTACCCCCAGTTTCCGAGTTTGCCTCGTCTTGGGAGTTGTGGACGTCGTCGGGGACGTCGGGGTTTGCTGCATCTGATGGGAGAGTTGTTTCCCCTGGCTCGTCTTCTTAGAACACCGGATTGTCGTGGAGGTTCGGAGGAGTGCTACCCCCAGTCCCAGCAACCCCAAGTGTTGTGGATGATGAATCTCCCACTGTAGCAGATTTCGTTTTTGAACGAGTACCTTGGAAAGCTCCGGTGGTGGGCATCCATTTAGATGATAGTCTTTTAGTCATAGTAGTTGAAATCTTCGGGCTGGGAGCATTGGTCTTCTTTCCTCTCCCATCGGCAGGGAATTTTTTAGTAGAGTTGCAGGAGACGACAGGAGGTGCCTCATCTTCTGAACATGTTTGTTGCAGTCTTTGAAAGACGGACTGTCGGTCTTCTCGTACCGTCGCGTTGTTGCAACAACAGTTGACGATGATTTGGGTGCAGTGACGTCCGTGGGAGGACTCTTTGTACCCCGAGGCACCTTCTATTTCCTTACGTTTGTGGAGGATGGCCTCACGCAAGTCAGATGGGTCCAGATCGACCATGTTTGCTCCCTAGATTTTGGGAGACTTTCGGGAACCTCTCTGTCCGTTTGCCGCCGGGGGCTGGACTCGAGTGGTTCTGTACAACTTCCCATCAGAGGCCCGTATAACAGTATATGGGACGCTCGGATGGTCAGAGGTCGGATCAGCAAACCAAACTTGCCAAGCTCGTGCTGCCCTAGACTTCTTCACTCTAGTACGTGAGGGCACATAGTAGGAAGAGTCTAGGTGGTGCTGGAGAGAGTCAGACATGTCTTATTGGGATCATAAGAGATCAGGACCATAGGAGAGGTGATCGAAGACAGAGCCGCGTGGAGCAGGTGGCATGCGGCTGGAATCAATAGTCTCCATGTGGCTGGCAGTCGTAGCCGCATGGGCTTTTTTTATGCGGCTGAAAGTCTCAGCCGTATGAGTGTTCTTCATGCGGCTGAAAACCCTGGCCGCATGAGTATAATGTATTCGACTAGCAGTCTCAGCCGCATGGTCATCATTCATGCGGCTGGCAATCTTGGCCGTATGAGTCTTCGTCTTGCGGCTAGTGCCCTTGTTCGATTTCTTCTTGGAGCACATAGGATCGCTCTTTGCCTTTGTAAGTCCAGCATCGTAGTGCTTTCCTCTGCCGAACTTGGGGACAGCAGAGTCCTATATGGCTCGAAGTGGGGCCGCACGAGAGTCGCCTTCGCCGTCTTGGCAGCAGAGAGTGCTTCGTCCAGAGCTTGGGGAGGAACAAATGATTTTGGCCTCCACTCGCTGTGAGCTTTCTTTGTACGGGTTCGCTTCTGGATCGGGCCAGCGCTTCCTTCAGAGAGCATTTCTTCAAACGCCTGTTGGTCGAAGCGGACGACCATCTTCTCTTACGTGGAGCCAAGCTTGGCTGCATCCGATTGCGTCACCAACTCCTCAACCGTGGAGAAGTTTGTCCCCAGCAGAGTCGCCATCGTGTTTTCTATGAAATATAAAAGAACAGAACAATTATCGGAGGACTGGACTTTTACTTCACAATACAAACTCGCTTGTACAAAGAAAGCCTAGGGACGAAAACTTAGGTACAGCAATCTAAGTACGATTGTTTATTTTAGATTCTGGGGGGTGACGGTAGAGGCTCGAGAAAGCGACGGCAGCTCTGCCTTACTCCTTGGACGATCGGGTGCAGCCTTGGCTCTGTAGAAGGATTGCTTGGCGTTGCTGAAGAAATGCTCTCCTTTCAGGCTCTGTATATTCTCTCTCTAGCTCTCTGGCTCTCTATGTCTCTGAGAATCTCCTCTTTCTCTGTATCTCTCTCTGTATGTCTCTGTATATGTCTGTATATCCTCGCAAGGGAATGGCACCTTGCTATTTATAAGAGTGGAGGGCATCTTTAGGGTTCGTAATGATTGCCCATTCTTAAAAGTCGGAGGCTAAGGGTCACTGGATCTGGGCCGTTCATCGAGATTTGAGCAATAAATATGATTACATCAAATCTTTTATGGGTAATTAATAATGATTGACATAAATTCTCCTGATTTATCATACCAACCTCGGATTTCTTGACACGTGTCATTAATTTGCTTATTTACAAATGATCTGATTTGATCCCAATATTTTATTAGGATTTGTTGAGAGATTTTGATCAATTTGATGCCACGTGCCCCGCTATCATGCCACGTGTCTTAACCGCGAGCCATTGCAGAAATCTGAGCCACAGGAGGGTTGCTCCTCATTGAGCCGCATAAGGCTGGCCACGTGTCAAGGCTGCTTGAGAGTGGCCTCCTGAACATTTGGACCGTATGGTAATGATTTGAGCCTCATGAGTGTGGATGATCGCATGATGGGTGCCTTCTTCGTGAACCGCATGAAGATAGTCTTCGTGAGCCGCATGGGAATAGTCTTCGTGAGCCGCATGGGGCTAGTCTTCGTGAGCGGCATGGGACAGCTTCGGCCTGAGCCGCACGGGGTGTTCTCTACTTGAGCCGCATACGACTGTCCACGTGTCAAGGCCGCATGACAGTTTCTGGATCTCGGGGATCGTGTCAGAGATTTTTTTCGTTTCCCTAGGTGTCTGCCATTATGACGGAGTCATAATCGTATTTTTGTGTCAGGGCTGTCACATGTCAGAGCTGTCATCCGTCAAAGCATTTAATGCAGTAAAGGACAAACGGAAGAGCTGTTTGTAGGCCATGTGGCTCCTCTCCGAGCCGTATAGAACTTGTTTGAGCCGCATAGATCCTTGATCCGTATGGATCCTTGAGCCGCATGAACTCTCTGAGCCGCATGGGGGCTCCCTGGCCGCATGGAACTTTCTTTATTCTTTTCCATGCTTCTACAGATCTGCTCGACTTCGTCTTCGATAGGGGGTTCGTGTAATTTAAAATGAGACTCCCACTGCACTCCTAGGCGTTGAGCCCAAGGTTCTTCATCGAAGAATTCCGGAATTTAGTCTTCACCTTCATCTTCTTGAGATTGTGCAGATGCCATGTTGACTGATAGCACCTTCTTGAAGACTGAGCCGATACTGGTATCGGAATCCCAGGTTGATGCTTCGGACGAATGAGAATGTTCTACTTCTTCTGCCTCCGAACTCTCTGGAGTTGTCGGTGGTGTGACATAGCCGACATCCTATCGAGTTCGATGATAGTAGTCATGTGGCTGTCCTTTAGGTATTGGGAGCCGGAGAGGAAGACGTCGACCCTTGCCGTAGTTCAGGCCTTTATTGCTTTTTAGGTCGTAACCCATCTTTTGGATGAGGTACTTTGCCTTGTCCGTGTACCAATAGACTTGTATTCTGTCGGTATCTGGTTCTTGCTCGAGTGGCGGGAGGTCTTGATGACGCTCGACTTTGTCGAAGATGATGGATTCTTCGTCTCGAATCCGCGGTGGGTCTACAAAATAGACCCCTTGGGACGGGACTACTCGATTTACATGATTGACGGTCGTTATTTGTGTTTGCAACGACCGTAGAGCGTTATCTAGTGTATACATGGCATTCCAATATGGAAGATTAGAATAATTAAAAGACACTCTATTATTGATAAAATACGAGATTTTGTCCCGCGGGATTATATTGTCCAGAGAGGGTGTATCTACATCAGCAGATACGTACTCCCCTAGCTCTTCATCTGTAAGTACTGGGTTGGTTCGGGAGAGTCCACCGCAGCTTTGACCTTGGGGTCCTAGAGGGCTATGTGGGCCTTCTCCGACAGCTTGGATGAGACGAATGATTGCGGAGGCTTGCCTTTAAGACGCACCTTCAGAGGTGCCTCAACTGCGCCTTCAGTGATTGGTGCCCTCCCCTGTAGTTTTGCCACAAGGGGAGCCGATGTTTGAGACGGCTTTCCCTTGAGCCGTATCTTCAAGGGAGCTTCAATAGGTGTTCTACCTAGAGAAGTTGGTGCTTTTCCAGTAGTTTGATGGTCATGGGAGGCAGCATCTGAGGCGGTTTCCCTTTGAGTCAAATTTTCAAAGAAGCGTCAGGAATTATCTCTGGCTCCATGTCCGGCTCTGCTGCCATTTCTGCTTCATCGTCAACATCATTGGCTTTCCCTTCGTCGGGCGACTTGTACAGGGTAGAATCGGTGAAGTAGGCTTCAACCCCCTTGAAAGGGTCAATGTCCGCAAACTCTGTCCGAATGATGTCGTTGGTGGACACATACTTCATACATTGGTGGAGTGTAGATAGCACCACCATGTACTCATGCAGCCACGGAGACCCAGTAGGAGGTTGTAGTTGACGTCAGCGTCCATGATATAGCAAGTCACCTCGGTTCGGAGGTTACCGATAAGACATTTCAGCCGTATTTTATCCAGCAGTTCACTTTTGCTAGCATTGCAACCGCTAATTGTAGTGTTAGAAGGCGCCAGATAGTACATTGGCATCTCCAGTGTTGAGAGCAGCATCTTCAGGATGATGCTGAGGGAAGATCCTGGATCGATCTTAATCTGCTTCACCTTGACGGAACCGACATACCCTGTATAATACAGTGGCCTGTTGTGTCGGTTGTGCTTGAGCAGCATGTCTTGTTGGGTGAAGGTTATGTTGGGGATAACTTCATCCGCATAATGGCAGTGTGCACATGTGGTCGGGGTATCCTCGGGCTGCTTGACCTAACTGTTGAAGGATTCAGCATCCTTCAAGGCTTCACAGAGAGCTTCACGAGTGTCCTTGGAAAGACAAAGAAGCTCAAACAGAGATAGGCGGGCAGGAGTACTGGACAGTTGTGCTAGTATGTCGAAGTTTTGGGGCTTGGCTAGCCCGAAAGCATTCTCTTTTCGCAAAGGCTTGTCGAAACGGGCCTCTACATGCTTCTGTTTATTGGCTGCGGGAGGCCTGGATGGGCCTTCTTCCTGGGCAGCAGGGACGGTGCAAGGAGGCACCACCTCCACGGCAGCTTCGTCAGGTTGGGCATTCTGATGTGAACACGTCTGTACGAGAAGTGCCTCTTCCGTAGAGGAAGAGACCATACGGAAAGACTTGATCTTCCTGCCCTTGGTTTTAGAGGTAGAGCGTACCTCCGGTTGAGTAACCTCGGAGACGAGATCGGGATGAACCCATAAGATCTCTCCCTGAGATGTGGTGAGTGGGATGAGTCCACTCACGTTATCACGAGTAGGTGGTAGATTAACCACCTCCATTGTCACCTTTAGGATGGGGACGACGCCATCTTGTGTTGTGGTTGGCGGCATGGTGCCAAATTAGAGTGACACCAGGTTAGCCGAGACCGTTTTCTCCTCGTAGTCGACGGAGATGACATCCGCATTGATCATACGCTGGATGTAGTTCTTGAGGACGATCATTATTTTTTACTGTTAGTTCGTTGGCGATAGCTATCCTCAGGGATGGAATTTGAATTTCCAATGGTAAAACAACTTCACATCCGTACACTAGAGAGAAGGGTGTACAACCAGTCGGGATACATACAGTAGTGTGGTACGTCCATAGACATTCTTTAAGATTTTTGCTTAATTGCATTTATTAACAGAAATGAACTTCTTGAGAAGCTTGATGATTGTCTTATTGAATGTTTCTGCTAAACCTTTAGCTGCAGGATTGTAAGCTGTAGAAGTAATGTTGTTGATTTGGGTATCATTACAGAATTGAGTAAATGCTTGACTTACGAACTGAGGTCCGCTATCGTGAATGATTCTTCGAGGAATGCCGAATCGATAGATCACGTGGTGCTTGATGAAGCTAATGACATGGCTTGTCTTGACTTCAACGAGGGCAACAACTTCGGCCCATTTTGAAAGTAATCGGTTATAGACAGGATGAGCCGATGTCCTCGGAATGATTGTGGATTAATAGGACCAATGACATCTGTCACGACCCGTACCCATAATTTGGGCATGAGTTGTGTGCACGTCCGGCCGATGTCACAGTGTCGGCGGTAGAACGCTGTATAATATCCTATGATGAACAACCTACGGAATATATATTCAACTCCACTCGTGAGGACAATAACATATAATCAATCCAATACTCGATCACAATTCTAAACAAAGGGTCACACAATAGAATATAACAAAGAAATAGTAGTCTTTAATTTAAAAGAATAACTAAATCCCAAAAGTTAACTACATGATCCAAATTTCAAATAAACAACTATATTCGGAGACAAATCCAGACAACTACCCATCTAGCTAAACTAAGCTACTTCTATAATTTAGCAAGCTATATAGTTGGGTCCCCTCCATGGTTCTCCTGTGCTCCGTAATGGTTAAGGCACCTATGCTCAAGCTCATTTTTAAATTTTTTTATCCAATTAGGATGGAATGAATACATCTCTAACATTAGTTCCATTAATTGACAAAGTCTATAAAACAGTAATAGTAACAAAATACATGAAAGGCAGATAAGCATAGAAACCTGGTATGAAATATTGAGTGAAAGTAGATGAGCATAATAATAAAGACAAAGCAGTAAGTGAGAACAATATTGAACAATAAGATATGTAACCAACAATTTACAAAGTGGAACCAAAACTATACCTATCTAGTGAGTTAAAATACTGCTTTTGACTTGTGAACGTTTAGGGTAAATATGGCATCCCGCACATGAGGTGTATGAGTGCTATCATTCCAGATTAGACCCGAGAAAGTGCATCCTGATTTTGGAAATATTCATATGTCTACGAAAGTATTTCCTTGCCCGAATAATACTAATGGATCTAATATAATAAGATGAGCCAGATAAATATAAGTGATGTCGGAGGGGTAATCCAGTCAAATAGAAAATATTGTACTCATAAGGAATCCAAAACATGGTACTCCTTATAATCATTGTGTCGAGAATCAAACGAGAATCATTGTAAAACAAAACTATAAACGTGAATCATAGAAGATATCAAGTATAAAAACTGCCAAAAAATATACTCGCCTGGTGTCTTGAGTTGATGACATGGGTCAGAGTCCGAATCGAGGTCCTAGTAACCTATTTTATACATTTACAATGTCAATAAATGATTTGATATCAAAATCAATCCTATCTATTTACTTATTTATTTATTTATAGGTTCAATATCTATATCTAATTGACCTTTTTAATTAGGTGGACTACATTTGGTTCACTAATCCTATTAGTGACATGTACCCTATTATATGTACCCATACTTGTATACCTTTGCATCTACTACCTTTATATATAATTATAGATAGCCACATATATCTAACCTAACCATAAGTTTTAGATTCTACATTACGACACCCATATCCAATATCTTGATACTAGCACATACCTATACTTATATAGGATACTCATATTTAAACTTACCTTTCTTACCCTGCTCACTACCTATTAATTCATGGGTTTAACATTACTACATAGGTTTCTAAACTATGACCCATAATCTTGTATATACACATATACTCTTGCCCAAGTATTTGTATGCCCATACCACATAACCTCCTTCTGATACACAACAGTTATTCCAACTCCACTATGTGTGTAATATTCGTATACTTTAACTTCTACACTAGGGACAATCTACACATAGGTTTTGCATATAGGTAAAGACCCAATCCTTAGGTAAGTTGCTACTACATTCTTCCCTAATATGATACCAAACTATTTCGGCTATATGTTGTTGCTTTGTTTTCAGTTGCACACTACAATGCATATCTTTTGCACCCACACACTCATGTTCTATTGCTTTCCTGGCTACTATGTTTTTTGAAGTCTTGTTATTGTGGCCTAACATCTGCCATCCATTATCTACCCAAACCCTTGCATGTTGCCATCTCATATCCCATATATCACCATATACCTGGCACTCATACACAGACACACAAATGTGTTGTTGTTGGATATTAATCCACTCTACTATGCAGTTTACTGACAGTACACATTGCTGTTGTCTAGTTCAAAGGAACTAGACACAAATTTACCTATTGGCTACCCACCAATTCCAGGATTAGATACCAAGACTCCAACTCTATGTACTCGTGGCACTGTACAGGCTCCTGCTACATATAATATGTGTGCAACATTTGCACATCGATATGGCCATTGCAGATCAATTTCCATTAGCCTACCCCGGCTATTACTGCTACCAATTTCAGTTGCACATGATGCACAATCACACACTGATGTAGTGTGTGTAGGTTGCAGTTCAAAACCCCCTATCTTCCTTTACTTCCTAACTTCATGTATGACATTGCTATATGGCAGATCAAATACCATATGTCCTAAATCCCCTCTTCCTTAACACCTGTCATTGCTCGCCACTACAACAGGAACCCCCTTCTCACTCACATATACCTGCTGCTTATAAAAATATGGCAGCATCTATCTGCCCCTCTTATTCTCCTTCAACTGCCCTCGACCCAAGACACTCACACATACCACTGACACATCTTCCAAATGTTGTTAGTCCTATAGTATACATTGCCTACCTCTTGACTGATACACTCTCCCTCTCTAAACACTACACCACGATACTCGTAGATACATGAAGTCCGACCTAACATATACTGATACACCCTCCTATATGCACACACACATGCGTAAATATACATGTATATGCATGTATACACACACATATATTGTAAGCCCCTGTTTTTCAAATTTCATTTTTATTAGTGCTAATTAATTTTTATGTTAATTTTAGCCTTAAAATAATTATTAGAATTTTTAGGAATTTTTCTAGAATTTTTAAATAATTTTTAATGAGTTTTAAATATACAAAAATAGCATTTTGCAAATTATTTAAATATTTTAATATCATTTTGTAAATTTTAGAATTGTTTTAATATAGATTTGTAATTTCTTTAAATGTTTTAAAGGTGGAATGCAAATTATTATTTGCATTATGTTACTGTTAAAGCCTTTTTGTAATTCCTAGAACTACGGGGACCCTACTGCTAAACTACCCAAACCCCCCCCGACCAGACCCTCTCTCTCCTCTCACCCACTCTCGTTGACCCCGACCGACGAATGCCCGACCGCCATGCCGCCCTGACCCCGCCATTTCCGGCTGCCCCCCACCGCCTTAGACCCCTATAAAAACCACCACAGACCCCCCCCGACCCATCCACCACCACCACGACCCACCACCACCGACCACCGCCCTGTTCTTCCCCTTTTTCCCCAAACCCTAACCCTAGCTCCGGCGAGCTCCGCCCAGCCTCACCGTCGACCCTCACAGCCCCCAAC
Source organism: Iris pallida (assembly GCA_029216955.1). NCBI lineage: Eukaryota > Viridiplantae > Streptophyta > Magnoliopsida > Asparagales > Iridaceae > Iris > Iris pallida. The sequence goes on along the minus strand of JANAVB010030259.1, from coordinate 20,189 downwards.
CGCCATCCACCGACGTGCCTCGACGAGCCGCACCCAGCGCCACCGGAGCGCCGCGACGCCAACGCCTCCACCGCCGTCCAGCCCCTTCGAAAGCCCCCCCGATCGACCGGACACGTGAGTAGCGATGCCCTTTCGTGTCGTGCGTATCTCGTATTGTGTCTATGCTGTTCGTCGTGTCCTGGCGAACACAAGCGTGGACCTGGACACGTGAAATTCGTGTCGTGCGTGTCGAATCGACCCAGACACGTTAATACCTGTGTCCCTAACTATCAGGACACAGGACTGTGTTATTATTTCTTTTTTATCTTTTAAATCACTTAAAACCTAATAAAATCTACCTAAGTCCTAACTCTAACAAAGCTAACGGGCTGACCCCCTGGCTAGCCCGACTCGACCTAAAATCCCCCCCCCCCACAGCGCAGGCTCGAGTTCGAGCCCCTGCTGCTGTTTCCTTTTTCTTTTCTTTTCCTTTTTCTTTTCTTTATTTTTGGTTATATATATATATATATATATATATATATATATATATTTATATATATATATATGTATACACATATTTGTATATATATATATGTATTATTATACATACTATTTTATATATATATGCTGTTTATATATATATATATATATATATATATATATATATATATATAAAAAAAATATATATATATATATATATATATATATATATATATATATATATATATATATATATATATATATATATATATATATACTTCACTTTACTTTAGTATTTTATAAATATATATACTTCACTTTAGTATTTTATAAATATATATATATGTATGTATGTATATATATGTATTTATGTACATATATGTATATATATATATATATATATATATATATATATATATATATATATATATATATATATATATATATATTTTCTTGTGTGTATATTTTCATAGTTAGTAAATATTATATATATATATATATATATATATATATATATATATATATATATATATATATATATATATATATATATATATATATATATATATATATATATATATTTGTATTTATATACATATATGTATACATATATTTTCATGTGTATATATATATTATTATACACTTTATAATTTAATGTCTCCTTATATATATATACATATTTGTATATATATATATATATATATATATATATATATATATATATATATATATATATATATATATATATATATATATATATATACTTTATAAATTAAGTATTTTCCTTATACATAGATATATGTACCTTTTTCATGTGTAGGTATATAATTATTTTGTATAATTTTACCATATTAAAATAATAATATTTATTTTGCACTATTACCAAATTGTATTTTTAGTGTATTTAAATTACTGCAACCATTTGGTGTCCGAGCCTAGCGTGGGTATTTGGGCTCAAATGTGTTTTCACACATTCAAGACCTGTACAAGTCATATTGGACTTGATTCATGGCCTTGGGTCCTGTATTTGAACTTTGGTTCAAATTATATACATGGACAAAATACGCAGATAATTAATTATTTAATTTCAATTGTGCAATGCTGTTTTTGATTTTCAAAAAAATACTTAGAGTACTATTAAAATTATGGAAAAATAGTATTTAGATACTATGTTAAGTTAGCTAATTTAGTATAATTTTTTGTAGTATTTAATTTACTGTTTTGCCACTAGTTTGGCATATGAAACCAAAACTCATTTTCTGTATACTTAGGAAAACTGATTTTTATAAAATATTTGTACTGGTTAATAAATTTCAAAAAAAATTATAATAAATTTCTATGATTAACAAGGATCACCTTGGTACTTTACTTTAAGAAAAACTAGGCTTTTTGTCTATCTCTAAAATTGTTAGAACACAATGGTCTTTTAATTTAATTATTGATTAATTACGACTTGTAGCTTTTTGTGTTATTTTGAGTTTAAGCCGTGTTGAACCTCACCTCTCACTAGTGTAAAGACCCTAGAAAGTTAGTTAAAGTAGTGTGTCACCCCACATTGGTCTCCTATGCCAAAGTCATCATTTTGGCTAGGTGCCCAGTCACAAGTCGTGTCGCACCAATTAGTGTCCTAGTATTTTAGCTTAGTGTAAAAGCTAAGTTATTGCATTTATTTCTACAGTGACGAGTTACCGGACATCCATAGCACTTTTATCGCAGCTTGTTTTGCTTTGCTTTGCTAGAGGCAAGTACTTTCTACGAACTTTACATACTGCTATAAACCATAAAACTGTGAATCACCAACCATGTTAAATACTGATCCTTGGGGTAGCAAGTTAGAACTTTACATGTTGTATTACTTTCAGTTTCTACCATGTTTATACCGTATCTCATATCTCTCACATGCTTAAATAACGGGTTAAAGAGAAACTGCTAGTAGTGTACGTGATCATGACCCCCTTCTCCGTATGTATTTACCGAGCACCGTTACATTCTATATGTATCAGTGCCGTATGTCTGGTCCCGCGTTTGTTTATGGATATACACCGATGCCGTTATGTGTACGTATGTGCACATCAGAAAATTAATATGTACCGCTGTACATCCTGATTACCTATTGACTGATCACTCACCTACTACAGTTTTAAACTTTAAAATGTATATCTATTGCCATGATAAAATGTACCTAAAACTGAACAAACATGATATGTCGTTTCCTTTCATCACATGATCAGTATTATATGTTTGTATAGATTTAGTGCTTGCTCCCGTCCTGACAGGATAACGTTGTAGGTGTCCTTACTGAGGAGGAGTTACTCTGCGACACATATTACGGAGTTACTGCCGAAGACCCGGCTCTGCTTTACGAGGATGTTCCTGCGGGGAACCTCGCCTAGTTGTCTTTTATTTACTTAGACTTTTGAGAGTAGACATGTATTAGACTATATCTTTTTGTAACTGGACATGTATCCAGTTTTACTTTTCAGTTCACTTGTACTTGGACATTTCACTATATACGACGACTTTTGTGTTTGGAGCATTTATGATTCTTCTTCACTTATAGAACTGTTAGCACATTTAGTCTTATCCTGTTGTCTTCAGAACAGCTTACTACGTTTTATCTCAACGTAGGCTGGGCATGACTCGGCCTGGCCCAACAATTTGGATAGCGGGTCATGACATATTTTTAGTGGTGGCCCATGCAGGTCCTGACTAAACTGTTTGGTTACGTTATTGTACCAAGCATGCCTGCAATTAGGAAATTAAGGTAATTAGACAATATTAGGAAAGACGCCTAGAACACCTAGAGGAATGCTAGGATTGCAACGTAGGATATACATCACATGTTTGCTATTATAATTAGATTTCCTTGCCTATGATTGCTTACTTTAAACAAGTCCTTATAAGTCTTTTTATGTGTAATTTAGATGGTGCTTACTCGTTCATCCCAATATGTTACCCCCGAGAATGGGGCCCTCCATATCCAGTCAGCTGACCAGTTGACTGATACATCTCCACCTACCACATTTCCCTACTCCACAGATCCACAAACCCAGATAGCACAACCACCTTCCACATCACAGGCCCAGCAGGACCCGATACTTCCACCACCCCCTATCACTATACCCACCCAGGCTTCCGTCACACTCGACGGGAACCAACTGCTCACGCTGATTCAGGGGTTCCTAACAACCCATCAGGAGCATACTACCCTACTCCGCCAGAGCATAGAGCATTCTGAGGGACGTCCCGTGGTCCCACCACATGTAGAGCCATGGCAGAGAGCGGGGACGATCAAGGACTTCATGGGTCTGAATCCCAAGGAGTTCTTAGGGACTGAGGGCATAGTAGTAGCAGATGACTGGCTAGATTCAGTAGAGAGGAAGCTCCTCGGAGTCAGGATGCTGGATGACCTTCAGGTCGAGGCAGCGGGATTTCTGCTGATAGACTTAGCAGGAGTCTGGTTCCGGAATGAGCCGTTGGTTGCGAGAGGGAGAGCCACTTGGGATCAGTTCAAGACCCAGTTCAAGAAGAAGTTCTTCTCGACCACTGCTAGAGTAGCCATGGGGCTACGATTCCAGAACATCCAGCAGGGGAACCGTTCTGTTGATGAGTATGCGGTAGAGTTTAGTCGCCTGAGCCGTTTCGCTCCTAGTCTGGTTGCTGATCCAGAGGAGATGACCCGTAGGTTTTGCCATGGTCTAGTTCCGGACATTGGCATTCTTATAGTGGCGAACGGTACGACTGACTACTACCAGAGCCTAGAGTTGGCCCGGAGCATCGAGGAGCGTCTTCTGTCATGCAAGAGGCCGGCTTCTGTACATCATGAGGGACCGTCCAAGCGTCAGGCTTTCCAGCAGAGAGCACCGACGCCGCCCCAGCAGACTTACCGTCCCCCTACATCACATCACCCGACCCCGCCAGTTAGAGCCCCGGGACCCCGACAGCAGCCGAAGGAAGGTATTTGTGCATTCTGCAATAGGGTAGGCCACGACGCTTCCATCTGTAGGAAGAAGTTAGGGCAGTATTTTGCTTGTGGGTCTGCCACCCATCAGCTTCGAGAGTGCCCAGTAGCGAAGACTAGAGGACCACTCCCGACTCAGCAGCAGAGGTTCGGACAGCATCTGCAGCAGCAGAAGGGACCTCAGGGAAGGGTTTATAGTCTAGCCATTGAGCCAGAGCCGGAGCAGGTTTCAGAGCCGGATTACTTAGCTGACGTCATCACAGGTCATGTTTATTTGCATACTTTTCTAGCTCTATGCTTATTTGATTCTGATGCATCTCATAGCTTCCTGTCATTAGAGTTCATGCATGAACATCACTTAGTATCTACACCTACTGCGGAGATTAGTAGAGTAATGACGGGAGGAGGACCTGTGCCTATTAGAGCTAGCTATAGATGCTCTATTATGATAGCCGGGAGAGAGTTCGAGGGGCGATTCTTTGTGATGCCACTCCCCGGTTATGATATCATATTGGGGATAGACTGGCTTAGCTATGCCCATGCATCTATAGATTGTCATGAGGGTAGTATTTTGTTCAGTCCCCCAGGCACAGCACCATTCAGTGTCAGGAGGACAGGGCCGGAGATCAGCCTAGAGCCGAACTGTTGTGCGACAGTCGGGGACGCAGCACCGCCACACCCTATCATTAGGGAGTTTATGGATGTATTCCCAGAGGATCTTCCAGGACTTCCGCCTGACAGAGATGTGGAGTTTACTATAGATTTAGTGCCGGGTTTATCACCAGTATCCCGGGCTTGCTATAGAGTGAATCCCAAGGAGGCCATAGAGATGAAAGAGCAGATTGATGACCTGTTGAAAAAGGGTTTCATTCGATCCAGTGCTTCTCCATGGGGAGCACCAGTGCTCTTTGTGCCTAAGAAGGATGGTACAGTCCGGTTGTGTATTGACTACCGGGCCTTGAATGCCATCACCATCAAGAAAAAATATCCTCTGCCCAGGATAGATGATTTGTTCGACCAATTGAGCGGGGCGAAGGTGTTTTCCAGGATAGACTTGAGATCCGGGTACCACCAGGTGAAGGTCAGGCAAGCAGACATCCAGAAGACGACGTTCAACACGAAGTACGGGCAGTATGAGTTTCTGGTGATGCCATTTGGTCTCACAAATGCGCCGGCTATCTTTATGAATTTGATGAATAAGACATTTCACCAGTATCTGGATAAGTTCATCGTAGTGTTTATCGACGACATCCTGATATACTCAAAGACGCCAGAGGAGCATGCAGAGCACTTACGGATAGTTTTGGGGATTCTGAGGCAGGAGAGATTGTTTGCCAAATTGCCGAAGTGCGAGTTCTTTTTAGACCGAGTGGAGTTTCTCGGCCATGTAGTCACTGGAGATGGAATCTCGGTGGATCCCAGGAAGGTTGCTGCAGTTGAGACGTGGAAGGCTCCGACGTCAGTTTCAGAGATCAGGAGTTTTCTGGGTTTAGCAGGCTATTATAGAAAGTTTGTCCAGGACTTTGCTAGGATAGCTGAACCCATGACGAAGCTGACGCGGAAGGACGCAGAGTACATCTGGTCAGAGGACTGCCAGGCAGCATTTGAGGAGCTGAAGAGGAGGCTGACGACCGCTCCAGTTCTGACTCTACCTTCAGGTTCTGGAGGTTTCACCATTTACAGCGATGCTTCTGGGAAGGGGCTAGGATGTGTCCTACAGCAGCATGGGAAAGTGATTGCTTATGTATCTAGGCAATTGCGGACTCATGAGCGAAATTATCCTACCCATGACCTCGAGTTAGCTGCGGTAATCTTTGCACTCAAGTTATGGAAACATTACTTATACGGAGAGCGTGTGGAGATCTTTACTGACCACAAAAGCTTGAAGTATGTGTTCACACAGAAAGAGCTGAACATGAGGCAAAGACGATGGTTGGAGTTGATGAAAGACTTCGACGTCGATTTACAGTATCACCCTGGGAAGGCAAATGTGGTGACGGATGTGTTGAGCAGGCATCCGATGGCATGGTACCTGATGATTGATCGGCATTTGCGGGAGGATCTGGAGAAGCTCGGTATCGAGCTAGTTCGGCCAGGATCAGTGATACAGATGATGGCGCTTGACATTCAGCCAGGTTTGATGGAGCAGATCCGGGAAGCACAGTCTACAGATGAGGGCCTTTGCAGACTTCGACCCCAGGCTTTAGCTGGATTGCTAGATGACTTCACTATAGCAGAGGATGGATCCTTGAGGCATGGCAGCCGATTGTGCGTGTCGAAGGGAGAGCTAGTAGAGGCAGTCTTGCAGGAGGCGCACCGATCGAGATACTCTATTCACCCTGGTGCTAACAAGATGTACCGTGACTTGCGGGAACATCTTTGGTGGCATGGGATGAAGAGGGATGTATCGCATTTTATCTTGAGATGTCTAGTTTGCCAGCAGGTCAAGGCGGAGCGCCAGAGGCCAGCTGGTTTGTTGCAGCCGTTATCCATTCCCGCGTGGAAGTGGGAACATATTACGATGGACTTCGTTTCAGGGCTTCCTCGTTCCCAAGGAGGGAAGGATGCCATCTGGGTCATCGTAGACAGGCTGACGAAGTGTGCGCACTTCATACCCTTCAAGGTGGGGCTTTTCGCCGAGAAGTTGGCGGAGCTATACATGCAGCAGATAGTTCGCCTACACGGAGTGCCAATGAGCATCGTGTCAGACAGAGACAGCAGATTCACATTCCACTACTGGAGGAGCTTGCAGGAGTAGTTGGGCAGTAGGCTCAAGTTCAGTACGGCATACCACCCGCAGACAGATGGGCAGTCCGAGAGGACGATACAGACACTGGAGGATATGCTGAGGACCTGCGTGCTGGACTTCGGAGGATCATGGGAGAGCCATCTGCACTTGGTAGAGTTTTCATACAACAACAGCTACCAGGCCAGTATTGGTATATCTCCTTTCGATGTGCTATATGGACGACGATGCCGCATACCGCTCTTTTGGGATGATGTCGGAGACAGAGTTATGCTTGGGCCAGAGATGATCACGGATGCAACAGAGAAAGTCGAGATGATCAGAGACAGGCTCAGAGTAGCTCAGGATAGGCAGAAACACTGGGCTGATGCTAGTCGCAGACCGATGGAGTTCGCAGACGGTGATATGGTGCTAGTGAAGATATCACCTACTAGAGGGACGATCCGGTTCGGACGAGGAGGCTGAGCCCCAGATACATCGGGCCGTTCGAGGTACTTGGCAGGATCGGAGAGGTAGCTTACAGGGTTGCACTTCCACCCAACCTAGCAGGAGTTCACGACGTCTTTCACGTATCTCAGCTAAGGAGATATGTCCCAGACCCCAGTCATGTGCTAGATCATTCAGAGTTGGAGGTCGGACCGAGCCTTACAGTTTCTGAGCAGCCAGTGGAGATATTAGATAGGAGAGAGAAGAGGCTGAGGAACAAGGTGATACCCCTAGTACGAGTAGCTTGGAGCCGTCACTCCCCAGGTGAATCTACTTGGGAGAGGGAGTCGGACATGAGGGAGAGATACCCTTACTTGTTCGATCCAACCGCTGCGAGGGAACCACCCGTTCCCGCTTGATACCTTAGAGGTTAGTTTCGATCGTAGCCTTAGTCATTTGATTGCATTGCTTGCTATGTTAGAATATTGTCGGGTCTTCAATCCTTGTGAATTTCGAGGACGAAATTTTTCAAGGAGGGAAGACTTGTAAGCCCCTGTTTTTCAAATTTCATTTTTATTAGTGCTAATTAATTTTTATGTTAATTTTAGCCTTAAAATAATTATTACGATTTTTAGGAATTTTTCTAGAATTTTTAAATAATTTTTAATGAGTTTTAAATATACAAAAATAGCATTTTATAAATTATTTAAATATTTTAATATCATTTTATAAATTTTAGAATTGTTTTAATATAGATTTATAATTTCTTTAAATGTTTTAAAGGTGGAATGCAAATTATTATTTGCATTATGTTACTGTTAAAGCCTTTTTGTAATTCCTAGAACTACGGGGACCCTACTGCTAAACTACCCAAACCCCCCCCCCCCCCCCCCGACCAGACCCTCTCTCTCCTCTCACCCACTCTCGTTGACCCCGACCGACGACTGCCCGACCGCCACGCCGCCCTAACCCCGCCATTTCTGGCTGCCCCCCACCGCCTTAGACCCCTATAAAAACCCCCACAGACCCTCCCGACCCATCTACCACCACCACGACGCACCACCACCGACCACCGCCCTGTTCTTTCCCTTTTTCCCCAAACCCTAACCCTAGCTCCGGCGAGCTCCGCCCAGCCTCACCGTCGACCCTCACAGCCCCCAACCGCCATCCACCGACGCGCCTCGACGAGCCGCGCCCAGCGCCACCGGAGCGCCGCGACGCCAACGCCTCCGCCGCCGTTCAGCCCCTTCGAAAGCCCCCCCGATCGACCGGACACGTGAGTAGCGGTGTCCTTTCGTGTCGTGCGTATCTCGTATTGTGTCTATGCTGTTCGCCGTGTCCTGGCGAACACAAGCGTGGACCTGGACACGTAAAATTTGTGTCGTGCGTGTCGAATCGACCCAGACACGTTAATACCAGTGTCCCTAACTGTCAGGACACAGGACTGTGTTATTATTTTTTTTATCTTTTAAATCACTTAAAACCTAATAAAATCTACCTAAGTCCTAACTCTAACAAAGCTAACGGGCTGACCCCCTGGCCAGCCCGACTCGACCTAAAATCCCCCCACCCCCCCACAGCGCAGGCTCGAGTTCGAGCCCCTGCTGCTGTTTTCTTTTTCTTTTCTTTTCCTTTTTCTTTTCTTTATTTTTGGTTATATATATATATATATATATATATATATATATATATATATATATATATATATATATATATATATATATATATATATATATATATTTATATATATATATATGTATACACATATTTGTATATATATATATATATGTATTATTATACATACTATTTTATATATATATGCTGTTTATTTATATATATATATATATATATATATATATATATATATATATATATATATATATATATATATATATATATATATAAAATATATATATATATATATATATATATATATATATATATATATATATATATATATATATATATATATATATATATATATATATATTTCACTTTAGTATTTTATAAATATATATATGTATGTATGTATGTATATATATGTATTTATGTACATATATGTGTATATATATATATTTTCTTGTGTGTATATTTTCATAGTTAGTAAATATTATATATATATATATATATATATATATATATATATATATATATATTTGTATTTATATACATATATGTATACATATATTTTCATGTGTATATATATATTATTATACACTTTATAATTTAATGTCTCCTTATATATATATATATACATATTTGTATATATATATATATATATATATATATATATATACATATTTGTATATATATATATATATATATATATATATATATATATATATATATATATATATATATATATATATACTTTATAAATTAAGTATTTTCCTTATACATAGATATATGTACCTTTTTCATGTATAGGTATATAATTATTTTGTATAATTTTACCATATTAAAATAATAATATTTATTTTGTACTATTACCAAATTATATTTTTAGTGTATTTGAATTACTGTAACCATTTGGTGTCCAGGCCTAGCGTGGGTATTTGGGCTCAAATGTGTTTTCACACATTCAAGACCTGTACAAGTCATATTGGACTTGATTCATGGCCTTGGGTCCTGTATTTGAACTTTGGTTCAAATTATATACATGGACAAAATACGCAGATAATTAATTATTTAATTTCAATTGTGCAATGCTGTTTTTGATTTTCAAAAAAATACTTAGAGTACTATTAAAATTATGGAAAAATAGTATTTAGATACTATGTTAAGTTAGCTAATTTAGTATAATTTTTTGTAGTATTTAATTTACTGTTTTGCCACTAGTTTGGCATATGAAACCAAAACTCATTTTCTGTATACTTAGGAAAACTGATTTTTATAAAATATTTGTACTGGTTAATAAATTTCAAAAAAATTATAATAAATTTCTATGATTAACAAGGATCACCTTGGTACTTTACTTTAAGAAAAACTAGGCTTTTTGTCTATCTCTAAAATTGTTAGAACACAATGGTCTTTTGATTTAATTATTGATTAATTACGACTTGTAGCTTTTTGTGTTATTTTGAGTTTAAGCCGTGTTGAACCTCACCCCTCACTAGTGTAAAGACCCTAGAAAGTTAGTTAAAGTAGTGTGTCACCCCACATTGGTCTCCTATGCCAAAGTCATCATTTTGGCTAGGTGCCCAGTCATAAGTCGTGTCGTACCAATTAGTGTCCTAGTATTTTAGCTTAGTATAAAAGCTAAGTTATTGCATTTATTTCTACAGTGACGAGTTACCGGACATCCATAGCACTTTTATCGCAGCTTGTTTTGCTTTGCTTTGCTAGAGGCAAGTACTTTCTACGAACTTTACATACTGCTATAAACCATAAAACTGTGAATCACCAACCATGTTAAATACTGATCCTTGGGGTAGCAAGTTAGAACTTTACATGTTGTATTACTTTTAGTTTCTACCATGTTTATACCGTATCTCATATCTCTCACATGCTTAAATAACGGGTTAAGGGGATACTGCTAGTAGTGTACGTGATCATGACCCCCTTCTCCGTATGTATTTACCGAGCACCGTTACATTCTATATGTATCTGTGCCGTATGTCTGGTCCCGCGTTTGTGTATGGATATACACCGATGCCGTTATGTGTACGTATGTGCACATCAGAAAATTGATATATACCACTGTACATCCTGATTATCTATTGACTGATCACTCACCTACTACAGTTTTAAACTTTAAAATGTATATCTATTGCCATGATAAAATGTACCTAAAACTGAACAAACATGATATGTCGTTTCCTTTCATCACATGATCAGTATTATATGTTTGTATAGATTTAGTGCTTGCTCCCGTTCTGACAGGATAACGTTGTAGGTGTCCTTACTGAGGAGGAGTTACTCTGCGACACATATTACGGAGTTACTACCGAGGACCCGGCTCTGCTTTACGAGGATGTTCCTGCAGGGAACCTCGCCTAGTTGTCTTTTGTTTACTTAGACTTTTGAGAGTAGACATGTATTAGACTATATCTTTTTGTAATTGGACATGTATCCAGTTTTACTTTTCAGTTCACTTGTACTTGGACATTTCACTCTATATACGACGACTTTTGTGTTTGGAGCATTTATGATTCTTCTTCACTTATAGAACTGTTAGCACATTTAGTCTTATCCTGTTGTCTTCAGAACAGCTTACTACGTTTTATCTCAACGTAGGCTGGGCATGACTCGGCCTGGCCCAACAATTTGGGTAGCGGATCGTGACATATATATAGTTAGTTAGATAGATATACATCCTATTATCCTATCTTATATATCCTATTTAATTTGGTATCTTGACACCACTACCCGAGCCTATGATTATCTCTATTACATGGGCCAAAGCCCCCATTCCTATGTAATAGGGAATAATCCACTGTTGCTTGAACCCGAGCCTCTTAAGTACTCTCATTTGACACTCTCCTATTTATCCTAACTTTCCTATTACTGATAGTTCTATCCATGGTTGCCGAGAGCATTAACTGTATATTCTCCATTGGTGGCTGATATTCCCAACAGGCAGTTCACATAAGCACATATATTTTGCAGTCCAGTTCGGGGACGGCCACAAGTCTGCACATTAGAAAAACTCCCCTACAACTGCTACCCACCAGGTCCTGCCTTACACGCCTAAGTTTACCTGTTGTGGGTATATTTATTTATTGTTGTTTCGTTTACCCTTTAAGGTCGATACTACTTTATTCTATTGTACCAAGTCCTCTATATATGAACCCTTATACAAATTCTTCCTAACTTCTAAAATGTCAACCATATATAGGAAACCCACATATATCAAAACCATATTGTTCCCCAAACTAATACCTAACCCTATATGACTAACTGACACATAACTATACCTATAGTATTTTGCTATTTAAACTACTCCTATGAACTGTCATTACAAGGCATAAACGCAAATACATGGTGGCCTTCTATGTTCTCTATCCCAAAATAAAATTCTATATATACATAAAAGATGAAGGCTTACCTATATGTGGTTAACCGATAAGTACTGGCTTGAAGAAGGAGGAAGATGTCGTTCTTCCCGAAAAGGTCCACACTGCTATTGCGATGAGAAAAGAGGAGGATTTGGGTTCCTGAGGGAGGGAAGGGAAAAGAGATACCCTAATATACACTGGCTAGAGATTATGCTCAATTGTGAGTAGGATTGAGAGGATTGGATTTGGATGTGATTAAAAGATTTGAATTCAAGTTTAAACTAGGGTGGCCATTTAAAGCAGAGATTTGAATTCTCATTATACCAAAAGCCCCACATATCATAGTTGTTTTGCATAAACCACCCTTTTACAATATTTCTAAATAAATATTTACATATTAATCTAATTAAGACTCAAATTCAAACTAAGGAAAAAAATTTGGTCTAAGGGTTTACAACATCCATGCCCCAAGCTTCAAAGGGCAAAGATGCTGCAGTTGGATATAAAAATTCGGATGGTTGGTGGATGAAATCTATATAGATTTGACATGCTTTGTATTTCCTTTCATACTCAACTACATCTGCCACCATAGTGGACCAATAGCATCCCATGCGTCTAATACGGTCCTGTAGCTTAGGACAAGGCTGATGTACACCGCAGACACCATCGTGAGCTTCACCTAGTATCCGTTTTTCTTTATCATCCACAAGACAGCACAGGAGCATACCGTCAAAATATTGACGATAAAGTATCTTGGACGAGTGATTGTAATAGAATCGGAGTGACCGACGACGAATTGTCGTTGCTTATTTGGGTTCTTCTGGCAAGATGTTATGTACTGCGAAGTCGTTGAAGGGAGTCCTCCAATCTTCACTAGTAGTACAAATTTTGATCGCATTACTGAATTTAATATTCAAATTATTCTCGACACAAAATAATTTTCGATTAGCGATGATGATTAATTATTGCCTTTTCAAAGGAACAACTAGCACTGCTACTAGATTAGCGAGTGCATCGGCTTCCGTATTGCACGTCCGACGTACAAGTTCAATTAAGAAACCTTTGAATGATATAGCAAGTTTAACTGGCTGCTTCATGGTAGGGGATGAGGTCTTGGTGTCGGACTTCAAACGTAACTGGTTGACAATCATTTTAGAGTCTCTATATACTTCAAGATAATCGATATCCAACTGTCTTGCTAACTAGAGACCGATAAGCAAAATATTGTATTATGCAACATTATTGGAACATGGCTTGTCTTGAGAATAGGCTCTCTGAATTTATAATCCTTCTGGGGATACGAGGACAATTTCTACTCCAGCGATGATAATACCGTTAGGTCCGATTCTGGATGCACCATCAAAGAATAGACGCCACCGAATACTCCTTCTAAAGTTGTATTAGACTAAGTTCTCGTCGAAATCTCTCATAGAGTTTTGAAGTTTCAGGAATTAGATGAGAAACTAAGAAGCCAGCTAGGGATTGACCCTTGACTGACTTTTGGGGACATAGAGCATATCATACTGCGCTAACAGCAACGACCAGGTAGCAAGTCTAAAATTAAGTTTACTAGGCTTTTTCATCAGGACTCGCAGAGGATGGACTCTGGAGATAGCATGGATGGTTTGGCCCATGATGTAATGACGCATCTTCTGGACATCGAACATCAAGGCTAAGCATTCTTTTTCTACTGGACTGTATCAGTGTTCAGCACCTATCATTGTGCGATTGAGATAGTAGATTGCTTGCTCATGGCCTTCATTGTTCTTCTAGGCTAGGAAGACACCAAGAGAATGTTCCATTGCTCAAACGTACATCAAGAAGGGTATTCATGTGATTGAAGGAACTAGGACTGGAGGGTTCATCAGGTACCGCTTAATGTCCTCGAATGCTTGCTGACATTCATCAGTCTAAACGAAAGGTACATATTTCTTCATTAATTGAGTGAACGGCCTACAGTGTCCAGAGAGATTTGAGATGAATCCTTCTAATAGGCAAGTTGTCCTTGGAATTCTCGTAGCTCTTTTAGGTTGCGTAGAGGATGCATATCTTGAATGGCTTTGACTTTATCGGGGTCAACGTACTGTATACCCTTAAAGGTAATAACGAATCTAAGAAATTTGCCACTAGAGACACCCATTAATGACTTGGTGGGATTCATCTTGAGTCGATGTTGACACATTAGATCGAAAACAGTCTTCAGGTCTTGGATGTGATCTTTCTTTAAACGACTCTTGACAACAATATCGTCGACATAGAATTCGACTATTTTTTATAAATGTTTACAAAAAGTAGTACTCATAGCCCGCTGATAGGTGGCACCAGCATTCTTGAGACAAAATGGCATGAATGTATAGCAATAAACTCCCAGAGGAGTGTGAAAGGACGTACACTTTTCGTCTTTAGGATTCATCTTGATCTGATTATAACCAAAGAATTCGTCAATGAAAGATATTTGTTCGAACCCGGTATTGTCGATCATGACATCGATGATTGGGAGAGAAAACTCGTCTTTGGGACAAGTTGCATTGAGGTATTTGAAGTTGATGTAGACTCAAACTTTTTCTATTTTTTTCATAACGGGACGACATTAGCCACCCAGTCGGGATGTGTTCCTCCCTAATAAAGTCGTATGCGATGAGCTTCTTGGCTTCAGCTTCTATAGCGTCCATTATCAGGTTGAATTATCGCTGTTTTTATTTAATAGGCTTAGCATTTGGCATAATGTTGAGCATATGAGTAGCGATCTGAGGATCTAATTCCAACATATCTTTATAGCTCCAGATGAACGTCAATGTACTCTTTAGTGAGCTATATGAGTTCTTGTTTGTCTGTCTCCGGAAGGCTTTTATTGATGAAGATAGGCCTTAGAGAAGCTTCGTCTTCGACGTCGATTTGGATAAATTCATCCTTAGTGGGTGGTTCATGCTGTTCGAAGCGAAGTTCCCATTATGTATCCATCCTGTTTCCAAGGTTCGTTCTTATATGTCTCAACGAGGTCATCATCTATTAGCCCATTGGTCATGGTCAAACCTAATTTTAATAATGATCTAACCATGTCTTGATATAAGGGCTACTTGGATAATTGCTGACAACTATCGTTCAAGACAAGAAGCCAGTTTGCCTTTGAGTCCGTATTTCCTTATCAATGTAATTTTCATTATTTATTGATTCTAGGAATACGATGTACACCGAGTCGTACTGAAAATAGGCTACTCCAAAATATTTTCAAAATATCATTGTTTTGAAAATAAACTTATTTACAAAAGCTCCTAACTGCTTGACTTTTTAAAAAGCCAAGACCAGTTTAGAAAAACCCTAACAGAACACCAAGGGAATTCGGCCCCAGTTCAGCCCAAATTTGCCCTGAGTTCATTTAGTGACTATTGGATTTTGTACTTGGTCTTCCTGCAGTTATGGATGCAACGACTATTTGCCTAGATTCTCTCAAATAATTCTACCCGAATTCTGTCTTTGGAAAACCTATAAATAGAGATTTTTTCCTCATTTCAACACACCTCTCTCTTATTTTCTCTCTAAAGCTTAATACGTTCTTCCAAAGTGTTCTAAAGCTATTCATTTTCAAATCTCAAGCTAGTTACAATCCTCTAGTCGATTTGTCAGTGCGGTACGATCTAAAAGTTTCAGAATGATTATAATCAGAGGCTTGATTGAAGAAGATATAAAACCCCTAAATTTTTACTATATTTTTAGTACTGATATTTTTTTTGGTATTTATACGTCGCATAGTCGTATTGTACATCGCGAGGGAATTTGCGTTTTTCGTATTTACTCGTCGAGTGCGAATATGTGCGAGGTACATATTTTTAGAAAAATAATTTTTGATTTTATTATCAGTGATGGTTTCAAAATAATATGTATATTTTTATTAAAAGTTGTGAAAAGTATCTTTCGAGGTTGCCAAACTTATTTTTTTATTATTTATAAAAGGCTATCTTATTTTAGTGGTAATTTAGAAAACTAGATTTATGTGAATGTTCTACTCGAGTAAAGCACATGAAAATTATTTCATGTACATTTTCAAAATAAATTTTTATTATTTATAATAAATTATTTAGCAAGACGGTATTTAAATATTGAATATTTATGTTTATTTTCGAAAGTTTTTTTTTGCTATTTAAATAAAAAGGTAGTGTGAAATTTTTTCTATTAGTACTAAAATATTTATTATAATTTTCTAATTAATTAATTAATTAATTATTAATAAAAAGATAATTTGAATTTAAATGTGATAATTTAAATGGTGAATTTATTTTATTTATTTACTTTAAATAGTTTAAATTAAATGTGTAATTTATCTATATTTAAATGGAATTTGGATTTAGATATGAATGTATCGATTTAAATTTAATAGTAAAATCTATTTGGGTTTTAAATAAATCCTAATCTTTATCCAACTGGAATTCCCACCTCCAATATAAGGGGAGGTACTCATCCAAAATTGTACCATCATCTCCAAATTTTTCCACAAGGTGTTGTGCATCGTGTCTGTGTTTTCGTCAAATTTTTATTCCATTTTTTACAAATACATTATCCATCTCTCCGTGTCGACAGACCCGACACAATCAAATACCTATCCCTAAACCTATCCTAAACCTGTCGACGGAACCCCAACCGAGCACCCCAGCACCACCCTGTCGTCCTCCGACCATCCCCATTATCGCCACCATCTTCCGCCATCGCCGTCCAACCCCGCATAGTCCCGACCACGCCTCCACCACCTGCCGCACCACCCCCCCTGCTCCTTCTCCCTGAACTCCATCCACTGCCACCCTTACCACAGCCGTTGGATATCCGCCCTCGGCCACCGCCAAAAATCCCCAATCCTCATCACCACCGCCATCAATCCGAACACCCAAACAAATAAGTAAATAAAAGCAAACCCCGTACCTATCCGCCGTACCACCCTACGAGATCCGCCCAGCCTCCACAGCAGCCCGTACGCCGACCACTTTGCCGCGAGCGATTTCCCCCCAGCCCTGTATCCGACCAGTCGCTCGGACCCGGATCTGTCGAGCCTCCGCTCGTGCCCCCTCCTTGTCGTAGCCGTACGCCGCCCTGACGAGCGCCGCGTGCCGAACCATCCTCGTCGGCAGTTCTGCCCCGCAATGCTCGAAAATCGCCTATCCCGTTCTCCCCTTGCGTCGTCCTCGGCGCAGCCTATTCCGTGCCCCACTTTGTCGACCCTCTCGCCTACATCCAACATCACGGCCGAAGCGCCTGACTCTACGGAGTCCCGTCGGTCGTTTCCCCTCCGCCTCCTTGTGCCGCCGTCGTGTGCCTCCCGCGTCGGCGAGCACGCCGCCCGCCATCACCAAAATTCGACGTCTAACCACCGCCCCCTTCGTGCCCTAACCACCGCACCCGTGCCGCCGAGCTGCAGCGCCTACACGCGCCAATCCGCCGATGATCTCCGACCGAGAGCCCCTCCGTGAGGCCCCTCTTGTCTTCCCTCTTCCTCCTCTTGCTCACTCTCTCTCCCTTTCTCACTTCTCCCCCTCTCCCTCTCTGTTAGTTAACCTCTCCCAAATGAGAGGGGTCGGACTTGGTTTTTATTTTTATTTTTCTTTTTATTTTATTGTTGTTATTATTAGTGTATTTTTCTTAGTTTTTGTTATTATTATTATTATTATATTATTATTATTATTATTATTATTATATTATTTTATTATTATTATTATTATGTTATCACGTTTATTTCTGAAAATAGATCTCATTATTTACAAATCACATTATTTTATTAATGTACAAGATTTGTAAGTATTTTGTATAAAATAAATTATAGCTAGATGAGTAATTGTAGGTATTTATCTTTGTTAAAAATAGATAAATAATAGTTATGCAATAAAATATTTTCTAGGCATATTAAAGAATTTTAACTGCTAAATTAATAGTTGCAAATAAATTTTTACAAATCCATGATATCTTTCCTAAAATGAATTAATATATTGACAAATTTTTATGTTTTGGCCTAAACTGTATATATATATATATATATATATATATATATATATATATATATATATAATATATATATATATATATATATATTTGCCTACTTTGACAAGCTTAAGTTTCTGCCTAAAAAAAATGATTCTTATATTGTCATGTATTATCTAGAAACTATTTTTACTAAAAAAAATAATTTTAATATTATAATATCCTTCCTAAACATCACATATATATTATTCTCCACTTCTTTCGATTTTTCCTCTAGCCCTGACTAGACCTATTACTCCTATTCTTTCGCCAATTCTAGACTTCTTTATATCGTCCCTAACTAAGTTAACCGTTCTGGACCCGATGGAATACTCCGTGTCATCAACAGAGGCTCCTATGCATAGTTTGTAACATTGCAGTCATACTCCAAGCCACATGATCATAGCACCATACCAGACGGCCTACAAGGCAAGTATACCTTGCTATTAACTGTCAAATTATTTATTTTTATTATTTATTTTGTTTTATATTGTTAGTTTCATTTGTTATAAACTGTACGTCCAAGCCACACTTTGGTGCAAGCGACTCTATTAGTCGTTTTACTTTACTATATGCATGTTAACTTAGAGTTAGCGGACTACCTTCTTGTTGGAGGATATCCTTATATCTCCTTGGGCCATGATACTCACACTACACGGTTTGAGACATTTTGCTAGGGGCACGACTTATGGATTGGCCATCTCTAAAGTCGTGTGACGGTAGTTGTTCGTAAATGCTATAGCTAGGGTTTTAGAGACTCAAGCAGTTATAAAACTGAACGAGCCATGGACATGACTTGAACAGTATGGAAAATATTGAGGGAGGACAGTCGCTAGTGCGTATGGCAATCCAAACAGGTAACCACAGTCTCCGGATGGAACTGTGGTAATTTATTTGCAGATGCCCTCTGACGTTTTGGACGTTACAGACGGATACGGATGACTGGTTGCCAGTTACGTACACATAGCCTAAAATTCCACCCATGCACATGAAATTTTCCTCTAAATTGCATATTAGACGGTTAGAATCTCCTTTGCATATTTGTGTCTAGGGTAGTCTTTTACATATATTTTATTATTCTGAGAGTTCATATTAGCTTGTTCTTCCTGTATCTTGCTACGTCCGTCTGAGGACCTGGTTATTCGCCAGGTGTGTGCTTTCATGATTCACTCAGGTGTTCTAGCCAAGGTCATAATTCTCTCCATTCTTTCGAAGACGATTGCGCTTGGTTCATCTTGCCATTTTATTGATCGATTCTTGTACATTTCTTTCATTGAGATAGTTGGAAGTGGACTTTGTCTCCGCCCAACAATTGTATCATAAATATTCAAGTTGATTTTTATATTTATTCTTTTCATTGTATGAGATTTAGTTTGTCTTGATTACTGCATTTTACAGCTTATGTATACATACAAGGCCCCTGTACTTCGTATGTATACAGCTGGCATGTCTACGTTCCTAGTCCTACGAATATTGGGACTTGGGCGTTACATATTTTTGTGGTAGCCCATGCAGGTCGAGATAAATTGTTTGGTTACTTTACCGTACCAAGCAAGCCTGGAATAGGAGAGTTAGGATCTAGGATCTCATCCACATAATT
>JANAVB010030258.1:0-27852 GCA_029216955.1 Iris pallida | reverse complement strand
ATTTCAAAGGGAATGTGGACTGATATTGGGGTCTATAAGGACTGAAATGGGTTGCTATGATAGGGCTGAATTGTGGCATGTGGGGTTGTCATTGCAAGTTTAGGGGGCATATTAAGGACTGAAATGAATTGAAGTTGAGGGTGTACATGTGAGAGGAAACATGGTGTCAAGAGAGACTTAAACATATGTGGTGTGTGTGAGACAAGAATACATGAGAGTGTATGAGTGAATGTGTGTAGAGTTAAGAGTGACAGGAATCAATGTATTTGTGGGGTATATGTGGCTGTCTATTTCTATGTGTGTAACCTAGATATAGGTGTCAACATGTGTCAATATGAGTGTGTAAAAATCATACTGTCACAGTGAGTGAAAGAAAGTGAAGAGTGTGTGAATGAATGTAGACAGTGGTGTAATCTCAGTTTCATTCCTAAATTTCAATCCCAGTTCAGTCCCCAAATCTGAATGTAAAATACCACCAATTGAACTCAAATTCAACACACAGCTAGATTTTTATAGGAGAACCCTAAATGGGTCTAAATTCAATATGTTAACAACATTAAATGGGTTAAAATAGCTGCCCAATCCGATTTCCAAACTGGAATTTCAGGAAAAAAATACCTAGTATCAGAAATTGGAAAATGACAAACAATTAAAGTAAATACATTTAAAATATGATTTAAAAGGTTGGTAACATAACTACATGTTGTGTACGTGTCCCAGGGTCCATCACGTGTCCATTAATACGACACAATCGTGTCCAATACAAAGAAAGCTCAAAATCAGACCAATAGTGCACTGTCCAGTGCACTGTTCGTGCACACGTGTACTCGTGCGTGCATACGACACAGGCCAAACTAAGCCTCGTGCTCGTGTCCCCACGGCTAGGTCTAGGTGCTCGTGTCTAAGTAACTGCATCGTGTCCTCGTGTCGCCGTATCTGAGTAATCGAGCCGTATCAGTGAGTGAAGAAAATAGTGCACAGTGTCAGTGTAAGCCCGTGCACGACGAATAACTTCCTAATCAATGCACGAGACCCAAGAAATTTGGGGTGCATGGTGACAGAATATGCCCCATTGATCCCCCAAAATTTCAGTCAACCCATCACGTGTCGTGTCCTAAGGAACCCCCGAGTAGCAGGGGACAGAACCCGAGCACGCGCGCGTGTCAACAGTGTGAGTCCATGCGTCGAAACCGACACAACCCGACACAAAAATCCACCACAGATGCCAGAAATCCAAAGCAATATTAAACCTAAATGTCTATTTAAAAACATTGCTTAAAAGAAATCAAAATACCCTTGAGGCATTTCGACAAACACCTAGGGACAACCTCTGATACGTGTCCAAACGGACACGAAACTTATATAATCCGACACGAAACTAATACAGACACTTAGGGGACTCCTAGGGCTTCCTAAATATATAAAGAAATTGGAATTTTATGGAGAAAGAGAAAGTTACCTATACTCGAACTTTCAAAAAAAAACTCCCTTCTATAGCTCTTCTCCTTGATGTCCCAATCCAATCAAATCACCACAAACTGAAATGAAACTTCAATATTAGCAAGAATTGGTATATTAGAACCCTATGGAAGAGATTTGAATGAAAAAGGAAATGGAATGGGAATCTAGGATTAAAAGGAGTAGGAACAACCTTTCCTAAACTTTGAGCTTTCCTAAGAAAGAGGCAACCCTAAAAATTAGGAGAGTATTTATAGGGTGATGTTCCCAATAGGATAGGTGGTGGGGCCATTTAGTCTAGGGCTTAGGGTTTTGTAATTTGTGCTTTGGACCAAACTACAAGGCTTTGAGTTAAAATAATTTGTCAAAGGCTCTAAATCATAAGCCATGACTTATGACTTTCTAATTCCTAATGCTAACTAGAGTCTAATGACCAAACCTGTCACCCCGCTCCGTAGGACGATCGTCCTCGCTAAGGTATGATGCCGCACGAGCCTAGATTGCGCTCGTGCAAGGCGGGTTCCATAACGGCCGATTACAGCGGCGACGACGGGGTCGTCGCACAGAAGTCCCAAGCAGAGACATTGAACACGCAGCAAAAATTTAGAACAAAACACAATTCATTCAAATGAAGCTTTTTATTGATATTGAAACAACGGTTACATTGGGGCGCAAGGTCGAGATTACAATCACTCAAATTCACTCGTCTCACTTATACGTCACTCGCTCTCTTCATCTCTCGCTACAATACTTGAATCCAGCGGAAGCTTCGGAAGGTGATGTCCATACATTATTCCCGTATAAGTCTGATCTTCATGCGGCCAACGCTTCGAATCGCCAAGGAACTCCGTGCCTCGAGCATCCAAGCGAGCCCCGTACCACGAGCTCTACCTGTGCCTGCACATAAGCACTGTGTGGGTGTCAGTACTCAACTGTACTGGTGGAGTGAGCTCCTCGCCCACCCAATACAAAACTGACACGTTTATTCGTCTTTGTGTGATACAAGCCCCTTTTCGATTGTCTTTCTAGTCGTGCCTTAGGATCGATTTTAGGACCGACGCTCGGCCTATTTAGTGTCTTAGACCATCTCCGTGCCTTGCACTGATAACGTACCGATTATAGTTGTCTATCGTACCATACTCTTGGACGTAACGACTAGGTCATGTCAAATACTTGCCCGTGCCTCAAACATCGTGGCCGTGCCTCGTAGCGTAACCTGACTTATCCAAACTCGACTTACGGCCCTTCTCGAACTAACGCGCAACGACTAACCAAACTTGTGGAACCAGTATTGAGAACTCAAGTACGACGCCATATCTCGTGCCGAAGCACGTGTCTTTACGTATAGCCGAATCGTAGGCTTTATATATTTGGGTGCAACCGAGCAATATTTCACAACATATCGCATAGTGCTTATGCTTCATTCGTTACGATCGAAACCGTGCATGCGGATTCGCCGCGTAACATGCCAGTTAACTATATGAAAGGCCACTGGCATGACAAGCCATCGCAGACATAGCTCGGGTAGGCGGCGGGTCCTTCAGCGCAGGTAGCGAGCCCCGTAGAAAGCCTCCAACTACCCACGCAATAAAGCATGCGCTGCTCTATAACGTCTACCTCCTAGGACGACTGGGCCCCGTGCCCCGGCGTATAACTAGTCTAGGTAGAAATTATTGTCGACAAGGTGTCCAATGACCACGCACCTACGAGACATCTAGACTCACGTAAATGCATGGCCTAATTGTTGGTACTACTAGAACTCTACTTAGCAACTCGTGCTCTGAAGCACCCTTTGAATTTCGTGCATCGGGGCGGCGAGACTCCCAACCGAGGGAACGCCTCGAACTTCTTAACGTGGATAGGAACGCAAGACTCCCAACCGAGGGACCGCCTCGAACACCTTAATATGGATAGGAACGCGAGACTCCCAACGAGGGACCGCCTCGAAACACCTAAAGTGGATAGGAACGCAAGACCAATCGAGGACGTCTCGAACTTCTTTGAACTCGAGGGAACAACTACTTCGTAGCTTCCAACTTAACTTGAACAAAACGTGTTCCTTAAGTGCCATGGGCCGTGGCTAACTTACATCGTGCCCGTGGCTCGTGCCTTTAACTGACTTCCGTACTACGCGACGCTATCACCCAAGTCATACGTTATATGACGGCCGCGAGATTGTAAAACCCTAAAATTCTACTTATATTTTTATTAAATTTAGTACTGATTTAAAATTTTGTATTATACGTCACGTAGTCGTATTGTACGAAAGTTGTTTTCGAATTTGCTCGACGAGTGCGAAAATGTGCAAGCGTACATTTTTTAGAAAAACATTTTATGTTTCAAAATAATATATGTAATATTTAATTTAGCTACCAAAATTTTCTAAATTTATGATTTATTTATGAAAAGCTTTTGTTTAGAATAAATAATATTTTTAGTGCATGCACATAATTCATAAAAATTTTGCTAGTTATTTAAATAAACATATAATTTTCAAAATTTATTATAATATAATTTATTCAAAAAGGATATTTATAATATTTATTATTTTCAAAATTATTATTAATGGTATTTTGAAAAATATATTTGGAAGTTATTGTGGCCATTTTAAATCTCGATTGATTTTCATGGATTTAACTTAATAGTTTGAAGATAGAATTTATACCTAAATTGAGTCTAGGTATCTAGATTTAATTTGAAATTAAATTCGAATGAATTTGAATTATTGACTTAATTTTGAATTAAATAAAATTGATATTTATTATTCAAATAGATATTAATGTAATTTTCGAAATTTATTACTAGTATTTGGAAATATATTTCAAAATTCTTGTGGAGATTTAAAACTTGATTGAATTCATGGATTTATTTAAATAGTTAAATATTTGAAATTTTAGTTATCCCATTGATTTGAGCTAGAAATTTATTAGATTGTTTTGGAAATTAGATTTGATTGGTTTTAAATTTAAACTATGAATTATCTATTTGGGTTTTAAACCTATTCCTAATCCTATCCAAATTGGGCATTCCCACATCCTATAAATAGGCAGGTACTCTCCATTATTTTTCGACATGTCAAAATATTCCACAAATAAATTCTTCAACCAATGTGTGTGCATCGTGTCTGTGTCCATCCAGATTCTTATTCCAAATTCTACATATATATTGTTTCTCCTCTGTGTCGACAACCCCGACAGACAAACATCAAATTCCTAAATCTACACCTATTCTAATCCGGTCCACCACCGTTTCTTCCCGCCTACCCGACCAAAGGTCGCACCCTCGTCCCTACCAACACCCGCTCCACAGCCTATTCTCAACGCCCCCCCTTGCGACAACTAGCCTCCGTAGATGGTACCGTCCCCTCCAAGTCGTCCCCGGCCTATACTATGATTGGCCTATACCTATTTTCAAAAGGGGATTTGAAGTCTAAAAATAATATTATATTATTATGGTACCTTTAGTATGACTTTTACCCTAAAATAATATAAATGATACTTTAAATATTGACTTAAAAATAGTGTTGTTGTATTTCTAAATAATAGTTTGTAAAAAAAATGTGTTTCCTATTTTCAAGTATGTATCTAACAAGTTATTGATAAGATAGAGTTTCAAAAATAATTAAATATTAAATAAATTTTTACTAATTATAGTCTTGATGAGAATATGTATTAGGCTTAATCTATATCTATTTTATTTCAGTTTGAAGCCCTACATATAATATTCTATGGTATTTTAAAAATAGGTTTAGTTTGACCAACTACGGGTAAACCCTAAAATGGGTTTCAATGTTTCAAATATTTATTAAAATATTTGGTTGATAAAATCAAGGTATCCAATTATTATAATTATTTGCTAAAAAGTATTAAATATTTCGACTAAATAGAGTTTTTCACATATATATATTCTAAGGTTTATGAATATTTATTTTTTCGATTATCATCGGTCCCTGCTAATCGTAATTCCTATTCTGTCACCAAATTCGTACTACCTTATGTCCACCATAACTAATTTGACCTACTGGGTCCAATGGAACTGTCCGTGCCACCACTCGAGGTCACTTGTATAGTTGTTGACCGAAATCGCAGATCGTGCCACCTTGATCATTGCAGCACACCAGGCGTCCTACCAGGCAGATACCTTGCCATCTGTACTTATATTGATTCATGATTTTATATGTTGCTAGTGTTTTTACATTAGTAAGAGCATGTCCAAGTATGACTTGGGTGCCATCGATATGTATATCGATGTTTGTGGTGTGAGTGTGTGTGTGGACCATATGTGGTAGCGAACTTTCCCGGTGTGTTGAAGTTATGCTTCATAACTTCTTTGACTTGTTGACACGTCTCATACACGACACATGAGTGAGGATCATAGAGTCGGCACGAACGACGTATTCGACTTGCTACCGATACGGGCAGTTCGTGTGTCGGTTCATTATGGATTAGCGGAGTATAGATAGCGACTTGCATAGAGATATGGATCGCCAAGACATGGATATGACTTGTGTGATTCATGGGCGGAGAAAACTACTGGGACGATGAGCTAGCCCAAAGCCTTCTAGATTGCCCGGTTATGGGTTCATGGTTTCCCTGTTATGGATGTGTCGCTAGAGGATATATCCATTGCACGCCCTGACCACGTCGTCATACGGTCAGGAGGTATGCTAGCGATGTAAAGTATGGACTAGGGGATATATCTATTGCACGGCCCTGACCACGTCGTCAGATACGGTCAGAGAGTATACTAGTTGCAGAAAGCCTCTAGTGGATGCTATGCTTTATTCCTACCCACTTATACGTTCCAGTGTAGTTTTCGACTTGCATTACATAGATGGTTAGGTTCCATAGTGTTGGAGCATGTGGTCTTTTCTTTATCATGTATCATTTACAGTCATCGGTATTATTATGTATCTTGTTACGTCCCTCTGAGGACCTGGTTTTTCTCAGGTGTGTGTTCATGTTTTCTGCAGGTATCCTAGCCAAGGCCGTGGTCTTCTCCATTTTTTCGAAGACGATTGCGCTTGGTTCGTCTTGCCATTTTATCGTTCGGTTTTGTACATTTCTTTTATTGAGATAGTTGGTAGTGGACTTTGTCTCCGCCCAACGATTGTATCATAAATATCGATGATATTGATATATTATTCCTTTCATTGTGGATGAGATTTTGTCTTGGATTACTGCATTTTACAGCTAGTATTTATACGAGACCTACGTACTTCGTATGAATACAGCTGGCATGTCTACGTTCCTAGTCCTACGTATTTTGGTACTGGGGCGTTACATGTTTTGTGGTGGCCCATGCAGGTCAAGATAAATTGTTTGGTTACTTTACCGTACCAAGCAAGCCTGCGTATAGGATTAGAAGTCTAGGCTCTCATCCACATACTTGACCTATTTCCTTGATTTTATCTACCGGTTGACTCATCATTGTATCTGCTTGCTTCCTTCCATCCCTATTCTTATCTTCCCTTCGTGCTTTCTAGAGATTGACTTACTAGTTAGTTGTCCCAAACACCATTAGAATTCTTTAAGTTGGATAGAATACCTTATGAACTATCAACCCTTTGACCTAGTGACCTATATTAGCAAGCTTATTTAGATCCTAGAATCTAGAGGGCCTAAATCGTCTAGCCAACCAAGGACTTGGACAAGAAGACTATAGGACGACTGTATGACTTAGAATCATTCTACCTTCTTTAAATCCTAATCTCTCGTACCTATGTATTTACCGTTTTGACTAATGATGCTAATGTAGTTTTTACAAGCTTATTCTTTATCGAGTTTGTTCATGACATATGCTATTGAGCGCTCACTAGCATATTGTCTAATCAGAACCGGTGCATAATGGTCTGATCAACCAAGTGCACTTTGGTTCGCTTTTGTCTATTACTCTTCGTGGATGGGGACATAGCTAAACTTGTCCTTTAGAATCCCATCCACGACTGCCTTGACGATTCTTTTGAAATCTATACGACCGCCTTTGAACCACGTATTCGTAATTGAACTCCTTAAATCGCTTTCGCCTTCACCGATTTTGGAAGGACGAAGGCACTTGTACTTGAAATTCCTCTAGTTGTCCTATCAATTAAGACCATTACCACTCGACATTGTTATGTCTTCATCATAAACTCCTCGACCTTTCCCATGACCCTAATTCTACAATTTTGACTTTCTAATCACTTGAATTTAAGAAGTGATTACAATCGTCCCTTAATCATATCCTCAACCTAAACTACGACCATATAAATTTCGAACCCTTCTATCTACCGTTGTGCTTTCTCACCCCCTACGAATTCTTAATTTCGAGGACGAAATTCTTTTAAGTTGGGTAGGATGTAAAACCCCTAAAATTCTACTATATATTTTTTTATTAAATTTAGAACTGATTTAAAATTTTGTATTATACGTCACGTAGTCGTATTGTACGAAAGTTCATTTTTCGAATTTGCTCGACGAGTGCGAATATGTGCAAGCGTACATATTTTTAGAAAAACATTTTTATGGTTTCAAAATAATATATGTAATATTTAATTTAGCTACCAAAATTTTCTAAATTTATGATTTTATTTATGAAAAGCTTTTTGTTTAGAATAAATAATATTTTTAGTGCATGCACATAATTCATAAATTTTTTTGCTAGTTTATTTTAAATAAACATATAATTTTCGAAATTTATTTATAATAATAATTTATTCAAAAAGGATATTTATAAATATTTATTATTTTCGAAATTATTATTAATGGTATTTTGAAAAATATATTTGGAAGTTATTGTGGCCATTTTAAATCTCGATTTGATTTTCATGGATTTAACTTAATAGTTTGAAGATAGAATTTATACCTAAATTGAGTCTAGGTTATCTAGATTTAATTTGAAATTAAATTCGAATGAATTTGAATTATTGACTTAATTTTGAATTAAATAAATATTGATATTTTATTATTCAAATAGATATTAATGTAATTTTTAAAATTTTTATTACTAGTATTTTGGAAAATATATTTCAAAATTCTTGTGGAGATTTAAAACTTGATTTGAATTCATGGATTTATTTAAATAGTTAAATATTTGAAATTTTAGTTATCCCATTTGATTTGAGCTAGAAATTTAATTAGATTTGTATTTGGAAATTAGATTTGATTGGTTTTAAATTTAAACTACGAATTATCTATTTTGGGTTTTAAACCTATTCCTAATCCTATCCAAATTGGGCATTCCCACATCCTATAAATAGGCAGGTACTCCTCCATTATTTCTGGACACGTCAAAATTATTCCACAAATAAATTCTCCAACCAACGTGTGTGCATCGTGTCTGTGTCCATCCAGATTCTTATTCCAAATTCTACATATATATTGTTTTCCTCCTCTGTGTCGACAACCCCGACACGACAAACATCAAATTCCTAAATCTACACCTATCCTAATCCTGTCCACCACCGTTTCTTCTCCGCCTACCCGACCAAAGGTCGCACCCTCGTCCCTACCATCAAACTCCCGCTGCCACAGCCTATTCTCAACGCCCCCCCTCGCGACAACTAGCCTCCGTAGATGGTACCGTCCCCTCCAAGTCGTCCCCGGCCACTCTGGCAACAACCCGACACCCATCTCATCCGGTGCGACCCATCGTTTCCCTCCACCCGTAGCCGCCCTTTCCCCTGTTCTCCGCCTCCCACTTTCGTCTTCTTCCACTCCGAACCCACTCGCTCCGCCGTGCCGGATATCCCGCTCCCGCCCGGCGTCAGCCACCGCCGCTCCGCTTCGATCGCCTCTGTGACCGCCGCCAACATCAGGCACCCTCGTCGCGACCGTCTGTTCCACCGCCCTGCTTCCTCCTCCTCCAGCAGCCTTCTCCTTCCCACCAGCTCCGCCGATCTCCTACGCCGCCCACCGGCCTTCCTCTCCCCCTCCGAGAAACCACCGCCGCCCGGAGCAGCGGAAACCCCGCTCCTCACACCCCGTCTCCACCAAAACCCCCGATCTTCGCCGCGCCTCCTCAGCCTACGACTCCACCCCACGCCGGCGTCCGACCTAACCCGACGCCGCGCCACCTCCTTAGCTCCTCGGCCGGAACCCCCTCTCACCGCTCCCTCTCTCTCTCTCCCGATCTACTTCTCTCTCACCGTTCCCCTCTCTCTTTCATTTTGTTTTTTTTGGGAGCAGCAGTCAGTGGGACTGCTGCATATTTTGTTTATTATTTTTTTGAGTTAATTAATTTATTATTATTATTATTATGCATTTTAGAATTATAACTTATTAATTTCCAACACTATTTGTAAATAAATATTGTACTATGATTGGCCTATACCTATTTTCAAAAGGGGATTTTGAAGTCTAAAAATAATTATTATATTATATTTATGGTATCTTTAGTATGACTTTTACCCTAAAATATAATATAAATGATACTTTAAATATTGACTTAAAAATAGTGTTGTTGTATTTCTAAATTATAGTTTGATAAAAAAAACGTGTTTTCCTATATTTTCAAGTATGTATCTAACAAGTTATTGATAAGATAGAGTTTTCAAAATAATTAAATATTAAATAAATTTTTACTAATTATAGTCTTGATGAGAATATTGTATTAGGCTTAATCCTATATCTATTTTTATTTCAGTTTTGAAGCCCTACATATAATATTCTATGGTATTTTAAAATATGGTTTAGTTTGACCAACTACGGGTAAACCCTAAAATGGGTTTCAATGTTTCAAAATATTATTTAAAATATTTGGTTGATAAAATCAAGGTATCCAATTATTATAATTATTTGCTAAAAAGTTATTAAATATTTCGACTAAATAGAGTTTTTCACATATATATATTCTAAGGTTATTATGAATATTTATTTCTCTTCGATTATCATCCTGTCCCTGCTAATCGTAATTCCTATTCTGTCACCAAATTCGTACTACCTTATGTCCACCATAACTAATTTGACCCTACTGGGTCCAATGGAACTGTCCGTGCCACCACTCGAGGTCACCTTGTATAGTTGTTGTACCGAAATCGCAGATCGTGCCACCTTGATCATTGCAGCACACCAGGCGTCCTACCAGGCAAGATACCTTGCCACCTTGTACTTATATTTGATTCATGATATTTTATATGTTGCTAGTGTTTTACATTAGTAAGAGTATGTCCAAGTATGACTTGGGTGCCATCGATATGTATATCGATGTTTGTGTGTGTGAGTGTGTGTGTGGACCATATGTGGTAGCGAACTTTCCCGGTGTGTTGAAGTTATGCTTCATAACTTCTTTGACTTGTTGACACGTCTCATACACGACACATGAGTGAGGATCATAGAGTCGGCACGAACCGACGTATTCGACTTGCTACCGATACGGGCAGTTCGTGTGTCGGTTCATTTATGGATTAGCGGAGTCTAGATAGCGACTTGCATAGAGATATGGATCGCCAAGACATGGATATGACTTGTGTGATTCATGGGCGGAGAAAACTACTGGGACGTATGAGCTAGCCCAAAGCCTTCTAGATTGCCCGGTTATGGGTTCATGGTTTCCCTGTTATGGATGTGTCGCTAGAGGATATATCCATTGCACGCCCTGACCACGTCGTCAGATACGGTCAGGAGGTATGCTAGCGATGTAAAGTATGGACTAGGGGATATATCTATTGCACGGCCCTGACCACGTCGTCAGATACGGTCAGAGATGTATACTAGTTCATGCGAAAGCCTCTAGTGGATGCTATGCTTTATTCCTACCCACTTATACGTTCCAGTGTAGTTTTCGACTTGCATTACACCTAGATGGTTAGGTTCCATAGTGTTGGAGCATGTGGTCTTTTCTTTATCATGTATCATTTACAGTTCATCATGGTATTATTTTTATGTATCTTGTTACGTCCCTCTGAGGACCTGGTTTTTCTCCAGGTGTGTGTTCATGTTTTCTGCAGGTATCCTAGCCAAGGCCGTGGTCTTCTCCATTTTTTCGAAGACGATTGCGCTTGGATCGTCTTGCCATTTTTATCGTTCGGTTTCTTGTACATTTCTTTTATTGAGATAGTTGGTAGTGGACTTTGTCTCCGCCCAACGATTGTATCATAAATATTCGAGTTGATATTGATATTATTATTCCTTTCATTGTGGATGAGATTAGTTTGTCTTGGATTACTGCATTTTACAGCTTATGTATTTATACGAGACCTACGTACTTCGTATGAATACAGCTGGCATGTCTACGTTCCTAGTCCTACGTATTTTGGTACTGGGGCGTTACATGTTTTTGTGGTGGCCCATGCAGGTCAAGATAAATTGTTTGGTTACTTTACCGTACCAAGCAAGCCTGCGTATAGGATTAGAAGTCTAGGATCTCATCCACATACTTGACCTATTTCCTTGATTTTATCTACCGGTTGACTCATCAATTGTATCTTGCTTGCTTCCTTCCATCCCTATTCTTATCTTCCCTTCGTGCTTTCTAGAGATTGACTCTACTAGTTAGTTGTCCCAAAACACCATTAGTTAAATTCTTTAAGTTGGATAGAATACCTTATGAACTATCAACCCCTTTGACCTAGTGACCTATATTAGCAAGCTTATTTAGATCCTAGAATCTAGAGGGCCTAACTCGTCTAGCCAACCAAGGACTTGGACAAGAAGACTATAGGACGACTGTATGACTTAGAATCATTCTACCTTCTTTAAATCCTAATCTCTCGTACCTATGTATTTACCGTTTTGACTAATGATGCTAATGTAGTTTTTACAAGCTTATTCTTTATCGAGTTTGTTCATGACATATGCTATTGAGCGCTCACTAGCATATTGTCTAATCAGAACCGGTGCATAATGGTCTGATCAACCAAGTGCACTTTGGTTCGCTTTTGTCTATTACTCTTCGTGGATGGGGACATAGCTAAACTTGTCCTTTAGAATCCCATCCACGACTGCCTTGACGATTCTTTTGAAATCTATACGACCGCCTTTGAACCACGTATTCGTAATTGAACTCCTTAAATCGCTTTCGCCTTCACCGATTTTGGAAGGACGAAGGCACTTGTACTTGAAATTCCTCTAGTTGTCCTATCAATTAAGACCATTACCACTCGACATTGTTATGTCTTCATCATAAACTCCTCGACCTTTCCCATGACCCTAATTCTACAATTTTGACTTTCTAATCACTTGAATTTAAGAAGTGATTACAATCGTCCCTTAATCATATCCTCAACCTAAACTACGACCATATAAATTTCGAACCCTTCTATCTACCGTTGTGCTTTCTCACCCCCTACGAATTCTTAATTTCGAGGACGAAATTCTTTTAAGTTGGGTAGGATGTAAAACCCCTAAAATTCTACTATATATTTTTTATTAAATTTAGAACTGATTTAAAATTTGTATTATACGTCACGTAGTCGTATTGTACGAAAGTTCATTTTTCGAATTTGCTCGACGAGTGCGAATATGTGCAAGCGTACATATTTTTAGAAAAACATTTTTATGGTTTCAAAATAATATATGTAATATTTAATTTAGCTACCAAAATTTTCTAAATTTATGATTTTATTTATGAAAAGCTTTTTGTTTAGAATAAATAATATTTTTAGTGCATGCACATAATTCATAAATTTTTTGCTAGTTTATTTTAAATAAACATATAATTTTTGAAATTTATTTATAATAATAATTTATTCAAAAAGGATATTTATAAATATTTATTATTTTCGAAATTATTATTAATGGTATTTTGAAAAATATATTTGGAAGTTATTGTGGCCATTTTAATCTCGATTTGATTTTCATGGATTTAACTTAATAGTTTGAAGATAGAATTTATACCTAAATTGAGTCTAGGTTATCTAGATTTAATTTGAAATTAAATTCGAATGAATTTGAATTATTGACTTAATTTTGAATTAAATAAATATTGATATTTTATTATTCAAATAGATATTAATGTAATTTTTAAAATTTTATTACTAGTATTTTGGAAAATATATTTCAAAATTCTTGTGGAGATTTAAAACTTGATTTGAATTCATGGATTTATTTAAATAGTTAAATATTTGAAATTTTAGTTATCCCATTTGATTTGAGCTAGAAATTTAATTAGATTTGTATTTGGAAATTAGATTTGATTGGTTTTAAATTTAAACTACGAATTATCTATTTTGGGTTTTAAACCTATTCCTAATCCTATCCAAATTGGGCATTCCCACATCCTATAAATAGGCAGGTACTCCTCCATTATTTCTGGACACGTCAAAATTATTCCACAAATAAATTCTCCAACCAACGTGTGTGCATCGTGTCTGTGTCCATCCAGATTCTTATTCCAAATTCTACATATATATTGTTTTCTCCTCTGTGTCGACAACCCCGACACGACAAACATCAAATTCCTAAATCTACACCTATCCTAATCCTGTCCACCACCGTTTCTTCTCCGCCTACCCGACCAAAGGTCGCACCCTCGTCCCTACCATCAAACTCCCGCTGCCACAGCCTATTCTCAACGCCCCCCCCCTCGCGACAACTAGCCTCCGTAGATGGTACCGTCCCCTCCAAGTCGTCCCCGGCCACTCTGGCAACAACCCGACACCCATCTCATCCGGTGCGACCCATCGTTTCCCTCCACCCGTAGCCGCCCTTTCCCCTGTTCTCCGCCTCCCACTTTCGTCTTCTTCCACTCCGAACCCACTCGCTCCGCCGTGCCGGATATCCCGCTCCCGCCCGGCGTCAGCCACCGCCGCTCCGCTTCGATCGCCTCTGTGACCGCCGCCAACATCAGGCACCCTCGTCGCGACCGTCTGTTCCACCGCCCTGCTTCCTCCTCCTCCAGCAGCCTTCTCCTTCCCACCAGCTCCGCCGATCTCCTACGCCACCCACCGGCCTTCCTCTCCCCCTCCGAGAAACCACCGCCGCCCGGAGCAGCGGAAACCCCGCTCCTCACACCCCGTCTCCACCAAAACCCCCGATCTTCGCCGCGCCTCCTCAGCCTACGACTCCACCCACGCCGGCGTCCGACCTAACCCGACGCCGCGCCACCTCCTTAGCTCCTCGGCCGGAACCCCCTCTCACCGCTCCCTCTCTCTCTCTCCCGATCTACTTCTCTCTCACCGTTCCCCTCTCTCTTTCATTTTGTTTTTTGGGAGCAGCAGTCAGTGGGACTGCTGCATATTTTGTTTATTATTTTTTTGAGTTAATTAATTTATTATTATTATTATTATTATTATTATTATGCATTTTAGAATTATAACTTATTAATTTCCAACACTATTTGTAAATAAATATTGTACTATGATTGGCCTATACCTATTTTCAAAAGGGGATTTTGAAGTCTAAAAATAATTATTATATTATATTTATGGTATCTTTAGTATGACTTTTACCCTAAAATATAATATAAATGATACTTTAAATATTGACTTAAAAATAGTGTTGTTGTATTTCTAAATTATAGTTTGATAAAAAAAACGTGTTTTCCTATATTTTCAAGTATGTATCTAACAAGTTATTGATAAGATAGAGTTTTCAAAAATAATTAAATATTAAATAAATTTTTACTAATTATAGTCTTGATGAGAATATTGTATTAGGCTTAATCCTATATCTATTTTTATTTCAGTTTTGAAGCCCTACATATAATATTCTATGGTATTTTAAAATATGGTTTAGTTTGACCAACTACGGGTAAACCCTAAAATGGGTTTCAACGTTTCAAAATATTTATTTAAAATATTTGGTTGATAAAATCAAGGTATCCAATTATTATAATTATTTTCTAAAAAGTTATTAAATATTTCAACTAAATAGAGTTTTTCACATATATATATTCTAAGGTTATTATGAATATTTATTTTCTTCGATTATCATCCTATCCCTGCTAATCGTAATTCCTATTCTGTCACCAAATTCGTACTACCTTATGTCCACCCTAACTAATTTGACCCTACTGGGCCCAATGGAACTGTCCGTGCCACCACTCGAGGTCACCTTGTATAGTTGTTGTACCGAAATTGCAGATCATGCCACCTTGATCATTGCAGCACACCAGGCGTCCTACCAGGCAAGATACCTTGCCATCTTGTACTTATATTTGATTCATGATATTTTATATGTTGCTAGTGTTTTTACATTAGTAAGAGTATGTCCAAGTATGACTTGAGTGCCATCGATATGTATATCGATATTTGTGTGTGTGCGTGTGTGTGTGGACCATATGTGGTAGCGGACTTTCCCGGTGTGTTGAAGTTATGCTTCATAACTTCTTTGACTTGTTGACACGTCTCATATACGACAAATGAGTGAGGATCATAGAGTCGGCACGAACCTACGTATTCGACTTGCTACCGATACGGGCGGTTCGTGTGTCGGTTCATTTATGGATTAGCGGAGTCTAGATAGCGACTTGCATAGAGATATGGATCGCCAAGACATGGATATGACTTAGTGATTCATGGGCGGAGAAAACTACTGGGACGTATGAGCTAGCCCAAAGCCTTCTAGATTGCCCGGTTATGGGTTTATGGTTTCCCTGTTATGGTGTGTCGCTAGAGGATATATCCATTGCACGGCCCTGACCACGTCGTCAGATACGGTCAGGAGGTATGCTAGCGATGCAAAGTATGGACTAGGGGATATATCCATTGCACGGCCCTGACCACGTCGTCAGATACGGTCAGAGACGTATACTAGTTCATACGAAAGCCTCTAGTGGATGCTATGCTTTATTCCTACCCACTTATACGTTCCAGTGTAGTTTTCGACTTGCATTACACCTAGATGGTTAGGTTCCATAGTGTTGGAGCATGTGGTCTTTTCTTTATCATGTATCATTTACAGTTCATCATGGTATTGTTTTTATGTATCTTGTTATGTCCCTCTGAGGACCTGGTTTTTCCCCAGGTGTGTGTTCATGTTTTCCGCAGGTATCCTAGCCAAGGCCGTGGTCTTCTCCATTTTTCCGAAGACGATTGCGCTTGGTTCGTCTTGCCATTTTTATCGTTCGGTTTCTTGTACATTTCTTTTATTGAGATAGTTGGTAGTGGACTTTGTCTCCGCCCAACGATTGTATCATAAATATTCGAGTTGATATTGATATTATTATTCCTTTCATTGTGGATGAGATTAGTTTGTCTTGGATTACTGTATTTTACAGCTTATGTATTTATACGAGAGCTACGTACTTCGTATAAATACAGCTGGCATGTCTACGTTCCTAGTCCTACGTATTTTGGGACTGGGGCGTTACAGAGATCGTGGGACTATTTGACTTGACAACCGCAGAACAAGCGGGACGGCACTTGGAATGACTTAGGTCGACCGACATAACTTTGTCTAACTTACTCAAGCCTATAACTTAACCCGAGGGACGAGCCAAGGCTATGCCAAGCCTTGCGCAGTGGAAACGTGCATGCTTTATCGAGCCTTTACGCCGACGATGCCTATGACTTAGGCTAACTCATCGTTCGTGTCAAATACCAACTTTTCCTTCTCCCAAGCCGCGGGACGAAGGATCGAGTGTCATTTTCAAAGCACACTGAGCACCAACTCTAATTAGACCGTGGGACGTTTTCTATGTTCTAAACTCGATTCAATCAGTCGGGGTAATTCCCTTTAGCTATGTGGATTCGTCTCTTTTTATTATTAAGCCTACTTGTGCAAGTTAAAAACACACGAATTATTAAGTAAAGGCTAAGATGAGGCAAGTTCACCGAAACTATCCCACCTGAGCGATGTCTTTGAGTCGCCGTTGTAAGGCCAAGTCCGAACGCCGTCGGCGTTTCGATTCCTCCGATTGACTTCGCGGGATGGGGCACTACACTATACACCACCCAGAACAAGTCTCGTCCTCGAGACTTTCTTGAAGGCAACATCCTACCATTTCTATGGCCAAGACTTAATCGTATACATTCCGCCTACGCGTTTCTTCGATTTCGAGCCACGCTCGTGCTATCGCTAACTTAGTCGTAAGGCACACCAACCGATCAACCAACATTCAAATTCGTTTCAAATCAATGATCGCATTACCATCAACATTTCTTTGAAACTCACGATTTTAAAATCCTCGACATGTTCTCGTTCCTCAAGTCTCACTTGATTCAACGTATCACATAGTTGGATCATGCACATATTCCAGGCGTCCCCAAAATATATGCATTTTAGCCAAGCCTCGTGATAGAGAATCCAACATCACCACTCGAGTCAGATCGTACACATATTCGGGCATCCCTGATATACGTGCATGTCAGCCGAGACTTACGAGTGGTGCCTCCGTAACTCCTATCGCTTCGCGCTCGAACGTCTGCCAAACCACTAGGCTATGTCTTTTCGTCAGTACTGGAATCATAGTTCCCTAACAACGATATCAACACTGATCCCATCCTAAGGTCAAACCAAATCGATGGTACGGGGTTTTCTACCCAAGCTCGCATCACTCCGATTTCTAACATCGGGCATCGATTTCCTATACACATCCCAATATTCGTCGCACGGGGTACGAGTCGTTCGGTAAAGCCATCCTACGATAAATCATGTTTCAAACCGATCCCCGATAAGAACATATCGCTCGTTCATTAAGCCATTTTGTATAGCCTATCTCTTTGAACACATTCGACATAATCCGCATATAAATCGTTCCAAGTCAAGCATGCTACGACACATTTCCTCTCTAAACCGTAGTTCATATTTCACGTTTCTGAAATCATCTATTCCAATTCACGTAATCGATCACAAGGTCGTCTGACTTAACAGTATGCCACGCTCCGATCTCACGCGAGTTCGATTATCCCCGGTGGGCACGAATTACCATGCACGCTCCCGCGAGATATCATTCTCATCGGGACGTAACTCTTGTTTGTGTCTAGACTAGTTTATTCTCGATGTGCGGATTGGACCTACTCAATCCTCAAGTTTCATTCAATCATCGATCGCAAGTCCTAACATTCTCGAGTTCTCCTTCGTATCAAGCCAACAAGTCAAGACAATCAAAGTTGCCGCGTCCTGATTTTCCGAGTTCGATCATTCCTGTGACATGAATCACCATGTCGGCGCTCACGCGGAACGATCGCCCCAAATCCGATGCAATACATGTGCGTGGCTAGAGTTGCGCTCAGCGTAAGACAAGAATGTCGACGCTGTGGTTATCCGCATAATCATCAAGATACGATCACTTTCATCCAACATTCGTCTCAATCAAAGTCATAAATATTGCATCCATTTGGAACGATAACACTTGCGCGATCGTCATTCACCATGTCATATTACCCCCGAGTTATCGCATATCGTCTTTGATACGCCTCAATATCATCGACGATATACGTAACCTGACGATCTTCCTTTGTAACGAATTTCGAGTCGTACGAATGATGCTATCGTCCGACTGGATAATCTCCTCGAATCGTTCAATTTCAAGTTCGATCATTATCCCTCGAATCGGTTACAAGATTAATTCGTTCAAATCCGAAATCATGTATCATTCATCCGTCTATCTTAAGTCACCGACTACGTATTTCCTCAATTCGCATCATTCCGTGCTAACTCAAACTATCGAGCAACATCGATTTCAATCCTCAGAGTCGTTTGCGTAACTTCAAATTTCAACTTTTCATGCACGCTATCTACCCGTCGTGTTAACTTTTCGTATACGATCCGTATCAATTTCCTCGATTCAATTTCACCTACTCAATCGTTTTCCGCGTTTCATACTCGTATAATCCTCAATCTTTCGCTCGAATGATTTTCAAGACGGACCATACACCACTCGGGATTCGAGTCATCCAATCTAGTCCATATCACATTCGCGTTATTCGCTAAGACATGTTTCGGATTCGTTCGATGAATCCCTAGCGTAATCGTTCACGTCGCATCGACATACTAAGTCGTTCGCACTATTCCTCAAAATCTAGAACAATCTTCCGTATACACCTAAGCGTTAGTCTGATAACGTTCCAACCGATATACACTCCAAGTGTATCTCCATTCCTGACCAAGCGGTACTTAATATTGGTTGCGACTCGTTTGTACCAAAAGGTCGAGGTGCGCGATACGCGGACTAAGTTGTGCCGCATAACCATCCCGTATGGACTATACTCCGAGTTTTCACGCTCATTTGCTAATTTCGACGTAGGACTCGTTAGGCACGCACGCGACTCGCTAACTTTAGCACGTGTCTTCTATCAACTCAAGGTTAGCACCATTCGGCCCAAAGGCCTACCAACGTATCCGGCGATGGCCTATCGATGCTTTCGATGGAACGCTTGTACGATCTTTTGAAAATATTAGACTTATTGTATGGACATGCCGAGGGACGTTTGAGAGAGAGTGCACCAACGATATCACGTTGCGGAAGCACAATTCAGAGTTGGCGGAACAAGGGAGTTAAAGAATTCAATCGATAGTCCAAGGACGTAAAGCCGTGCTCTGATACCATTATGTCACGCCCCGCTCCTGTAGGAACGATCGTCCTCGCTAAGGCGTGATGCCGCACGAGCCTAGATTGCGCTCGTGCAAGGCGGGTTCCATAACGGCAGATTACAGCGGCGGCGACGGGGTCGTCGCACAGAAGTCCCAAGCAGAGACATTGAACATGCAGCGAAAATTTAGAACAAAACACAATTCATTCAAATGAAGCTCTTTTATTGATATCGAAACAACGGTTACATTGGGGGCGCAAGGTCGAGATTACAATCACTCAAATTCACTCGTCTCACTTTACAAGTCACTCTGCTCTCTCTCATCTCTCGATACAATACTTGAATCCAGCGGAAGCTTCGGAAGGCGATGTCCATACATTATGTCCCGTATAATTCTGGTCTTCACGCGGCCACACGCTTCGAATCGCCAAGGAACTCCGTGCCTCGATGCATCCAAGCGAGCCCCGCACCACGAGCTTTTACCTGTGCCTGCACATAAACACTGTGTGGGTGTCAGTACTCAACTGTACTGGTGGAGTGAGCTCCTCGCCTACCCATACAAAACCGACACGTTTATTCGTCTTTGTGCGATACAAGCCCCTTTTCGATTATCTTTCTAGTATTGCCTTAGGATCAATTTTAGGACCGACGCTCGGCCTATTTAGTGTCTTTAGACCATCTCCGTGTCTTGCACTGATAACGTACCGACTCATAGTTGTCTATCGTACCATACTCTTGGACGTAACGACTAGGTCGTATCAAATACTTGCCCGTGCCTCAAACATCGTGGCCGTGCCTCGTAGCGTAACCTGACTTATCCAAACTCGACTTACGGCCCTTCTCGAACTAATGTGCAACGACTAACCAAACTTGTGGAACCAGTGTTGAGAACTCAAGTACGACGCCATATCTCGTGCCGAAGCACGTGTCTTAACGTATAGCCGAATCGTAGGCTTTATAATACTTTGGGTGCAACCGAGCACATATTTCACAACTCGTATACCGTGCTTATGCTTCATTCGTTACGATCGACACTGTGCATGCGAATTCGTCGCGTAACAAGCCAATTATCTATATGAAAAGCCACTGGCATGACAAGCCATCGCGGACATAGCTCGGGTAGGCGGCGGGTCCTTCAGCGCAGGTAGCGAGCCCCGTTGAAAGCCCCCGACTACCCACGCAATAAAAGCATGCGCTGCTATAAACGTCTACCTCCTAGGACGACTGGGACCGGTGCCTCGACGTATAACCAGTCTAGGCAAAAATCCTTGTCGACAAGGTGTCCAATAACCACGCACCTACGAGACATCTAGACTCACGCAAATGCATGGCCTAATTATTGGTACGACTGGAACTCTACTTAGCAACTCGTGCTCTGAACAACCCTTTACATTTCGTGCATCAGGGCGGCGAGACTCCCAACCGAGGGAACGTCTTGAACTTCTTAACGTGGATAGGAACGCGAGACTCCTACCGAGGGACCGCCTTGAAACACCTTAATGTGGATCGGAATGCGAGACTCCCAACCGAGGGACCGCCTCAAAACACCTTAACGTGGATAGGAACGCGAGACTCCCAACCGAGGGACCGCCTCGAACTTCTTTGAACTCGAGGGAACAACTACTTCGTAGCCTTCCAACTTAACTTGAAAAAAACGTGTTCCTTAAGTGCCATGGGCCGTGGCTAACTTTACATCGTGCCAACCGTGGCTCGTGCCTTTAACTGACTTTCGTACTACGCGATGCTATCACCCAAGTCATACGTTATATGACGGCCCGTGAGATCGTGGGACTATTTGACTTGACAATCGCAGAACGAGCGGGACGGCACTTGGAATGACTTAGGTCGACCGGCATAACTTTGTCTAACTTACTCAAGCCTGCAACTTAACCCGAGGGACGAGCCAAGGCTATGCCAAGCCTGCGCAGTAAAACGTGCATGCTTTATCGAGCCTTTACGCGGGCGACGCCTATGACTTAGGCTAACTCATCGTTCGTGTCGAATACCAACTTTTCCTTCTTC
This sequence comes from Iris pallida, assembly GCA_029216955.1. Taxonomy (NCBI): domain Eukaryota; kingdom Viridiplantae; phylum Streptophyta; class Magnoliopsida; order Asparagales; family Iridaceae; genus Iris; species Iris pallida. Next base: position 5,981 of record JANAVB010030258.1, on the reverse strand, counting down.
CAAGCCGCGGGACGAAGGATCGAGTGTCATTTTCAAAGCACGCTGAGCACCAACTCTAATCAGACCGTGGGACGTTTTCCATGTTCTAAACTCGATTCAATCCGTCGGGGTAATTTCCTTTAGCTATGTGGATTCGTCTCTTTTTATTATTAAGCCTACTTGTGCAAGTTGAAAACACATGAATTATTAAATGAAGGCTAAGATGAGGCAAGTTCACCGAAACTACCCCACCTGAGCGATGTCTTCGAGTCGCCGTTGTAAGGCCAAGTCCGAACGCCGTCGGCATTTCGATTCCTCCGATTGACTTTGCGGGACGGGGCACTACAAAACCAAGGATTAGCTTAGGCTACACTAGAGTCATATAACCTAACCAAGTCCATACTAACTAGGGTTAGCTCCTAGGTTGGTCTACAAGGGTCAAAACTAGTCAAGTCAACCTAGTCTAAACAATTCCAAAATAATCCCTAAAAATTCCCATAAATTCAAATAAATCCTAAAATGACCAAAATATCCTCTAGGCTAAAATGTACTAATCAAACATCCTAATCACATGGCTAGGCTCTAGGTCAACAGTCTCCAAGGTTACACTAGTCAAACACCAAAATCATAAGTCATGATTTAAATAGTTTAAAAATGATTAAAATTACCAAAATTATATTATTAATTAAATATCATAATTAAATAACTTAAAATACAAAATTTCAAAATTACCCTCATTTTAGAAAACTGGGTGTTACAAGTCTACCCACCTTAGAAAAATTTCGTCCTCGAAATTAAAATGGTAGTAGTCCTTCTTGGTCAAACACCCCACAATCAGAGTCTCAAACATACCGTCAGATAATCATATGCGTCTGTCCAAAACCATGATACTCAGAATCTCTGTCATGCCAGTGAGCAAGGCTACGATAATCACAGAGTCCTCAACTATGGTACATACCTCTAGAATTATGGTATTTAAAATTTTCTTATTGCCGCGCGCTTGGCAGCAAAAACCTTAAATTCCCACACCCGAGAAATTCGTCCATAATTCGACTATATGTCCTCACTATGCCTGCTAGCATGACCCTAGAGGATTCTAAAATCTCATAATCGACGACCTAGCCCATACGATTTATCTCAGAAGAAAATTAAATTATAATGAAACACCAGATCAAACTTATCAACAATGAGGAAATAAATAGGAATAGATGGAACTGAATTTCAAGATAGGTATAATGAGATAAGGTGGAAATAGAATCGAGAAGATCAGAACCTGCAAGCACCCCTCCTAATGCCTGAACATCCTCGGCTGTCATGGCGAAAGCTCGCCCTGGTTGGCCTCCACTAGCCTGCTGCTGATGCTGTACGAACATCTGCTGCTGAGTCTGCAATGGTGGTCCCCTCTGATGTCCTGCCGGAGCCCTAGCTCCTGGTGCTACCTGAGCCAATGGTGTCGGGTTCTTGGGACACTCTCTACACTGATGCTCCGCTGAACCGAAAAGCAAACACATGCCCAGCCTCTTCCTACAGTCGTCCCACCCATGGCCTTATTTCTTGCAGAAGTTGCACACAGTATTCTGCTGCTGCCTGGGTGCCTGCTGATACAGTACCTGTCTCTGTCCCTGATGCTGAATAGGCCTCTGCTGCTGCTGCTGGAAGTGGACCATCGGCTGCTGATACTGCTCCTGAATCTGTATGTGAGGCCTCTTGGCCTGGCCTCCGCTGTTGCTGCCTCCAACAGGGTCTCGTCCCCTCTTGAGCCTCACCTTAAGATCGTCCTCATCCAATAAGGCACCCGTCAAGATCATCTCGAATGCGGCATCCCTGTTGCCCTTGGTCAGGGACTTGACCTCCTTGACCAGACCCTTCCGGAACCTCTGGGCCTTTTCCGTCTCGCTCAAGCCCTCTACGAACCTGCCGAGGCGGCCGAACTCTCCAGCGTACTCCTCCACTGAAAGACTCCCCTGGACTAGGCTCTCGAACTGCGACTCTAAGGCTCTGAGTGCTGAATCTGGAAAGAACTTCTTTTTGAAGAAGCCCTTGAACTCCTCCCAAGTCTGTCCAGCTACCCCCACCCTGGGGTCTGACTGATACCAGGTGCGAGCAAGATCTCGCATCCGGCTAGCTGCGACCTCAATCTAGAGATCTGCTGGTATCCGGGCCAGGCGGAAGATCTCCTCCATATGCTCGATCCACTCATCGGCATATAGAATCCCCTCTGTCCCCAGAAAGTCTCTGGGGCTCATCTTCTGAAACTGCTCTATCCCCGGTGTCTTCGGCTGCTGAACCACTGGTCGGGCTGCAACTTTCGTAAGGGCCAACTCCATGCCCCTGTCCTGTCGGGCCTGCTGCTGGTCCGTGAACTGCTGGAAATATGCGAACATCTGTGCCGCATCCACGTATCCTGTAGGCGGCGGCTGCTGGAAAGGCACCTCTGGGGTGACTGGGTCTTGCCCCCGAACTAGTGGAGGCATACCCCCTGCTGCTGGTGGAGGGGCTCCTCCGAACGCAGCTGAAACGCCTACCCCAGCTGGCATGACTGGGGCTGCGGTACCAGGGGCTGGCTGCTGGATATGGGAGGTGGCAGACCTCTCATCGGCGTCCCCCTGGCCCTGGCGATGTGATCTCGTCTTGTAATGCCTGTTGTTCGTATTACATATTTGGAATACGTATACGTATTTTATCTTGTATTTGCATATTTCCTTGTTTAGCTCTCGGCTTGGTTTAACTTTCGGTTGGGTTGGCTTGGTTCGGCCGGCCCAATGCTTGGTTCATCATGGGCCAAGGGTAGAACACCTTAGCCTATGCTTCTCCTTCATTTCTACCACAACCCTCCTTCTTTATTATCCCCACCAACCCTCTCTCTCCTCTATAATTCTTATTTACTTCTCCTTCCCCTACCATTACTCTTCTCCACCAACCAAGAACACCATAGGCAAGTGCAACTTGCTTCCACATGAGAACTTCTTTTGATGGTTTCATTAGATTCTCCTCATGATTCTAAACCACATTAGAACTTGTCATTTTCCATTTTGAGGCTTTAATTCTTGTAGATCTAGAGTTTTACTATTTTTGGATTTTGGTGTTTTGATCTATTAAACTTCCTTGTTTTTAAGTTTTGATGGTTCCATGTTTTAGAAAATTTCTTTCTACCCAATTTTGACCTTTGGAAAGTTGGATTCGGACTTGTTTTGACCAAGATATGGACGATTGAAGCTTAGATTCAACCTTAGAGTTCTTGCTGTTCTTGCCATTTGGAGAAGACAGTGAACAGTGAGCTAGCTCTTTAGCTTACGCCACTGAGCTGTACGCTGCTGTTTAGCGAGCGTACGCTAGCCTTCGTACGCTGCTGTTTAGCGAGCGTACGCTAGCCTTCGTACGCTACTCTTTAGCGAGCGTACGCTAGCCTTCGTACGCTGCTCTTTAGCGAGCGTACGCTAGCCTTCGTACGCTGCTGTTTAGCGAGCGTACGCTAGCTTTCGTACGCTGCTCTTTAGTGAGCGTACGCTCACCTTAATACGCGGTCTGTTGGCAGTGTGTCTTGAGCGTACGCTAGCTTGACCGTACGCGTGCCTTGGTACGCTAGCTTAAGCGAGCAAGGCGTACGCTGGCCCTTTCGTATGCTAGCTCGAGCGTACGCAGTCTTGAGCGTACGCTAGCTTGAGCGTACGCTGACCTGTAGCTTGAGCGTGCCCTTGTGTACGCTGACCCTTGCGTACGCTTCCCATTAGAAGTGTATGGATCCTTTGGTACGCAGACCTGAGCGTACGCTAGCCTGAGCGTAGCCTGGCTTGAGCGTAGCCTGATTACCCTTGATCTTCTATAGCCCTGTATATTGATATTTTATTAGATATTTAACGTCCATTTTATATCCTTACGCCTTTTGTCATGAACTTGATAATCATGGATTTGTTTAATATGTTTAGAAATGATACCTGATCATGACGCGATAGTGACCCGTAGTGGTGCACTCCTGACATAATGACCTGACATGACCTGATAGTGGCCCGTCGTGGCGCACTTCTGACAAGTATACTTGACACGATAACCTGACATGTTACATCTTGATAAGCTGTTGCGACGGCTATCTGACATGACATGACCTGTATAAATAACCTGGACACCGTGGGCGATTGTGCTTGTACAAATAATCCAGTCCTGTCTTGCATCATGTCTAGGAGGGGACTCCTGAGTACCACGGTCAGGAGTACCTACTAAAATTGACTAAGGTTAACAACTAGATTAATACATTAGTCATGAAGAGAAGAGATTTTCCAGCTACAGGCAATCCCGTTACCTGGGCGCGCTTGGGATCTGTAGCCTGCCGTCAAGTAGGGCACATTTCCAGCACACTGTCATGTGTTGCCCCCTTCAAACTGCTTAAGCGTACATGCGTTTCCTGGATGATGTACCCACCTGAATTCAACCCTAATCTCTCGACCTGGGTGACCTGGATGGTCTGCAGGGCTTGTGGCTGTGGAATAATCTTACTGCATCTTGTTAGTAATTAGGCTTGTGACAACCCTAGTTAGTTAAAGTATCAAGTCATAGTTCTTGCTTGGCCGTGAAATGATTGGATGGAGTCTAACCAGTCTAGTCTTACCCTGATCCTGTTCCAGATTGCTGCACGACTTGAATGCCTGTATTTATTTTTACCGATAAATGGTGAGAAACCAAGCTCCGTTCAGATGAAGGGTTACAACCCCGGTCCTTGTTTGGTTTACGGGTTGTAACCTGGCTATCTGAATAGTTCCATGGTTATCTCATCGTATATCATCCTGATATATTTCCTTTTATTCCAGTCCTTATTTATTTATATTTATATTCCTGTGCTGATTGCTGGTTTTAGTTCTTAAGTAAAGCCTCCTTTGTGGCACTTGCTCTTTCTGGGGTCTGACCCAGCTGGTTTTGTGTAGCCAGATTTCGGAGCACTCCAGAGGATCAACGACTTTCCAGCCAGATGGTGTCCACTAGACGGAACCCTGGCAACGAGTGGGTTATTTTTGGCTTTCCCGCTCTAGTGTAAAAATATTCTTTTGAGGCGTTTAGCCGACGAGCACCTGTTTAGCTCGATTGCACTTACTTACTGTCTGCCTACGGGTTGTAACATGATTGACAAATCCTAGGGTTGATCATGTATGACTAAACTTTGCTAGTCTAACATTTGTAACGACTAGCTTCATGATCGGCTGAATATGTAATATTTGGGACGCCTTATTATTGTATATTTAATGATCATACATCTTGTAACTCTTACTTACTTGCTTATAATTGAGACACTAGGCTTGTTCATGACCTTAAGAGACTGATGGCTTGTAGATAAACCCTCATGTATCTAGACAGCCGTGACCGTATAGCGAGATGGAATCCATTTCAATATACGTAGCTGGCTATGTCTGCCCTCGCTCTCCAGTATTCTGGTTCTGGGGCGTGACATGGTTTAAGTGGTGGCCCATGCAGGTCTTGTAAATCAAGATATGTGAGGGTTTACCGAATAGATGTCTCAATCAGTATTCGTCCTTGACTCTGCTCGTATCTTCTGAATTCCTGGATTCTTGTCCTGATCATGTGCTTGTATCGTTGATCTGTCCTGGTCCTTCCTTATTGTTCCCTATGTCGTCTTCTTCAGCGGCATTGTTCGTGGTCCTACGACCAGCAAGGCGGAGCACCTCTCGCGGACTAGCAACAACCTGGAGATCAAGCCCAGCATTCCGGAGTAGCCTCCAGAGTCGTGCCTTCTCGCGGAGAGCCACCAGTCCAGCCAGTTCAACCAGTAGAACATGATGACGGCACTTTGGTAGGACTCGTCAGGACCTTGATAGCTTTCCAAGACCGGCGTGGAGATTCCTTGCACCAGGCAGTGACGGATGCTTTGACCCGAGGCGGTCATCCAGGAAACAGCGCGGCCAACAGCTTCAAGCGCTTGAACCCTCCATTATTCGACGGTAGTGAAGATGCTATCGCAGCAGATGCATGGCTTCAGGACACAGAGGTGATTCTAG
>JANAVB010030257.1:0-53926 GCA_029216955.1 Iris pallida | reverse complement strand
TCATTTAGCATAGTTAAGAAATAACAAGTTTCGAATAATATACAAATTAATTTAAGTGTCTCTACATATTCTACTATAAATGCGACTTCTAAAACCGCAAAAATAAACCATCAATGTGTATATCATCAATTATTTAATTTAAAAAATAAATAAATTATAATTTTGAACTTTTTTTTTTTTTCTACATAATCGAATACCCTCTTTTCTATCTTTCTTCCGCGTAACCGATACCTCCTTTTTTTTATTTATATATCCATAAAAATTATAATCAACTCCCTGAATCCTAATTAAAATATAATATATATATAATAAATTTAATATTTAAATATTTAAATATATATTTGATAATAGTAGATAAAAAAAAATTTACGTGCAACCACGTGCTTTTACTAGTACATAATATGAAGAGGGACGCCGATAATGAAGGAGTACTGTACTGTCACAGTGTTATGTAATAATTATTTATATATTATATATAAATATATATAGATATATATATATATATATATTATTTATTTGTTCATCACATTTATATATGCTGCGTCACCCTATCTATCAATCAACCATCAACCGATAAAATAGTTTGTTTTCACACACACAATGAGGACTCCATTGACAGCCAGGGAATTATTAGTATCGCCATCACTTCTTAAGAACTGTCCAGCTAATTAAGTCTCAATTATCGAGCATACCATCACTAATTAACACATGACTATAAGAGAAAATTTGAGTGACACCATATTAATTTATCCATATTTAAGTGCATCCCACACAATTACAAAAATGCAGGAGATCCTTCACTTTTGACAGAAATCGTATATTGCTAACGGTCAACGTCTTTGACCTCTTTTTGGGACAAAAATACCCTCGTTGTCTTCTTCCTTTCCTATGTCCCTAACCCCCCCCCCCCCCCCCCCCACCCCCCCTCGCTACGACGGAAGCCCCCCTCCCCGCCGCTGCCACCGTCTGCCCCGTCGAGACACCCCTCCCGCTCACCCCCCCCCTCCGCGCCCCCCTCCACCCCCTGCTGCTGCAGACGGCGAGCCCCCCCTCCGCCGCTCCGTGACCCCCCCCCCCCCGCAGCGCCGCCCCTCTACCCCTCCGCGACCCCCCCCCCCCCCCCCCCCCACCCCCCCCCCCCCGCAGCGCCGCCCCTCTACCCCCGCCCCCCCCCCCTTCCGCACCGCCGCCCTTCCCCCCCCCATCCCGCAGCGCCGCCCCTCCGAGACCCCCCCTCCGCGCGCCGCCCCTCCACGCCCCCCTCCGTGACCCCCTCCGGCCCCCCTCCCGCCGTGCCGCCCTCCGCGCCCCCCTCTGCCCCGCGGGTGGAGGAGGGGGGGGGGCAGCAATGGCCGCTGCTGGGCTGCTGCTGGCTGTGTGGGGGAGCGAGGCACGACGTTGGGGGGGGGGGGGCAGCCAAGGAGGGCACGGGAGGAAAGAGAGAGTGGTGGGACTCCGGCTGCCACGGCGGTGGGGAGCGGAGGCGCACAACGGGGGAGGCACAAAAGGGGTGACACGGGGAAGAAGACGAGGGTATTTTCGTCAAAAAAATTGCTCAAAACATTGACCGTCAGCGATAGACGGTTTCTGTCAAAAGTGGAGGGTGTCCTGCATTCTTATAATTGTGTGGGTTGCACCTTAAATATGGGTAAATTACGTGGGGGTGTCACTCAAATTTTCTCAAAATATAATGACTAATGCTACGGGACACACTTTTTTTTAACACTCCATATTCATATTGATATAAATTATTGGATGCCAATTATTACCTGCATATTTGAAGGTCTTTTTTGACATCCAATAATATACTGTTACATCGGTGTAGCTACAGAGTGTGTCAAAAAAAGTGTTCCCATAACATTATTGAAATATAATTTCATCCCTAAACACCAAAAATGTAATCACATTAGAAGCTCTACTAATTAAAGTGTTACGGCTAGGGGTGAGCATTATTAGGTTTTGAACCGAACTCCATATTTAGTTCGGTTTCAAAAAAAAAAAAAAAAAATTGATTCGATTTCGATTTTGTAAATATTAAAAAAAATCGTTTCGATTTTGAATTTCAGTCTATCGAATAAGGCTTGCACAATAATGTAATATTGAGTTGCTCCCACTTGTTTCCATAATTTGATGTGCATCACATCGAATTATCATAATACATAAAATCTTCTACCTTTAGCAAAAGCCGTCTATGACAAACAATCACTCCTTTGACCCCATTTAAGTGGGGTGCACTTTGAATTATGACCAAAATACCCTCAAATAAGTGGATGCAACTTGAATTATGATAAAATCAGTGTGGGTGCAACTCAAAAATTTTCTTCATATTTATGTAGGTCAAAGGAGTGGACTATTAGTCATTGACAATTTTTGTTAAGGTGGAATATTTCATGCATTATGGTAATTCGCTGAGGTACACCTTGAATTATGGTAAAATAAGTGGGAGACAACTCAAAATTTCTCATTATATAATTACCTTAAATTTTATACATAATATTTATAATTAAAATATGTATATTTTTTGTGTATTTTGAAAAATAATTCTATGTATATGTTTTAAAGCTCAACTTTAATAATTTATAAATAGTCCAACTTTGGATCTAACTTTCAAATACAACAAACGTACGTATAAAAATTAATTTGTTAATATATAATTTAACCATAAACTTAACTTGGATTCGACTCATTAAACAATAAAAATAACCCAACCTAATCGACTACATGTGCGATTCGATAATTACGACTAATTTTAATTCGGTTTCTAAATTTTTGAATTTTGATATATTCTGTTTTGACTACTTTAGATTCTGTTGAAACCGAATATACCGAACTCTCACCCCTTGCCACATCAAGGTTTGTTAGACAATGAAAAAACATAGCACACAAGTCTAATGTAATTTGTGTTGAGTACTTCAAAAAAATTACGAGGTCCCTCTCATTCCATTAAAACTCTAAAGCGATGGCTAGTTCCGAGGGGGTACATGATATTCATTCTAAAACCTTCTTTGAAGCTCTAGTATGCTTTGATTAGTTAAAAAGCCTTTTGCAATAACTGTCTTATGGAAGTGGAGAAACTTGAAATTTTTCATCTTTTTCCCTCCAAATATTCAATTTAAGCTCGTGGCTTGATCCTATGTTGTAAAGCTCACATAAATGGTGTTCATATCTGTATTGTGTTCATATCGATAGCTTTGTTCGTATTTGTACAATATAGGTGAGTACTTACCATACCGTATCCCTATATGTATCTTATATTCACACAACGTAGGTGACTTCCTATATATATTGTGTGTGTCCACATTCGTGAAAAAAAAACGTGGTACTTAATTATACATGTCTTAAAATAATCATATTTCGTATCTGTATCTTGCCTTTGCCTATACTCATGCAACATAAGTGATGAGTACTTTGTACCTATATAGAAATGACCGCATATGTATCTTCTCCTTACCTACATTCATGCCTGTATTCGAGCAACATAGTTGGCTAGCCTTGATGAACTAAACTCCAAGGCCGATCCAATAATTCTCGAGACCTAGGGCGTGTTTGAAAGTGGGCCTCTTAAATGGGTAAATGAAAAACATCCGTTTTTCCTAAATAAATTTTATGGATTTTTTTTCGGATTTCAATTTTATCAATCAATTTAACAATGAAATATTCTTAAAAAAACAAAAAAAAACGATGATAATTATCAATCAATTTAACAAATAAAATATTCTTAAAAAAAGATGATAAAAAGTAATTAATTGATTGACATTAGTGATATTTTTTCAAACAATCAAACAATGCAAATAAAAACAAGATCATTTAATTTGGAGACAAAAGTATAAAGTAACTGTTAGAATAATAAAATATAATTCAAAAATAAGTAAATTAGTTGGTCTCGTGGTAATTGTTCACTCAATGCATTTCTTGATCTATGGTTCGAATAATGTTTTTGCCATTATACTTACTAAAATTTATTATGTAAAAGTGGGTGCATGTCTTCTTTTGGACTGCCTTCAAACTAAAATTATTACTACAAAGTACTCCTTAAGTGGGTCTACAGTTTGTTTGGGCCTTCTCATTGTAATGGTTGACTGGACTAGTAAGTAACCTTAGTCCAAATTTGAGGACCTTGCTTATTACGGAGTCTGGAGTAGTCGTCCAACTCGTCCACCCTCTAGCCGGACATGCTGAATGTAACAAAAGAGATTTGAACAAATTCTGATGATTTATTCATTAGAGGTAAGTCTAATTTACACACTTTACAAAGAATGCAAAATAGGAAAATATACAACGGTAACATTCTAAAGAGGAAAGACTCTTGGAAAGGAATGACAGCAACAGCTAGTCACAGTTATGTACAGTTGTCTTATTCTTGTCTTTAACACCCCCCTCAAACTCAAGATGCTTTAGAAAACATATGGAGTTTGGATACTAGAAAATTGAACTGGGCCAAGGGGTGTGACTTTGTAAAAAAATCTGCAATTTGATCTTCTGAAGAAATGTACGGAAGGTGAATGGTTCCTTTTGTAAAATGATCCCTGATAAAATGACAGTCAACTTCAATGTGTTTGGTGCGCTCGTGAAAAACATCAATATGAGCTATTTGAATAGCACTCTTGCTGTCACAAAACAGAGGAGTAGATGATGAAAACTCAATACCCATGTCTTGAAGAAGCCAGCATAGCCAAATAATCTCTGATGTAGTGTGAGCGAGAGCTCTATATTCAGCTTCAGCACTTGAACGGGCAACTAATGTTTGCTTCTTGCTTTTCCAAGAAATGAAAGAATCACCAAGAAATATGCAAACCCAGTGGTAGAACGGCGATCTGTACATCTCCCGCCCAATCAGAATCAGAAGCACGAAGTGTAAGTTTGGAGGTAGAGGATAAGTGTAGTCCATGATACAGAGTCCCCTTCAAGTATCTCAAGATTCGAAGAACAGCTGCATAATGAGTACAACGAGGTGAAGACATAAATTGACTTACTATATGAACGGCATGACTAATGTCTGGTCTAGTGATAGTAAGATAATTAAGACTGCCTACAACCTGAAGGTATGTAGTAGGATCAGAGAGTAAGGCGTCGTCAGATGCATGAAACTTGACATTCAATTCAAGAGGAGTATCTGCAGTCTTAGTATCAGTTAAACATGCATGAAGAAGTATTTCAGATGCATACTTTACTTGAGAAAGAAAATAACCATTAGAAGAGTGATCAACCTCAATCCCAAGAAAGTAACGGAGATACCTAAATATTTCATCTCAAAATAGGTGCTCAAGTGTAACTTTAAAGCATGAATACCTTTTAAATCATTACCTGTAATTACCATATCATCTATGTATATGAAAAGAATAATGCCTTCCTTAGATGAGCGAAAGAACATAGCAGAATCATGTGTACTCTGGCTGAAACCATAGGTAATGATGGCAGTACAAAAATTTTCAAACCAAGCTCGAGGGGCTTGCTTGAGACCGTATAATGCACGACGAAGTTTACAAACCTGATGAGGAGAGTGTGGGAGACCGGGGGGTGGTTTCATATAAACTTTCTCTTGAAGGTCGCCATGAAGAAATGCATTTTTAACATCCATTTGATATAGTTTCCATTGACGAATAGAAGCAACAGCAATCAATGTTCGTATAGTGGTCATACGAGCAACATGGGCAAAAGTTTCTTCATAGTCAATACCATACTCTTAGGTAAACCTTTTGCAACTAGATGGGCCTTATATCGGTCAATAGAACCATCAGACTTTGTCGTAATCTTGTAAATCCATTTACACCGTACTACAGATTTACCAGGAGGAAGATCTACAAGATCCCATGTATTAGTATCTTGTAGAGCAGTTAGCTCTTCTGTCATGGTTTGTTGCCAAAGTGGGTCAGAAGAGGCCTCACGATAGGTTTTGGTTCATGAAGGGATAAAAGAGCAGACAATAGCAGTGATAATCTATCAGATAAGCAGGTTGGTGTTTGTCACGAACAGTCAGTTGAAATTGAGGGAACTAGATCAGTTTCTAGAGGACGAGATCAACAATTATTGGATTGTTCTCTGGAGAGATAATATCAGGATTGTTTGATGGTGGTGCTATGGCAGGTTCAGTACATTGTGTAGGATGATTTTGTGGTGATGTTTGTTCAGAACTTTCAGGTGGTGAATCAATAAAAGGATCATGAAATTGAAGTGAGTCAGAGACATGTCTGATATTTTGGGAGTGAGTAAAAGGGTATCTTCTCCCAAAATATAACATACCAATAGACGTAAAGTTTTTTAGAAGATGGATCATAACATCTATAACCTTTTTGTTGAATACCGTAGCCTAAAAAAAATGCAATGGTCGTTTTTTGCTGAGTTTATCCCGTTCTCTTTTGGGAAGAAGGACAAAACAAGTGGAGCCAAAGACTCGAAGTTCTGAGTAATCAAGAGGGGTCTGATAAAGGCGTTCAAAGAGGGATATCCCGTTAGTGACTATAGAAGGGATACGATTAATGATATAGGTAGAAGTGTGAACAGATTCTCCCCAAAAAGTACGGGAAACTAAGGATGAGAGAAGTAATGTACGAGCAATTTCTACAATATGACGGTGTTTTCGTTCTGCTAAACCGTTTTGTTCAGGTGTTTCAGTGCATGATAATTGAGGAAGGGTCCCTTGAGATTTCAAAAGGTCAAGAAAATATTTTTTTCTGCTACACCGTTTTGGGAGAAGTTAGTATCAAATCCTTGATCAGATAATTGTCCAACAATATAGATTCATTGAGAGTTTTGGTACAAGATAAACATCTGAAATAGTCAGGTTATTAGATGTTTGAATGGAGCCAATATGACTTGCATTAATAATAGTACCATCAGCAGTATGGATTATATGAGATGAGGAAAGAGGAGTTAAATTCGAAAAAATATTTGAATTATAAGTCATATGGTTTGATGCAGAAGAGTCAAGAAACCAGTAGTAGAATATACCTGAAGAGACTGATAATGCAGAGGCGGTCGTGGAGTTGTTACCAATTGAAAGAGCTTGTTGGATCATTTCTTGAATATCAGCAACAGATAGAGTACTATGTTCTACGGATGGTGGCGCAGAGGCTGCCATGGAAGGCGCAGAGGTTGCCATAGAAGTACTAGTAGATCTCTTTCTTTCTCGCATGTTTCTCAATGTCGGGGAAGTGCAATTGTTGACCATGTGTCCAAATTCTTATAGTAGTTACATTGTACCTTTGATAAGTCACGGAAAAAGTTTTTGTTCGAATTTACCTTCCGAAAATTTGTGTTTTGGCGAGCAGAGGCAACAAAGACTGAGGTTTCTGTATTTGAAATAAGACCTTTACGAGTCTCCTTAGATATTAGTTCTGAGAGTGCAACATCAATTGTAGGAAGAGGTGTCCTGTGAAGAATGGATGATCTAATGGTTTCAAACTCATCGCGAAGAGCCATCAAAAGTTGAACCAATCTTGATTCTTCAAGAAATTTGAACCAAAGTGCACCATCAGATGTCCATTTTGGGTTCCATAATAGCCAATTGATCCCAAATAATACATCTCTGAGTAAAAATCTGAAATTGACTGATGCTTTTGTTGTTTCAATGAACGTATATCCTGTTCTAGCTTATATTTTTGAGCAAAATTGGTTTGGATATACCTATGTGCTAAAAAAATTCCAAGCTTCTTTTGTTGTTTCGAATCTAGCAAGTTGCATGCTAATTGATGGAATAACAGTATTCGCAATCCAAGTGAGAATTTTGTTATTGTTGATTTTCCAATCGGTAAATTTGGCATATTTTGCATCAGGATAAGTTTCACTACCGATAATGTATTTCCATAAACCCTTTCCTTTTAGAAAACTTCGCATAAGAAAAGACCAATGACTATAGTTGTTGCCTTCCAGTTTAATAGAAATTGGCTGTACCGATGTGTGTTCAGATGCCATTTCCTGAGATTGTGTAATCAGGTTACGTCGATGGCGTGAGAGAGGAGGTCGTTGACTCGTCCGGGGAGGAAGACGACAGGCATACGACGTCGGTACGGAGGTCCTGGGTGCTGCTGATGTCGGGGGGCTCGACGATGACGTCGTAGACGAGGCCGGAGACGATAGCGATGTAGGTGAGGAGGAGGAGAGGACCAAAGCACTGTGGCACTCGTCCGCAGTGAAGATCTCAACAGAAAGGTTAGGGCCAAAGCTCTAATACCATGTAACAAAAGAGATTTGAACAATTTCTGATGATTTATTCATTAGAGGTAAGCCTAATGTATACACTTTACAAAGAATGCAAATAGAAAAAATACAACGATAACAAGAGGAAAGACTCTTGAAAAGGAATGACAGCAACAGCTAGTCACAGTTGTGTATAGCTGTCTTATTCCTTTAACACTGAACTCTAAAATTCACCAACCCAAACCCCCCCCCCCCCCCCTCCCAAAAAAAAAAAAAAAAAAGAGTGAAACCAAAAAAAAAAAAAAAATAGTGGCAATTCGTGATGGACACAGATTTTCCCGAGTTACAAGCATCATGATCTTTTAAAACCAAAGACCATTGGTCTTGTTCACACGAAAAATCATAGTTCATGGCACTTTCCAGACACTGCAGTATATAAAACGATTTGAAAGCGATTTTAATTTTTCTCACCATCCGAGTTAATAATAATGCAACATTAACATGAAGAAAAGTCTATAATATAAGAAACATATACGTGGCTGCAACTCAGTCCGGGTACTACATAATAAGTAGTCTTTTTCTCAATCTTCCTGAGGACACATGTAGTTGCTTGTCCATATCCAATTTATTTGGTGGCAATGCAATCCACAATAATAATAATAATATTATTTATTAAAAATATTTTAGCAATGTTCTATACAAAATATAGAACTAGTATATTACTTCCACTATTTTAAAAAAATAGCAAATGTCCCGTTTCTTTGTAAATCAGTAAAAAAATTTGGTTAAATAGTGGGAGATATATCTTACAATTTTATTTTCCATACAAAGGAATGAAAATATTTATTTTTAAAAAAAAAAAAGTGGAAGTATGTTAATTTCTAACTTTTGAATGAGAACATTTACTAAAATATCCCTTATTATAATAATATTATCCCTTATTATTATTATTATTATTATTATTCATCCTTCAACAATAATTCCTTTATGGTCACAACAATAATACCTCTTCTATTAGCAAGAATAGCTCGCATAGTTCATGCATGTAACTGACCCAGCAGTAAAGTTCACAGACTTCACTAAAACATGCAATGGACATTAATTTCTTGTCTTCTAGTTTTTTTTTATATATTATTATCTGTGATTTAGCAGACAAGGAACTTCAAATAGTTTTATGGGATTATTAGGGCGTGTATCAATTCTTCCTATGGGTGCAGCAATCATGTATTTGACATGCATGCATATAATGGCATAGTCAAAATTTTCACCTAGGATATAAACGCTTACTACTAAAAATAAATAAATTTTTACACGTTCGCAACGACCGTACACATCTTTCGTTTTATTCGGTTCATACCGAAATCGTACTGAGTCAACGGGACAATACGCAGTCGCCTTCTCCAATTGAGACTGCCGACAAGTACATATAGAAACTATGTACATCAGCGCGTAGCCATAGTATTACTATTGTAGTTTGTACAAAATATATTATGAAAAGAGACAATAAAACTAAAAAAACATTGTGATATAAAATAGCATTTATATCGATATCGAGTTCCGAAGAATTGATTTTTGTATACTTGTAACAATAGCGTCTCCAAAATCTCACGAGGCGCAGCCGCAACCCCTTTTGGACCACCTAGCTGCGCCACAACTTAGGGGTGAGCATTATTCCGAATCAAATAAAAGATTTAATTCAGTTTGAAAAAATTTAGATTCGGTTTCAATTTTAAAAATATTAAAAAAGTTATTCGGTTCGGTCCAAAATCGAAAATCAAATAGATTTGTACAATTATGTAAATATTGTTATGCATATTTTGTGATTAAAAATGTGTATATTTTAAAAACAACATTCTATGTATATGTTTTGAAATCCAGTTTTAATAATTTAACAACTAGTCCAACTTTGGGCACAACTATAAATACAACAATATGTGTATAAAAATTATAATTTTTAAATATGGAAAAAATTTATCAAATGTCCAAAAATCGTAAAAGTTTTATGAAAAATCCACTGCAAAATAACATTTTCGCGTGCCCAGAATT
The DNA here is from genome assembly GCA_029216955.1 of Iris pallida. Lineage (NCBI taxonomy): Eukaryota > Viridiplantae > Streptophyta > Magnoliopsida > Asparagales > Iridaceae > Iris > Iris pallida. The sequence continues at coordinate 43,744 of JANAVB010030257.1, read as the reverse complement.
AACAAAAATATAAAAGGATGCGGAATGACCTTTTTGCCCTTCTAATTTATTGAAAACACCAACGAAACTACTTTTCAAAAAAAAATGTTTCGATTCTTTATCTTCTTTCATACGCTGCTCACTTTCGAATTTAGGTTTTTTCCTCCAAATTTTTAAATCTTACTTCAAAAAATCGTCAGTAACTCTCCATTCGCAATCTTCACACCATGTCGTCATCATCAGTTCCTACTTCATCATCATCATCATCATCAACTGGAACCCCATTTCATTATCATCAGCGCATCAACTGGAATCCAGTTAGAGGAGAGAGCCGATGTGAAGAATTAAGAGCTTTTTGTCATTCTCCGTGTTAAAATCACGGAGAATGACCTTTCTCCGTGTTAAATTGGCGAAGAATTACCATTCTCCGTGTTAAAATGACGGAGAATGGCCATTCTCCGTGTTAAAATGCAGGAGAATGGTCATTCTACGTGTTAAAATCACGGAAAATTTTCATTCTCCGTGTTAAAATGACGGAGAATGGCCTGCAGGAGAATAGTTATTATACTGAGTCCTAGGTTCATCCCATTAATTTGGGCTTAGGACTTAGTAAAATGAACCTATTAAATGAGATTCATTATATTGAGCCCTAGGTTCATCCCATTAATTTGGAAATCTTTAACCGACGGCCACGTGCATGTGGTTTGGACCACACTCACCCTATATAAAGGGGAGTTTTTATGAAGAGTCGTATCTTCCTCTCTTAGCATTTCCAACACCATGCTTGACCCAGACTTAGCTTCGAACGGTTGTCGTTGGCCTTGCACAAGTTGGCTGTTGGTTGTTGATCCCTTCGTTCAAAGATGTTGTGTCTTTGTATAAGATCTGCTGATGAGTGTCGAGATGTACTAGAATGTCCACCATGAGGAGTTATAACCTGAGCGACGTCTTGGAGGTCTTGGATTTGACGATAGGGTTTGGGTTGATTGTCAACCCGAATACCACAGGTTGTTCTCTGCCCTGCTCATAGCGGTTGCACGCCTTTGTTAGGCTGGAAGAGCCTCAGGAGCTGTCGCGAGCCAATAACTGCTTCAGAAAGTGGTCTGCTCTGACGAAGAAATGGCTCGCTGCGCGTTTGAGGAATTCTGTGGACGCGACCTTGATGATGACTGTATTCACATCTTCTATCCGCAGTCTCTTGCCGCAAGGGTAGAAGTTGTGGAGTTATTCAGTGTAGAGCAACAATTACTTAGTGCTCGCAAAAGAGTCCTACGATCATACTGTGAAGACTAACCCCATTGTAGATCTTTAGGAGATTTCCATATAATCACAAAAAATCTGTAATAGACCCTTATAGGTGTGATTTTTAATAAGAGAACTTTGTGTGATCTTTTTTCACTACTAAAATAAGACAAATTAGCGACGTCATGATACGTCGCTAATAATGACAATTACGTCGCTAATCGTAATTGGCGACGGCTTTAGCGACGTAAAGTGAAGGTCGCTTTTAAGCTAGTCGCAGATGGCAAATTCGTCGCCCTACGTCGCTGTTTGCGACGTCCCAGCCGTGTCGCTAGGTCGTCGCAAAGTTAGCGACGTAGCGCGACGAAGACTTTACGTCGCAAACTTAGCGACGTAGTGCGACTTCTTAGCGACGTTTAGTTCTATTGACGTGATGACGTGGCATGCCTGCCACGTCAGCAAGGTGGCGACGTACAGCGACGTAACGTCGCTAATTAGCGACGTATAGCGATGTCCACTTTCTGTCGCTATACGTCGCTATCCGTCGCAGACTACTAAAAAAATAAAAAAATATGTGTATTTTTGTTATGCTGTGTGTCTGTGTTTACAGTGTGTGTGAAGTGCAGTGTTCGAACCATCGACAGTTTCGCTAACTGTTCTATGTTTTATCTTGGATAGAAAGAGCAACAGTTCAGGGTGCACTTCTTAGACCTTCCTCTTCACGTCCTTCACCTTCTCGGGATCCTGTACGACGTCCCGAGAGAGTGAAGGATGTGAAAATGAAGCTCTCAGAAGTACACCCTGAACAGTTGCTCTTTTTGTCCAAGATAAAACATACAACAGTAATCGAAACTATCGATGGTTCCGAACACTACATTTCACATACACTGTAAACACAGACACACATCATCATAAAAATATACATTATTTTTTTAAAATTTGGGCAGCACCTCCTTTGTATATCAGATTATCGCTTATAACCCAGCGTAGGTATATTTGTCATCCCCGTCACAGATCATCCTAATTAAGTCTCCCATCATAACAGTCTACAACTAATAGATGAATAACAATCTTCCATCATAACAGTCTACAACTAAATATCATACATGTACTCAATAAAAATACCAACAAATTAAATATCAAAAACATACATGTCCAACAAAATACATGTCCAACAGAGTCAAAAAATAATGAAAATTAGTGTACAGAACGATCAATGGGCCCATAGGGCCAATTGTTTGCAAAAACAAAAGTCTTTTATTTCACAAACTTGTAAAAGAGTACAAAGTACAATGAATTCTAGGAAAGTACAACTATAGGAATCCGATCTGAAGACGATCGCTTTATCCCTTGGACGATGTGAACTTTGAAGACGATAGCCTCTGAAGAATGCAGCAGCACTTGGACAAGAACTCCTAATCTCTGATGATAATATGATCTGATCTATTTAATGAAGGACTTGAAACTCTATTTATAGAGTTCTAGAAATAACTATTTTGTAGTTATTCTGGATTGCGCATGATGAACTGCGCTGTCGACAGACTGCGCAGACTGCAAACTGCGCTGGCCTATTGGACGGTTGCTCGATCGTGGGCTAACTGTATTCAGACATGTGGTATTGTTTGATTGGAATGCGCTTGGTCGTGTACAGGCGGTTGCCACGTGACGAACAATTGATGGCATGTAAGCCACATAATACATGTCAGTTATTTGATGAATTGCGCTAACCGAATAGCGCTAGCTTCAGATTGTGCTTCCTTCTAGTCAATGGATAGCGCTAGGATTTGGACTTGGTCAACCTACGCTGAGGTTGGACTGGCAAACTGTGCTGAGGTTGTACAGCTGTTCTCGAGCGCTGTGCTGCACAAGAAACGAACGGACTCCTCATTTTTTGGGCTGTCAGGCTGTCAGAAGATCTGATCTTTGTCAGGTAATGATGGCGTTGCCACGTCAGCGTAGCGCACTCGGGTGGTAGTGCAGTTCAGCTCGTGCGTTTGATTTGCAGCACAATCTATCTCCAGCGCAGTTCATTGAAGGGTGCGCAATTGAGACTTCTCTGCCTATTTGATAGATGCAACTTGATTTTTAGGACATACAAGATCCCCTTCAAAATTTTCAAAATTTGAAAATATTCAAAGTTTCGAAATACTTTGAATTTCGAATTTCAAATCAAGTTGTGCTTTGGTCGCACGTTTGGAGGAATTAGTTTCGTCTTTTATGGCACGATCGGAGGTGATTGTTACACTTCTGAAAAACTATAAATAGTTTTATTTCTCATTCTTTCAACCTTTACTTGCTTTCGATTTCTCAAGAGACAGAAGCTCCTCCCCTACTCCGACTTCTTCTTCTTCCTCTCGTCGACGACAACAATGGCGCCCAAGCGATCGGCCACCGAGAAAGGAAAGGCCCCCGCCTAACCTTCGACTCGTGTTATACCACGAGTCTCTCGTCACGAGATGGGTCACCCAGCTCTGCAAGGTAAATGATGAACCATGATCGAAACCCTTTTTAGGGTTTTTTTAATGTTCTGAACTTTGCCTCTCTCTTTTTAAAGATTGATGGTATTCTCAACCACTTGTGGCACCCTGTTTAGGGTTTCGGCTACATGTTCAACAGTTTTTATTTTTATGAAAACTGTATCTTTGCACAATCGGTTGGAAAGCGCTGACAAAATGATCAGCGCAATCCATCGATTTGCGCATTGATGCACAATATGATGTTTTGCGCATGTCGGTTGCTAGCGCAAACTGATGTCTTGCGCAAGTAGGTTGTGCTAGCGCAATCTGTTGTCTTACGCACATTGGTTGTGCTAGCGCAATCTGATGTCTTGCGCACATTAGTTGTGCTGGCACAATTTGATAGTTTATTTCGCATAGCACAATTTGATGAATTTGCGAAGAAATTTTGATTTCTTTTGTACATACTGATCTTTGTCTCTTTATTTGATGCAGTTAACCTCAAAGAAGATCCCAACTACGAGGTCCTTGTAGGATCTCTGTCTAAGTCGGCATTCAAGGAAGATCTCTCCCATGTCTCTTTTCCTCAATATGCTTTACCGTCAGCTAGGCAGGCTGTCCTGATTGCACAGGATAATGATACTTTATTGTGTCTAATGAACAGATAGCCTCTTCAAACTGCTGACACTGTCACACATAAGAAACCTCTGTTCTTGTTTGGTGAGGCTTTTGACAAGAATTCTCAGCCAAGGTCTCGCATGGAGCAGAGAATTTTCCAAAGGGGCGAGAAAACGATACTTCTGCCAGAGATCTCCAGATGTCTCCCTCTGTCTAGATATGCTTTTGCAAGCTATTCCAGAAGAATGGAATGGGATATAACTCCGTTACAGCAGGCCCGAGTGGGTAATATCTGTGTCAAGAAGGGGCCAGACCACAAGGATATCTTCTACAGTTCTTCTGAGCGACATAGCTCTCTACTCAGGGGACTCAAACCCGGTTGTATCCCGCCGGAAGATTCTTCTTTGCTGCTACCAGTAAGAACTTCAATATTCGCAAATGAGTTTGCGAAGGTGGAAGGGAGGTATCCGAACCAAGATCTACAGTTGACAGGTCTTGTGAACCCGGACAATAAGAGACGGATCTGTATAGCCAATTGGATATTAGTCCAATTTGAAGATCAGCTTCAAGAGATTAACCTGTATCAGGCAGTATATGCAACAGTCTATGGCTTCCCCCCTAATCCACATTTATTCCTTGCGTTGGCAGAGAGATACAATTATAGGACTGGGACTTTCATGACGCCACGCGGGGAGATTGGATTAGCCTTGCATGAGATGAAGTATATCTCGAATCTACCGATGGGGGATATCCCTTATGAAGAGTTTGTCCCAACAAATGATGAGTTGGACACTGTGCCAGGAGAATGCCCGTATGGTAGATGTTTTTGAAGAGCTACTCTACCACTACAAGATTTGCTCTTTATACTACAAGAGTGGCACGGCCGGCACGTGCTATTCGACCAAATGGTTGCCATATTTCCTCAATCATATTATCGAGAAGAAGACAAAAGAACATAAAAAATGCAATCCCAACTTTTTTAAACCGCTTAGCAACAGCGAGGTGATAGAGTTGATGGAGACGCACAACGAGATGGATATCAAGATTGAGGATCTTCAGTATCCTCCATTCAAGGAAGGTGACATCGTCGAGAGTTTTATGAGGATGGGTTACAGGCCCATGTCAAAGGAAGCCCAACTGGCAGGTTTCTTTACCTACTGGCTTCGACGATATGTCGTTCCTGGGGCCAGTGCAGTTGACCGCTTCCATCGCGGCGTACTATTTGCTGCCGTCCGTCTAGTCTTCGGCTACCGGATGGATTTGTTGTCAGCGATGACATGCAAAATAAATGCCGACCTCCGTCTCTTCGTTGATTCGATGATTCAAGGAAAAGGCGAAAAGGGACATTTTCCTCGGCTGGAACTGCCGTATACATATCTGTTCGGATGGCTGCTTCTGCACCATCCTTCCTTAATGAACCCTGCTATGGGAGCAATGAGCGGCAGTTTTCTGAGAAAATATTCTGGATGTAAGTGGATCTATACCACTTTGAAAGACTGCAGGCGAGTCTTGAACCTGGGCAAAGGATGGAACTTCTTCTGTGTTCCGCCTCCAGCCGGTTATGAATATATGTCAACGAACCTCGTCGACTCAGTGAGGATGCAGCCTTTGGGCCATACAGCTTTTGACTGGTTGAGGATGATTCGGCCTTCACATCTAGTATATCGGTTCGAAGATGAATGCTATCTTGAACCTTATCTCCCAAGCCGTTTTGCACGCCAATTCGGCTACGACCAATTCCACGTAGGCAATGCCATAACATGCCTACAGAAAAAAGGTTATTTAATTGATGGAGCCCGGACTTGGGCCTATTACAATGCCCGTGACACGAAGACGACGTTCTCGATGCCGACAAAGAACGACCGTGGTCCCCGCATGCTGTATACTTATTCGATCTTTTATACGTCAGCAAACACTTTTGCTGAGAACTTCAATTTAACAGACAGCTTTGCGACGGTAACACGATTTAGAAAAGGAGCACCTGTTTTGTTGCCTCCTGGTAATGATGAAGAGCACGAGCCAGCTGATGCACCTCTAGAAGCTTCGAGGGAAGCCAACTTTCCTGAAGAAGTCTACGAACCGCTGCGTGTTTCTTTGAAAGCTGTAAAATCTCCGGTCAAGGAGAAAAAGAAGAGGAAGGCAGAAGAACCATATTCTCCTGTCTATAATAAGAAGAAAGCTGCTGTAGACTCTTCGGAAAGGGTCATTACTCGATCGCAGTCTCGACAACAGGCTGAGTCGGTTCACCGAGAAGAGGTGACGACCCCAACTTCCACTCAAAGACAAATACATGCTGCAGACGTAGAGAGCCCGAAAGAACCTCTACGCAGAAAGAAAATAGCTTTCAGAAAGAAAGTGACCACCCCTCCAAAAGCTATCCATACTTCTGCTCTAATAAGTGCTGCCGCCGGAGTTACGATGCCTTCACCTACGCCTGCTCCTAAGCCTAGGCAGGTGACAGATGCAGAGATAAGGGACGAGGTTGCAGACATAAGAGAAGAGACTACGGAGGAAAAAGATGTGGCTGCAGGAAGAGAAGCAGCTGCAACCCCGACCTCAATCAATGAGTCAGAATCATCTGTCGAAGTATTGCCATCTCCCACACTTGCAATGGAAGCTGCTCATCCTCCAGCTATACCAAGATCGCGTTGTGTTGAAGAAGATCGACTGATGACCGAGGCTCTATATGGATGTGATTTCGGCTTCCATGACATAGATCCAGTTGATGCAAGTGATGATGAGGAAGCACCGGAGGAGGAGGCAGATGACGAAGAAATATTGGCGGACGATGTTAATGACAATGAAGAGGATGCTGCTGTCCCTACACCCCAGGAGAAGAATGCTGGTGAAGCAGCACCGGAGGAAACTATTGTCCCCGATCAAGAGGTATTGACTGATTTTAGTAATCTTCACTTATAGTTCAGATGACTGATGTTTTAACTTTTATTCATACAGAGATTCAACCTTCTCTGGTTCTTCCAGTATGCACTGACATAGTGCAGATAGAGGCAATAGCCAGCGGCAGCCGTCATCTATCTGGCAGCTCTGAAGCGGGAAGTAGTCAAGCAGTAATGTCTGAAACTACTTCCGCGAGGCTCCAGCCTATTCCATCAAATGACAATCTTATCATTAAACCCAATTTTGGTAAGCTTGCCTTCATTTTGATCTTTTTTCTGATAGTCCTTAGTGTCAGAAAAAACTGATGATGTTTACTCGATTTCGCAGAAGAACATCTAGGAGGAGCAACTAGCTCTACAATGGCTCCGTTATCAAAAGAGGCTACGGCCGATGTTCAAGAAGCCGAACTTCCGCCTTCACAGGCATCTGCTGCTACAACTTCTATATGAGTCACTGCCACACCTAGTGCACCGGCCACCAACAAATTTATAGTTGGCTCCTTCACCAACCTCTTCTTCACTTCATTAGGACCTTTAGTAGAAAGGTTAATAGAGAAAGAGAGTGTTGGTTTCATCACTGTCAGAAGTCCAACTTCTTATCTGATCGGCGGCATCCGAAGTCAGGGTGATGAGGCTCAAGCCGCCTATCTCGAACATGTGCTGGATGAGCTGGAGGAGTCAATTAAGATTTACAAAGATCTTAATCGGGGGGAGGTAGAGCCACTGGTGAATGCCGAGTTTGAAAGGATGACTCGAGAAGCTAAGGTCACAAAAGCTGCTTTCAAGACTTTCTTGGACACTTTTGCCACAAAGTCTTCAGAGTATGATTCCCAGATGGAGATAGTAGCATCTGCTGCTGGGGAGAAAAAAAGAAGGTTGCTGAACTGAAGGCAGAGTTTGCTCGGCTTCAAGAAGAGTTGAGGATAGTTCAACTTGCTCTTGAGGAAGAGACTACACAGCATCAAGCTGCAGTTCAGCAACTAGACATTCTGACCCATGAGAAGAATGAGTTTGTCAAGTCTCATCAAGATGAAATCGCTCGCCGACTAGTGACCCTGCCGATATTTGACGATAAATCTGGAATGGAGGAAGCTAGAAAGCTGGTGCTGGATTCTCGTGAAGAACGACTTCAAACTTTGAAGCAGCAGATAGCTAGTCTGATGACCCCACCGATTGAGTAAAAGAAAATCTTTTGTACTTTCTCCTTTGTGATATATCTTTTTGTAATGCCTTTTATTTTGATCAATGAAAAGATATTATTTTGTGGCTCTATTATTTATTGCATATCCCATTACGGATATAAATAATAGAGATAGAAAATATATTCAGAGGTTCAGGACATGATATTTCTTGATTTAGAAAATAATTATATTCATTATATCTGCTCAGAGGTAATATGGACATGGCAGAATATAATTTTCTTTTTTGAATATCATTATTTCGGTAGACAACTTAATCAGAGGTAATAAAGACGTGACAAGTTGTTGATATGGTTGAACGGATGAGTCGTCAGGATGTATGAACGAAATGAATCGTCGGGATGAACAGATGAACCGTCGTAAGAATGGGATGAACGGATGAACCGTCGGATAAAATGAATAAACGGGTGAACCGTCAGGTGAATGGAATGAACGGATGAACCATCAGAATGGAATGAACGGATGAACCGTCATATGAATGGAATTAATGTTGTGAAGAATGCGTCGCTTCGATTCGCATAATCGACTGTTTCAAGAATCTCTGCCTATAAATAGAACATAAATTTAGATGGAATGATCAATTTCACAAAATGTCGTCTGAAGATGCCTCCAAGAAGGCTGAGATTGTCCCCAAGGTTGAAGAAGTTGTTGCGGAACATCCAGCCGAGCCAACCCAGCCAAAGCAGACAGAGGCGGGCGAAGGTTCATCTGCACTCAAGCCACCACAGGATATCTTGGACTTCCTAGTCGAGCCAGGGAAGACTGAGAAGAAGAGGCCATGAGGATGGCCGCTTGCGTGTTTCTGGTGAAATCGAGCAAGGATGTCCTCGGTTCTTTTGCCGACTATATTTTTGAAAAGGACGGTAGTGGTCCTCGTCCTGTCTTTAAGAAGGACGATAGTGATTCTCGTCCCTGATATCATGTAACATCGTTTATGATGAAATAAAATCAAACTTTATTTATGAACTGTCTGATCATATTTACAAGAAATCCCTTTTATATTCATACATAGTACTTTTTGAACTTGCCATTGATGGGTATCATTGCAACTCGACCGTCCAGCTCTGTGAGTTGATAGGCTCCATTTGAGAAGACTTTACTCACGACATAAGGCCCTTCCCATTTTGCATCGAACTTGCCTTTGCTCATGTGAGTCATAGTCATGGGACGTCTGACTGTAAGAACGAGTTCTCCTTTCTGAAAGGCTCTGGCTTTAACTTTGCGGTTAAAATCTTCGAGATACGGGCTTGATATAATTCTATGTGTTGTTGAGCCAATAGTCGCTTCTCGTCGAGCGCCTCAAGTTCTTGAAGTCGAAGAAGATCATTGTTCTCCGTAGTAAGTTCATTAGCGATGGCAATCCTCAAGAAATGAATTTGAAGTTCTAGAGGTAGAACTGCTTCACAACCGTACACCAGAGAGAAGGGTGTACAGCCTGTGGGGTTGCAGACCGTAGTACGGTAGGCCCATAGACATTCTCCAAGCTTTTCACTCCAATTCCGTTTGTTAGTAGACACAAACTTCTTAAGGAGTTTGATAATAGTCTTGTTGAAGGCTTCAGCCAAGCCATTGGCAGCAGGGTTGTAAGATGTAGGCGACATTATCAATCCGATGATCGTCACAGAACCTGGTGAACTTTTGACTGATGAACTGAGGTCCATTGTCGTGAATGATTTGTCGAGGCACACCAAACCTGTAGATAACTTGGTGTTTGACGAAGTTGATGACGCTGTTGGTTTTGACTTCAGCCAAGGGTATAGCTTCGGCCCACTTGGAAAAATAATCAGTTATTACTAATATAAACCGATGTCCCTTAGAAGAAGGTGGATTGATAGGACCTATAATATCCATACCCCAAGCTTCAAAAGGCCAGGAAACAGCAGTCGGATGAAGGAATTCCGACTGTTGATGGATGAAATCTGCATGGATTTGACAGGCTCGACATTTCCTTGCATATTCGATGGCATCAGACACCATCGAGGCCAATAGTAACCCATTCGTCGGATACGATCCTACAGTTTAGGGCCGGGTTGATGTGCTTTGCAAACACCATCATGAGCTTCATGCAATACTTGCTTCGCTTCATCACCAGCAAGACAGCGCAAGAGTAGGCCATCATAAGTCCGTCGATAGAGAGTTTTGGTAGTCTAATTGTAGTAGAATCGAAGAGATCGTCGACGAATACTCGTAGCCTCCTTAGGATCTTCAGGAAGTATGTCATGAACTACGAAGTCAATGAAAGGGGCACTCCAATCTTTATTGACAACATTGACTTCGGCGAAGTTAATGAACTCAATGTTACAATTATTTTCAATACAGAACAACTCTCTGTTGGAAACAACGACCACTTGTTGTCTTTTGACGGAAATTGCTAAGACTGCTGCAAGATTAGCTAGAGCATCTGCCTCAATGTTACAAGCTCGTCGAACATATTCAATGAAGAAAGCCTTGAATGATGTAGCCATGTAGATTACAGCTTCATGATAGGGCACTAGATCTTGATGGCGAACTTCATAGGTTCCTCTAACCTGGTTAACAACCAGTTTAGAATCGCCATAGACTTCAAGATATTCGACGCCCAACTGTTTTGCTAATTGGAGTCTAATGAGCAAGGCATTGTATTCAGCCACATTGTTAGAGCATGGCTGATCTAAGGAATAAGCTCTTTGGATAGCTAAACCTTCTGGAGAGACTAGTACAATTCCAACTCTTGCGACAACGGTCCCATTGGGTCCGATCCGAGATGCTCCGTCGAAGAACAGACGCCAGGTAGGAAATTTTTCAGAGATTATGTTTGATTCCAATGTTTTATCTGGAATTTTATCATAAAGCTTAGATGTCTCTGGAACAGGATGAGCTGCTAAAAAGTCAGCCAGTGCTTGACCCTTGACAGACTTTTGTGGAACATATACCATGTCATATTGGGCTAGCAAAATGGCCCATGTAGCTAACCGAGAATTGAGTGTGCTGGGTTTCTTCATTAGTACTCGAAGAGGATTGACTCGGAAAATGACATGAATGGTTTGTCCAATGATGTAGTGCCTTGTCTTTTGAACAGCAAACATAAGAGCTAAGCATTCTTTCTCGACCGGACTATAACGGTGTTCGACACCAATCATAGTACGACTGAGATAATAAATGGCTTGTTCATGACCTTCTTTATTCTTCTGGGCAAGTAAAGCACCCAATGAATGATCCATAGCACGGACATACATCAAAAATGGAATACCAGAGATTGGTGACACCAAGACTGGTGGGTTCATCAAATACCGTTTTATGTCGTCAAATGCTCGTTGACATTTTTCGGTCCAAACGAAAGATACACCCTTCTTATTAGCTGAGTAAACGGTCTGCAGCGTCCAGACAGATTCGAAATGAACCTCCTGATGTACGCAAGTCGACCTTAGAATTCTCGTAGCTCTTTTAAGTTGCGTGGAGGACGCATCTCTTGAATGGCTTTGATCTTCTCGGGATCCACGTGTATACCTTTAGAGGTAATGACGAAGCCGAGAAATTTACCACTAGAGACACCCAAGAATGACTTGGTGGGATTCATTTTTAACTGATGTTGGCGCATTAGATTGAAGATAGTTCTTAAATCTTGGATGTGATCTTCCTTTAGATGACTCTTGACAGCAATATCATCGACATAACATTCGACAGTCTTGTACAAATGATCTCGAAAAATGGTACTCATAGCTCGTTGGTAAGTTGCGCCAGCGTTCTTGAGACCAAATGGCATCACGGTATAGCAGTAGACTCCGCGAGGAGTGCAGAAAGAAGTGTGTTTTTATCTTCAGGATTCATCCAAATTTAATTGTATCCAGAGAATCCATCCATGAAGGATATTCGCTCGAACCCACAGGTATTGTCAATCATGACGTCCGTGATAGGGAGAGAAAATTCATCTTTTGGACATGCTTTATTAAGATCACGAAAATCAATACAAACTCGAACTTTGCCGGTTTTCTTCAAGACTGGAACGACGTTGGCTACCCAATCAGGATGTTGTTCTTCTCAAATAAAGCCACAAGCTATGATTTTTGACTTCATCATCAATTACATCCATCATTTCTAGCTTGAATCGCCTTTGCTGTTGCTTGACTGGCTTTGCATTAGAAAATATTCAGTTTATGAGTAGCAACCTTGGGATCTAAACCTGGCATGTCTTTATAATTCCAAGCAAAGATATCAATGTATTCTCGAATAAGAAGAATTAATTCTTGCTTATCCGCCTTTGGGAGGTTCTTACTGATGAATATTGGCCGAGGCGACCGCTCTCTCCTACATCAATTTGAACCAATTGATCTTCGGTAGGAGGTTCTCGTTGTTCGAATCGAAGTTCCCATTGGGTATCTATTCATTGAGCCCAAGGATCTGTTTCAGGATTTTCTTCTATATCTTCATCATAGCCTTCTAGAAGTTCAGCGGAGACCGTGTTAGAAGATACGATCAATCGATGAACTTGACCGATGCTAATATCAGAATCCCATGATTTGGAATCAGAAGAGTTAGAGCGTTCCTCATTATCGGATTCAGAGACTTCTGGAGATAAGACTGGAGGTGAAGCATATCCGAGACCTCTTTTGTCCTGCTGTAGTACATCTCTGATTTTTCTTTTGGAATAGCCGTACGGATAGGAGTTCGTCTACCCTTACCATAGTTGAGGCCATTCTTGAAGTCATAACTCATCTTTCGGATGATGTCTTCTGATTGTTGGCTATAACGACGTAGTTGGAGACGTCCTGTATCATTACTTCTGTTATCATCTGTATGGCTGAATTTCTGTTCTAGTCCTTACTAAAAAGTATTGGACATTCGCCTCTCTTTCGAGAGGGGACAACAAAACATGAGTCATCTGGATGTTCAATCAAGACCTCTGTCTGAAGGGATGTACAACTCCTATTGTAAATGACTGAAAGCTGTCTAGCATATCCAAATAGCATTTAGCATGATAAATGATATCAGTGTACTGGAAAGTAGATTTTTCATTGATTGTGTCCATATTTACAACAGGACCTTTAGCCTTAGCAGGCTTGGTCAGATCGATTACAAGAGGGGGAGAAGAAGAACGTGGAGGACTTGCTACGACGAAGGTCAATAACAAGCGGTTCAGAAGAGGTGAGCTGCCTTTTATCCTTGTTATGACGTAGGTCGATAACAAGTGGCTCAGAAGAGGTGAGCTCCTTTGATCTTGACCACCATCGGTTGATTGCTTCCGGACTGGCAATGAATAGCCAGTGGTTTGGAGGACTGAGGATGAGAAACACGCCCTTGACAGGTATGATGAGGGTGTCATTGGACATGCTTCTTGGTCTTCTTCAGTGTCCAAAGCCAGCACTACCTTCATGAACTCATCTTTATACATGCGAGCATCGTTACAATATGCTTCGACACCTTTAAAAGGGTAGAGATCGTAACTTTTTTGAACCTCTCCATTGTCATCAACGTACTTGAAATTGATGGAGAGTTGAAGGAACAATGTTGTGTTCATGAAGGAATGGTTCCCAAAGAGTATTATAGAGCAACCATGGGTCTATATATGTAGAAGGTCACTTTGTGCGGAGATTGCCTATTTGGAGTTTTAGGCGAATCTTGTCCAGAGATTCACTTCTTCCCTGATTGAACCCAGGATGGTGGTGATTGTGCCAGAAAGACTATGCACTGGGATCTTCAGTGCATCTAGCATTGTCTTCGGCATGATGTTGAGTGCTGACCCAGGTCTATCAGAATACGATCGACCTTATCGTGTCGACGTATCCTGTATAATATAGAGGACGGTCATGCTATTGTCTTCCATCAGCATATCATCCTGTGTGAAGGTAATGTTTGAATTAATTCCAACACACTGTGACAGTGGAGGCAAGAGACAGGCTCTGATTCTGGCTTCTTTAGAAGAGTTAGACAGGTTTCTGCCTGCATTAGAGCTTCACTCAGAGTTTCTCGAGTCTCTTTGGAAAGGCGCAAGAGCTCGAAGATCGACAGCCTGGCCAGTGTATTGGCTAGTTGAGCCAAAATATCAAAGTTGTATGGCTTCTCAAGTCCAGAAGGAGATGACTTCTTCAAAGGCTTGTCAAAGCGGACTTGTTGTTTGCCTTTGTCAGTGCCGTCGGCTTAGGGGGAGTGGGTTCTACAATCGGTGAGAATGCAGAAGGAGTCCTCAGTAGAGACAGGTTGTACTGGAGCAGACTCAGAAGAAGAAGCAGGGTTTTCTTGAGTTTCGAAAATTCTCGTAGATGGGCTTTCCCTGACCTGATGTCCAGCAGGATTTCCTCTTCAACTACGGGGTCAAAAGACACCATATTGCAGATCTTTGTTCTGCCCTTGGAGCGATCTTTTGCTTAGACGAGGAAGGAGCCTCGAAATCTGCAACAAGGTCAGGGTGGATCCATACAATCTCACCATTATCAAGAGATAAGGGGACGAGACTTTCACTCAGTGGAGGAGGGAGATTCTCGATCTCAAGAGTGGCCTTGGGGATAGGGATGACACCATGTTGTACCATCTGTGGAGGGAAGTTACCGAACTGTACTAAGACCATATTCGCGGTAACAGTCTTCTCATCTTGTTGAAGGGTGACAACGCCTCCGTTGACTAACTCTTGAATCTTGCCTTTGAGCACGTAACATGCTCGAATGGGATGCCCAATGAACCTGTGGTAAACACAATATTTGGGATGATCAGTCTTACCGACCTCGTCAGGCTTCTTCGGGTCTGGGAGTTGGAGCTTATTGCTTTTGATCAAACAATCGAAGATGCTCACGGTGTCGTTCTCGTCAAAGGAGTACTCTACTTTTGGGCGAGGTTCCTTCGGTGGAGGGACAGAAGGAGTAGAAGTAGACGTAGGTGGAGCCACGTTGACAGCCGAGATTCTTTGCTCTTCAAATTGATGTTCAAGGTTTCTTTACCCTTGTAGTTGTTCTGGCGATTACCGCTACTAGATGTCGGGTGTTCATCCCGGTCGGGGTTAGACATGTGTACCCCCAGCCGCTTGAACTTGTCAGCGCTAACTTCAGCTGCTTTAGCATTGACAATGAAAGATGGTCAGTCTTGAAATTGAGTTGACCTCGTCCACATGCTGATAATAGACAAAAGATTTGCCTTGCAGGTATCTATAGTTACAGTGGCCGGAGTTCCAGGAGGCATCTTTAATTCTTCTCGGCAGAATCTTTCAATAAAACTCTCAGCGGTTTCATTATGTCTTTGTTTGATCTTGTTGAGGGCCGACATGGTCATGTCGTTGATTCTCGTAGAATCGTTCCAAGAAGATTTGTTTAAAACCCGAGAAAGAGGTGATACAGCCATCAGGCAAGCTTCTGTACCAATCGTATGCTACACCAGCTAAACAACCGACGAATACCCTGGTAAGAAGAGCATCATTTGGCTAAAGTTGAACAATCATTACCTCAAAGTGGTTAATGAACTGACTCGGAGAAGTGCTGCCGTCAAACAGCAAAATTATGGGGATCTTGTA
Source organism: Iris pallida (assembly GCA_029216955.1). Taxonomy (NCBI): domain Eukaryota; kingdom Viridiplantae; phylum Streptophyta; class Magnoliopsida; order Asparagales; family Iridaceae; genus Iris; species Iris pallida. The sequence continues at coordinate 27,879 of JANAVB010030257.1, read as the reverse complement.
TTTAGGAGGAAATGGGACTTCCTTCCACTCAATAGGATAGGGTTGCTTGATTCCCAATCTCTGTAAATTGTCCTTCTCTTTAAAAGCCTCGAATTGAGTGCGCAAGAGTTTGACAGCTTCATTAGCATCCTCCGATGATGCAGAAGGAGCAGGCTGAATTATAGTGTTAGGGGGGAGGAACAGCGTGGTAAGTACTACCCCCAGCTCCTGACTGACTGGATGTGGGTTGAATTTGTACAGGGGGTATTTGAGGAGATACTACCCCCAGACCTGCATTGACAGGCACCGACGTTGCTATAATTTTGGGATTTGCAGCAGGTGCGGTCGGTGGTACTGTATGTTGGGCCACAATGATAGAATACATACTTGCGACCATTTCAGCCATGGTCTTCAGCTTGTCCTCCAGTGCAGCTATTCGTTGTTCTTGATTCACTGAATTAGAAGCGTCTGGGTCTTCAGTGACAACATAAGTTGTCACTTCTCTAGGTACAGTAGAAGATACTGTCTGTTCAGAACTTTTGCTGTATGCATCATAATCGGAGAAGGAATCATCACCTGAGTGAGAAATAGGGAAATGACCAAAGGGATCTTGGAGGAGATTCCTATGACCGATTGTGTCTCGATTTCGGGATCGGGTGTGTCGAAATACTCCTTCAGAAGATTCTTGGAGTAAATCAAAGTACCTCTGGCTGGGCCTGCGAGGCTTGCCATGTTTGGAGCACTTTCTACCCCCAGTGTCTCGAGAAGCCATGTTGACAGAAGCATACAACACTTCATCTTCATCTTCTGATATTGGTTCAGAAGTTGCAAAATTCAGACGATCGAAGACAGATCATTTTGTTGTCTGACAACAGCACTTGATGACAACCTTGTGACTACAATGGCGTTCAAGTGGTTGAACTGGAGGTGTTGAGATATTTCTCGCTTTTGCTTAAGGTGCTTTCGGAGGTCAGGAACAATGACGGGACGAGAAGAAGTTTGAGGGATATATTCTTTGACAACATTCGGAACATGGTTCCGGTTCTTCAGATGTTTTATCCCGCGAGTATACAGGGAAGTACTCACTTTGTTAGCATAGGTGTCAGGATTTTTCATCCTAAAAGTTTGCCTCTGATGCAGGTTCATCTTCGGCATTGGCTGCTTGCGTTTCGCCGAAGTTGATGTAGACCGAGGTCTATTGAGATAAACCCGTAGATCAGCAAATTTACCCCCAGGGGTTTCTGTCTGAGACACCAGTAATTTTTTTTGCTTTGAGCGGGATATCCGGAGAGTTGGGAGATCTTGAAATTTCGCTACCGGAGTAGGCAGAATACCTCTTTGATCAGTACATTTCCCTTTGGCAGGGAGAGAAGAACTTTTGTTTGAGAGAGTCCTTGTACTGATCGGTACCGAGGCACGTTGAACTTGATCTTCCGAGGTAAAAACCAGAGAAGACTGAGAAAAGACCAAAGGACCTTTTCCCTTGTTTTGTGAGGAAGGGTTGGCTAAAGAGCGTTTTCCTCTGTTGTCTTCCAAGTCGTGGAACAAAGAAGTTTGAGAAAAGACCAACGGGCCTTTTTTTTGTTCTGGGGAGGGGAAGGAAAGTCAACAGACTACCCCCAGTGGATTGTGCAGGAGTAACGGGGTACTTGGGAAGAGGAGAAGAGTCTTTCCCCTTGCTGTGAGAAAAAGGGGGATTAGCCAAAGGACTATCCCTTTTAGACTGCGCTGGAACAGGAGGGATGGCCACTTGTGCTTGGGTTGAGGTAGCAGTAGGCGCCTTGGCCGATTGCGCCTGGGAGGATTTGACAGATGGCCTTTTGACCACAGAAACTCCAAGAGTTGCAGCTTGCGCAGCAGGAGTTTTGGTTACAGAATGCGCCAAAGCATCATAGGAAGTGGCTTGCGCCTTGGCAAAAGAGAGAGGGAGTTGCGCAAGTGCAGAAGTTGTTGCTGGCAGCTTATCAGAGGAGACAGCAGGCTGCGCAACAGTCTTGGGAGTCCCACTGACCGAACCTTGCTCGTGGCAGAGGTTGCAGTGCGAGGGGTGGTCCTGGAGTTGATCATTGTTTCATAGGCAATCTGGTTGACCTTCACAACCAGCGTCTTCTGCGTCTTTTCGATATACGCCACGTCACATTGAGTTGTCACTTTTTCGTCGGAGGAGAAAGTCGTCCCCAGCAGAGTCGCCATTTTGTTTGCAAAAACAAAAGTCTTTTATTTCACAAACTTGTAAAGAGTACAAAGTACAATAAATTCTGGAAAAGTACAACTATAGGAATCCGATCTGAAGATGATCGCTTTATCCCTTGGACGATGTAAACTTTGAAGACGATAGCCTCTGAAGAATGCAGCAGCACTTGGACAAGAACTCCTGATCTCTGATGATAATATGATCTGATCTCTTTAATGAAGGACTTGAAACTCTATTTATAGAGTTCTAGAAATAACTATTTTGTAGTTATTCTGGATTGCGCATGATGAACTGCGGTGTCGACAGACTGCACAGACTGCAAACTGCGCTGGCCTATTGGGCAGTTGCTCGATCGTAGGCTAACTGTATTCAGACGCGTGGCATTGTTTGATTGAAATGCGCTTGGTCGTGTACAGGCGGTTGTCACGTGGCGAGCAATTGATGGCATGTAAGCCATATAATACATGTCAGTTATTTGATGAATCACGCTAACCGAATAGCGCTAGCTTCAGACAGCGCTTCCTTCTAGTCAATGGATAGCGCTAGGATTTGGACTTGGTCAACCTGTGCTGAGGTTGGACTGGCAAACTGTGCTGAGGTTGTACAGCTGTTCTCGAGCGCTGTGCTGCACAAGAAACGAACGGACTCCTCATTTTTCGGGCTGTCAGGCTGTCAGAAGATCTGATCTTTGTCAGGTAATGATGGCGTTGCCACGTCAGCTAGCGCACTCGGATGGTAGCGCAGTTCAGCTCGCGTGTTTGATTTGCAGCACAATCTATCTCCAGCGCAGTTCATTGAAGGGTGCGCAATTGAGACTTCTCTGCCTATTAGATAGATGCAACTTAATTTTTAGGACATACACCAATACATACAAAGATGATAAAAAATATACTGGATCACTGAGGACCCCTGCCGCGCATTTGGGATAGAATGTACTCATACTGCTCCTGGATGAGCTGCACCGTAGGGGCAGTAGGAGGCAAGTGCAATCTCTGGAGTCGGCGTCGTCGATGGACCGGGAGGACGTATCTGCTCCAGCTCTCGCAGTCGCTCACCATGCGCAGCCAGGGTACTCACCATCCTCTGAGTACTCTCCTCAATCGAAGCCGATACCTGATTAAGTGAGGCAGACATGGTCCTCTGCGATCCCTCCAGCTCGACCTGTCTACTCTCTGTGCACTGCGTAGACTCGGTGAGCGTGTGCAAGCTGGCAGCTGTAGCCTGCTGCAGACTCATCAGCTCCGGTATACTGCGCCGACGTATCAAATCGTCCGGTGATCATCGGAGGGTCGGATCGTCGCTCGACCGCATCAGAAATCTGCTGCTGCAACTCGCGATGCAGCTCGTCGATCTGACGACGAATATCCTGAGCTCGTGACGACGCCTGCAAAGCCGGAGACTGCGTACTGACAGAGGGGGCCCGTGATGACTCCGAAGCCAAATACGCGCCGTAGGATTCCGTACCGTAGTACGTACCCTTCTGAAGACCGCCAACGACGGTCATCCAGAGGTCGTCCGGCGATGGAGCTGTAGGCGGCTGGGAGGAAGTACCAGCCCCTCCATGCTGGCGCACTTGCAGCAGCAGCCGCTTCCTCCTGTAGCCGAACAAACTCGGCCTAGAACAATGTTTGCTAACGTGTAAGTGTTTGCTAAAGTCTATATTGATATCTATTTTCCTGTTTTCTAAATTATAGTAAATTAATATAAAGAATAGAACGTACATATGCCTGCGTCGCCCTCTCGTCAATGAACTCCCCAGCCCTCCGATGGGTGACCAGGAAGACGGTCACCATGTTCGGGTCCTCACCCTTTTTTACCTGTTAAAATATATTATCTATTATTAGTATTAAACATTCTATCGAACTATATATAAATTAATATAGGAAACGTACCAGACGACGAAAATGCTCCGTCATCGGAATGGAGTGTCACTCCCCAGTACCGAAATACGGAGACGGACTAGGCCAGCTACACCATATGAGGTACGTAACGTCATACGGCGATCGTGGCTGTCGAGAGACTAGGGGGTACATGCTACAATCAAGTCTTCTATGGTCCCACAGAGTTCTATGTCTCAATCAATCAAATCACATCAGCAAATATATGAACATTAAAGATAAAGCAGTAAGCCGTCTCCGACGCTTCATCAAAATGATCATGAGAGACTAGCTTTATAATTTAGCTATCTCAGAGAGTCAGGAGTACAAAATTATACACAGCTGCAGTCTGTTTGATTACAATTATGTACTGACACAAAATATCGAGTAATCCGGCTAACAGATGCCGGTGGCTAAACGCCGCAAAAGTATAAGCAGGAGTGGTGGAGAAGAAACCCACTCGAGTCCCCGAACTGCCATGCTCCTAGTATGCACCATGGATGTCAGGGAGGAAGATCGTGTCCTCTGGCTCTGCTACGAGATCTGGCCAAACAAAACCAGCGGGGTCAGCCCGAATAGCAAGTACCGCCAAAGGGGCACAAGAGTTAAGACTAAAAACCCAGTTAATAGAATGATTGATAATAGTAATACTTATGCTACTATTATAGGGTAGTGCAACATCCTCGAACCCATATGGCACCCTTACAACCAAACAAGGACAAAAGGTGCCGCATGGAGTCGGGACGTGTCGTACTCTATAACTTTCACATAAGTTAAAGGTATAAACAATAAAATCTCCTGATCGTGACTTCGGTCGATAGCCTATCGCAGCACAATAACCAACCCAACAATCAAACAAGAACATGGGTTGGATCATGTACCATGATAGACCATGTTCCTCAGTCATTCCCAGAAGTAGCACTCCATAATCAGAATAAGTCTTCCGTTCATAACGTCGGTCCACAGCCTGTCATAGTACGATAACCAACCCAACAATCAAACAAGAACATGGGTTGGATCACGTACCATGACAGTCCGCTTCCCTCAGTTACTCGCGGAAGGAATAGGATACAAGCAAGTCGTTTTCACGGCCAATCAAGTCTACGAGTTTCTAGTGGGACGAGGTTATCCTCGCATCATGTTATGTAGAAATCCTCAGATCGTATCTTTCCAGCAAGGCTAGCCAACCCAGGGGTTCGCGTAGACAGGTATGATTGAGCACAGGTCCCTCGCAAGGCCACCTTGCTAAAACATATAATATATAGCAGGAATTAATCGAATACCGTCATCCACTCGTTGCAGATGACACAGTATCCGTGGAGACCAGCCGGCGCGTCAAGACAGTATCTCAAGGCGGCTGGTGTAACACGATCTCGGGATTCTTGCCCTCTCCATGCATCTAGTATGTTTAGTTGCCTAGTTTAACCCTAGGTGTAATCTTGGACTCACATGCTGTGGCCTGCATGATTATCCTCCTAAAGTCGTACTTTAGTACGAGTACCCCAAAGAGGATCCATGTCAATCAGTATGTCAACATGTTCTACCCTCCTTAGTGTAATGCATCATTGCAAATACGCCACGTGGAGTTACGAGTCATTTGTCGAGCATGAACAAGAACTGGGACATTCAGGTACATGTATCAGGGAGGGTTCATGCGGACGAAGGGGTGTCAGCGTATACGGCTGGTGTGGGCGATACCTATGCGGCTGGATGACGGATGGGCCTTATGCGGCCCAAAAACAGTAGCGCATATGCGGCTGGGTACAAAAGAACTCATGCGGCTCGAAGGCTAGCCGCATGAAGTCCATGCGACTCAAGATAACAGGGGCTCATGCGGCTGAGTCTGAACAAGGCTATGCGGCTCAATTACTTGCCGCATGAAGATTCATGCGGTCAAGTACTCAAGCAAGTCTTATGCGGCTAGGAAGGACCTTCCATACGGCTGAGCTCGAACGAGTCTCATGCGGCTGGAAAGGCCATGCGGCCAGAGACTTGCCGCATGAAGATTCATGCGGTCAAGTACTGCTCTTCTTCTCCACTTGTCCGAGAAGAGGAGCCAAGCAACCATGGCTTCCAAACTACACAAAAACTTCATCCGGAGCCCAAATCAGTACTTCCTTAGGTCAAAATGGGGTAGAACAAAATTCTCTACAACATGGAACCATCAAAACTTGAAAATAATGAAGTTTGCTAGATCAAAACAAAGAAGATCCAAAAATGGTTAAAACCTAGATCTACAAAAATTAAAGCTTCAAAATGGAAAACTTCAAGTTCTAAACTAGTATAGAATAAGGAGAAGAACATATTTTGACAAATAATTTTGTAAGAAAACATCAACAACATTTATGGATCCATCTCTTGAGCAAGTTGGTACTTGCCTTGGTTGGTGTTTTCCATAAATAAATTTACTATTTATTTTGTATCTGAGAAAATTACAACTGTAGGAATCTAATCTAGAAGATGATTACTTTATCCCTTGGACGATGCGATGAAGAATACTCGAACTTTGAAGAACTTGGACAGCAACTGGGCAATCTCTCTGTTCTCTCTGAAATTGACTGTAGTGTCTGATGAAGATGAAGAAACTCTTTTTTTTTATAGAGTTCAGGATAACTGTCCTTAAGCATACGCTCAGGTAGTTACTTGACGTGTGCATAACTGCAGGGACGCGTGGCTAATTCTGATGGAGACACATTAGCGTGCGGTTGAAAGTAGTGGAGCATGTTCAGGAGAGATTGATGGTATGGATGCCACGTTGCATAACTTCTAGAGAAATGGATAATTGGTACAGGACACGTGAGAACGTATGTTGACTGTAATCCTGGATATGGTTGCTGTAATACGCTGCCTCGTTGAAGGAGAGTTATACGCTGACTTGGATGATGTAGAAACAAAATAAAGCTGATACGCTTACTGGAGAAGAAAGGAGTCATACGCTCACTTGATGAGGAAGGAGTCGTATAGACTTCATATGCTCACTGAAGAAGGAAGGAGTCGTATAGACTTCATACGCTCACTGAAGTAGGAAGGAGTCGTATAGACTTCATATGCTCACTGAAGAAATGGCCACGTGGCCATCATCAATCTTCTCTGATACGCCATATCTTCAAAATAACTGTCAAAAGATTTTCTCGAGCGTCGTGACTGCAGATATGACGGCTGACAGACTGTCAAAACTGACAGTAATGATGGCTTTTACATTTATGAGACATGCTGAGCTGTCCTCGCAAAAGACAAAACCGGCTCTTTGAAAACCTATACGACGGCTAGTCTTCATTGGACAGCTGTCTTTGCACAAAAGACGACGTGTCAGATTCATCCTTTATTAAATATATGCCGTACTGTCATCCCAAAAAATAATAAAATATTCACTGAGCGTATGGCCTGTAGATGAGCGTATGGCCTTGACTGAGCATATGGCTTTGAGCATATGGCTTGGACTGAGTCTTATGTCAGCGTGTCATAATTTTCATACCCTACAAGACCCCCTTCAAAGTTTTCGAACTTTATGAGTTTCAAAAGTTCGAAATTACTTTAAATAAAAAAGTGGGAATGAGTCTTGACACGCTGGCATTAGTCTGTTATCTTCCTCAATATCAGTGCAAATCTTTAGGAATTTTGTTTAGAGAATATCCGTCGTTTTGAACTTCTTTCTTTCTTCTATAAATAGGTCTCTCAAAACCTATTTTATTTCTTTACCAGAGCTTTTGCCTTCGAGAGAGAAAAGAGCTTTCAGAAACTCAAGACTTTTCTTCTTCTTCTTCGTCTTCAACTCCATCTCCATTAATGGCACCCAAGATTGATGCTGCTGCGAAAGGAAAGGGGAAAGCCCCTGAAGAGTCATCTCATCCTGCCGTCGACACTGCCACCACCAAGAGGACGGCCAGTCAGCGTGTTTCACGCAGTGAACGACCATTGAAACCTCTTTATGGTGAGGACGAAGATGATGATGAACAAATAACTATTCCCTTTTTAGGGCTCTGGTTAGAACAAAACTCAGAAAACGTATCCCTCTTTAGGGTCAATACGTCAGCAAATACGCTTCCCTCTTTAGGGTTTAGCCGTATTCCATATTTTTCGTTTTTACGAAAAATATGTTTGGAGCGTAAATCTGTAAGATACGCGTATTTTTGATAGAGATACCAAAATACGCTATCTTAAAAGAATATGCTATGGCAATTTGTCTCATTGAGATGCGTTAACTCCTGTGTTAACATATTTTTGATGATCATCTTGTCAACCATACGCTGATATGCTCAAACTGATCATAAACTGAACTTTAAAAACCATTCACTTAAGATAAAATCTGTTATACGCTTAAAGAAAACTGAGCGTATACTGAACTTTGAGTCAACCATATGCTTAAGGAAAACTGAGCGTATGCTGAACCTTGAGTCTGCCATACGCTTAAAGAAAACTGAGCGTAAGCTGAACCTTGAGTCTGCCATACGCTTAGTAAAAACTGAGCGTAAGTTAAACTTTATCATCTCTTGACATTGAAGATTTTTTTAATACTTTATTCTTCATTTGCAGTGGATATTCTGGCTCAGGAAGCAGAATTTGAAGGAAGTATGGGAAATAATTATAGAAGTGATCTATCTCATGTTCGTTTTCCCCAATTTGACGGACCTTCCACAAGAATAGCTCTATTGACCAATCAGGAAGATGATACTTTACTGAACCTGATGAGTGGACTGCCGTTACAAAGTGTGGATGGTGTTGCCCATTTGAAGCCAGCATTCCTTTTTGGAGATGCTATTGACATGAATTCCCAGCCTGCTCTGGACAAAGTATCATACAGTTACTATAGGGATGGTGATGTAAATCAGCCTATGTATTTGACTGGTTTAACAAAGAGTATCAACATAGCCCGTTTATTCCATTCGGGCCAGCAAAGACAGATGAAGTGGGATATTACTCCATCCCGACAAGCTAAGGCTGGGTGGATTGGATATCGTCAAGGAAGGTTCCGCAGTGGTACTGAACCACATGTCACATCTCTGCGAGGACTATTACCTGCCACCCTCCCTCCTGAGGACTCGGCACTGCTGAAGCCAGTTAGAGTCCCAATTTTTGCCAATGAATTTGTTCAATTAAAGAATGCCATCTACCCAAAACAGTCAATGAGGCTGACTGGTCTAGTAAATCCAGAGAACACTAGATGGACTGCTCTAGTGAGATGGATTTTGCGGAACTTCGGTGCACAGTTGAAGGCGATAGGTTTATATGATGCCATTAAGTGTACTGCTTATGGTTTCAAACCAAACCCGGATCTGTTTTTGGCATTAGCGGAGAGATATAACTATCGGACTGGCACCTTCATGACCCCAAAGGGCGAGATGGGATTCGCCCTTCATGAAATGGCATATATATCTCAGCTACCCACGGCAGATTTGCCATATGAAGAATATATCCCTTTTGTTGACGAAATGAATAAGATTTCTGCAGCCAACCCACTAATTCTTTACGTATTTGAAGAATTAATGTGTCATTACAGCATCTGTAAAGCTTTTTATAAGGGACAAGGTGGAGAGGGGGACTCCAATTGCTATTCTTCGAAGTGGATGGCTTATTTGTTTCAAGGCCGCACTGACGAAGTCCAAAAGAAGAAAAAGACCGAGCAGTATGTCGGTAAATTCAAGCCCTTGAGTCAAGCCGAGATTAACAGATTAATCCGGGAGACTAATCATGATGACATTGTCGTCGAAGAAGACATCGACAGCTACAAGGCCGGTGATAGATTAGAAACCTATATTAAGCAGGGTGGCCGAGAATTGTCCGATGAAGGTCATCTGGCCGGTTTCATATCTCTTTGGCTGAGGAAATTCGTAGTTCCTGGCACCTGTTCGGCAGACAGGATGCACAGAGGAGTCGTCTTCGCAGCAGTCCGTCTGGTTTTTGGGTATAAAATGGATCTATTAACGGCAATGACCTGCCGTCTGAATGCCGGATTAAGGGCATACACAGATAGGATGTTCGAATTGGCACGGAAGAGCCTGACGTCCTTTTCCCGGGTAGAAATGCCCTTTACATACTTGTTTGGATGGCTGCTTCTTTCATTTTGAATCTCTGATGAGTGCTGGGATGGCTAGGCCAGATGACACTTTCCTTGAAAGGTACAAGCACATACCGAAATAGAGATATGATACTTTAACCGATTGCAGAACCATCTTGAACAGGGGAGAACTCTGGAGCTTCGCTTGTGTTCCTCCCCTATTGGTTATGAGACCATGCCCGGGAGATTGATTGACGGCGTTGGTGCTAATGAGTTGGATGATGTCCAACATGAATGGCTAAAGAGAATCAGGCCATCTCATTTAATTTGCCGCCGTGACAACATCATATATATAGAGCCATATCTTCCGAGCAGATTTGCTCGTCAATTTGGTTACGATCAGTTGCATGTGGGCAATACAACGACGTGTTTTGCTCATCAAGGCGGGTTGGTTGATGGTGCCAGAGCTTGGCTATATTACATTGCCAAAGGTACAGGGGCTACTTTTTCTATGCCAGATCCGGTCAACTATCGGAAAGGAGCTAAGATATTGGCGTCCTATGCCAGATTTTATGTATCAGCTAATACCTTTGATGAAAAATTTAGCATCTTAGGTAAAAGCTTTATTCATGTTGAAAAGAAATCAACTAAATCCGCCTTGCCTAGGGATTGTCACGACAAAGAAGATCCTCTGGCCACCGATGAAGTTGATGATGATGTTTTGGAAACTTTCTTCTCTGATGATCTTCATCAACCATTGCATGTGCCTATCGAGAGTGCTGAAGAAAGTATATCTGTTGATAATACACCGAAGAGGAAGAGGAGTAAAGGTGCTGCGGGTCCTGCCGCAAAAAGAGCTACTCGAGCAGAGACTCGAAGTCGCGGAGGAATTTCTATTCCCGGGAATTCTCCTGTTTCTGAACGAGCCAGAAATATTGATGAAACAGGTAGTGACCCAATAGACAATTATCCTACTGTTTCTTTAACCAGAAGAATAGGAAGGAAAGTAATAGTTTCAAAAACTAAATCCGTAATTTGTCTGGATGCAGAGAGTCCCACCGATCGTGCTATGCAATTGGCTGCAGAAAAGCAAGCTACTTTTGATTTCTCTGTAAAGACAGAAGAAGAAGAAGAGATTCCTGAAACTGCTGGGTCTTCTAGACCTTCTGATGTAGGCTCAGTTCCACCAATAGCCGATGATGCGCAGGAAATTAGTCAACCTGCGGTAGAGGCCGAGCATCAGACTGAAACGGCTAATGACTTACTGATTTCGGGAGAATCAGTGAAGGAAGCCACTCCTCTCAATCCAATTGTTGAAGCTTCAGAGAGCGAACAAGTTGACTATGAACCGTCGTCTCATTCTTCTGGAGAAGAAGACATGGAGATAGACGATGAATCACTGTCTAAAATACCAATAGATGCACTGAAGACCATTGGTCAACATTCTGGGTTGACACCAGAGCCGGAGAGGCATCTGGAAATTGAAGTTCAAATTTCGAGTACTTCTGGGGCGGGAAGCAGTGAAATAAATCCCATGTCAGAAAGTACTCTGAACAGACTAAGAGCCGGATTGAATGATCCGAAGGAGACTGAATATGAACCAACTCCAGGTAATATTTTATTCATCAAAGTTTCGTCTTGTCTCTGCTTTATTATCTTTTGGTTTTGATCATGCTTCTTTTATTTCAACAGCTGTAGGAACTGCACCGGCTATGAGTTCTACTCAAGCCCCACTTGTTCAAACAGAGGTGGGTGAGGGGAGTTCCCATCTGCCGAGTTCTCCAAAGGCACTAACTTCAGCTCCAAGAATAGAAGCTCCTCCTGCTCCTTCCCCTATTATTGCAGCGACTCCCAGTTTTGACATAGGGATAGCCAAAGTTATGGGGATGTATTCAGATATTATTTATACATATCTGGATACATATTCGAGACGACTCATGAAAGATGAGACTATGCCCTTTTCGAGTCTTCGAGAGACGACTAGTTTCCCACGTTCAGCCTTGAGACAATCTGGTTATGAGGCTCAATGTGTCTTCTTTGAACATCTCTTGAATGATTTAGAAGCCAACATCCAAAAATATTGGGAGATTAAAAAGGAAGACATTGAATCTCTGACTGCAGCTGAAATTTCTCATTAGAGAATGAAGCTCAAGCTCAGCATATTGCTCTAACAGAATTCCTCGCTCAGTCTTCCAAAGAGCTAATGGCTAAAGACGAAGAAATCATAAGTACTCGTCAAAATATGGAGCGCTTAGAGAAGGATGAAGCGTCAAGAGCTGAGGAGCTTAGAAAATTGAGGGAAGAGCTAGCTCGTATTCAGGAGCAAATTGCCTCTATGGAAAAGGAACAATCAAAGATTGCTGCTGATCGTCAATCTGAAGCTGAACGCTGTCAAGTTTTACAACAAGAGCGAGAATTAATGCAAATCAATCAGTTTGAAGAAACCAATCGTCGTAGTTCTATTATTGTAGAATATGACCAACGGAGGATTGGAATTGAAACATCAGAGCGAATCAAAAAAGCTCATGATGAGAAAATGAATAATGTAATCGTTCGTATTCAGGAGATCATTACTCCTCCTAAATAGTTCTTTTATATTTTTATGTACTGAAATGTTTTTGAAATCCAATTATAAGCAATGTTTTGATTCTGATTAAACAAATGAACATCTTGGCTTGATTTCAATTCTGTGGATGACACTTTTGTAGAAAACATGTTCAGAGGTAAATAATACATGACATATTTCAATAGAATAGAATTATAAATAAACTTCGCAACTCTATCATGATACTAAACCAAGATAATTTTTTAATACTGATTAGAGAAAACAGAATTCAGATATAAATATCTTTAGATTCTATTTTCCATGATCTTTGGACTCGGAAATCAAAAGACGAGATATCATTTTCCTAAAATAGAAAATATGATACATACTGAGATAGAAATTCAGAGGTAATATGGACATGATTTTCTATACAAGATTTTTATTAAAACCACTGGGGATCTAATAAACAAAATATCAAATTCTCTGGGAAGATGATACATGATGGAATATCAATTTCCTCTGGGGATAACGATATCGAAATAACTTTTGTAAAGAAGGATTTTATATTTGCTGAGAATGATGAAATATTATATATAATATTTCTTTAAGAATTTGCCATTGATAGGCATCATCATGACTTTTCCATCCATAGAGGCAAGCTGGTATGCTCCGTTAGAGAAGACTTTGTTTACTACGAATGGGCCTTCCCATTTCGCATCAAATTTGCCTTTGCTCATATGTGTCATGGTCATAGGACGTCTGACAGTAAGGACCAGTTCTCCCTTCTGATATGCTCTGACTTTGACTTTCCGTTAAAAGCTTTGGAGATTCGGGCCTGATACAGCTCGATATTTTGTTGAGCATACAATCGTTTTTCATCTAGAGCTTCCAACTCTTGAAGTCGAAGACGATCATTGTTTTCTGTTGTCAGTTCATTGGAGATTGCAATTCTCAGAGAAGGAATCTGGATCTCAAGGGGAAGAACAGCTTCACACCCATATACTAAAGAGAAAGGTGTACATCCGGTCGCATTGTGAACTATAGTGCGGTAGGCCCATAAACATTCACCAAGCTTCTCGCTCCAGTTGCGTTTGTTGGAAGAAACGAACTTTTTCAAGAGTTTGATGATTGTTTTATTGAAAGCTTCTGCCAATCCATTGGCTGCTGGATTATATGTTGTAGAAGCTAAATTATTAATCCGGTGATCGTCGCAGAATCGAGTAAATTTCTGACTGACGAACTGCGGTCCGTTATCATGGATAATACGCCGAGGAACACCAAATCGATAGATAACATGATGTTTGACGAAGTTGATAACACTAGAAGTTTTAACTTCAGATAACGGATTGCTTCAGCCCATTTGGAAAAGTAATCGATTATTGCTAAAATAAACCGATGTCCTCTTGATGATGGTGGGTTGATGGGACCAATGACGTCCATGCCCCAAGCTTCAAAGGGCCATGATGCCGCTGTTGGATGTAAGAACTCTGACGGTTGATGAATAAAGTTTGCATGAATTTGACAGCTTTACATTTCGAGCATATTGAATAGCGTCAGCCACCATCGTGGGCCAATAATAACCCATACGTCGGATACGATCTTAAAGTTTAGGACCTAGTTGATGAGCTCCGCAAACACCATCATGTGCTTCACGAATTATCTGTTGTGTTTCTTCACCGGCAATGCATCGGAGGAGAAGACCGTCGTAAGACCGACGATATAATGTTTTCGTCGTATGATTATAATAGAATCTGAGAGATCGACGTCGAATAGACGCTGCTTCACTCGGATTATCAGGAAGTATATCATACAAACAAAATCTAGAAACGGGCGTCTCCAGTCTTCAATTATGGCTTCTATTTCATTAGAAAAGACATATTCCATAGTAGAATCGGAAGACGAGGATATTTTGTCACACTTTAATCCAGCATCAAGGTTGAGAGAATCTTTGTCTGGTTTGAGAAAAAGCCAAAGCCAAATTATTCTCAACACAGAATAGTTCTCGGTTATAACCACTATCACTTGCTGACGTCTGATTGGTATAGCTAATACAGCAGCAAGATTAGCTAAAGCATCAGCTTCTGCATTATAGGCTCGTCGAACATGTTCAATAAAGAAGTCTTCAAAAGATGAGGCTATAGAGAGTGCTGCTCGATGATAAGGTATCAAATCCTGATGACGAACTTCATACGTTCCTCTGATCTGATTGACAATAAGCTTGGAGTCTCCATAAACTTCCAATATTGAATCTAGATGTTTAGCAAGTTGAAGACCAATGAGTAATGCTTGTATTCGTCTACATTGTTTGAACATGATTGATCTAGAGAATAAGCCCTCTGAATAGTTAGTCCTTCTGGGATACAAGAACAATCCCAACTCTAGCGACAATATTGCCGTTAGGACCTATTCTAGATGCTCCATCAAAGAATAGACGCCAGGTAGGAACTTCTTCAGAAATCAGATTTGAATCCAAGACTTCATCAGGAATCTCATCATATAATTTAGAATCTTCTGGAATTGCATGAGCAGCCAGAAAATCAGCAAGAGCCTGTCCTTTAACTGACTTCTGAGGAATATAATGCATATCGTATTGGGCTAACGAGATTCCCCAATTAGCTAGTCTGGAGTTGAGAATACCAGGTTTCTTCATCATAATCTTGATGGGATTCACTCTGGAAATGACATGAACCGTTTGACCGATAATATAATGTCGCATTTTCTGAACAGCAAACATTAATGCTAAGCATTCTTTCTCGATTGGAGAATAATGCGGTTCAGCCCCGTCATTGTGCGACTGAGATAATAAATAGCCTGTTCATGGCCATCTTTATTTTTCTGGGCAAGTAATGCACCAAGAGAATGATCCATGGCTCGAACATATAGAAGGAATGGTATCCCCGAAACGGGATACTAAAACTGGAGGGTTCATGAGATACTGTTTAATATCGTCAAATGCTTTTTGACATTCTTCGTTCCAGACGAAAGATACACCTTTCTTCAGAAGTTTGTTGAATGGTCTACAGCGTCCTGATAAGTTAGAAATGAATCTCCTGATATAAGCAATTCTTCCTTAAAATCCTCGTAGATCTTTAAGGTGCGTGGAGGACGCATCTCTTGAATGGCTTTGATCTTCTCGGGATCCACGTGTATACCTTTAGCGGTAATGACGAAGCCGAGAAATTTACCACTAGAGACGCCAGGAAGGACTTTAGGGTTCATTTTAAGTTGATGCTGACGCATTAAATCAAAGATAGTCTTCAAATCTTGGATATGATCCTCCTTTCGCCGACTTTTGACCGCAATATCATCAACATAGCATTCGACTATTTTTCGAGATGTTCGCGGAATATAGTGCTCATTGCTCGCTGATATGTTGCTCCTGCATTCTTGAGACCAAACGACACTGTATAACAGTATGTACCGATCGGCGTTCTGAAGGAAGTGTGTTTTTCATCATTTGGAAACATTTTGATCTGGTTGTATCCCGAATACCCATCCATAAATGACATTCGTTCGAAACCACATGTATTGTCGATCATGACATCAGTAATTGGAAGAGGAAACTCGTCTTTAGGACAAGCCGCATTGAGATCACGAAAATCTATACAGACCCAATCTTGCCAGTCTTTTTAAGGACAGGAACGATGTTAGCCACCCATTCAGGATGTTGTTCCTCTCGAATAAATCCAGAAGCCTAAGCTTGTTGACTTCAGCTTCAATTGCATCCATGATGTCTGGACGAAATCGTCGCTGTTGTTGTTTGACCGGTTTAGCATTTGGCATGATATTGAGTTTGTGCATTGCAATCTTCGGATCTAGTCCTGGCATATCTTCATAACTCCAGGCAAAGACATCGATATAATCACGAATAAGCTTGATCATGTCTTGCTTATCTATTTTTGAAAGACTTTCACTGATGAATATTGGTTTAGGAGAACCTTCTTCACCAACATCAATTTGGATCAGTTTATCTTCGTAGGAGGTTCTCTCTGCTCGAACCTGAATTCCCATTGATTATCTAATCTTTGAGCCCATTGTTCCGATTCGGGTGATATTTCAAATCATCCTCATCTTCATCATTTTCCTGCGGGCCATCAACAGAGACCATATTGACGGACAAAATAGAACGATGAAGATCGCCAATACTCGTGTCAGAATCCCAAGAGAGAGAATCAGAAGACTCAGATCGTTCGTCTTCATCGGACTTTGAATCTTCATGGACTATATTGATAAAGGAAGTAGGAGCAATGTAACCTAAACCACATTTTGTCCTTCCGTATTTTAATGGAGAAATTCGAACAGGCATTCTTCTTCCTTTTCCATTATTGAGACTGGTTCTAAAGTCATAACCCATATTCTTGATGATATTTTTGGATTGTTGACTGTAGCGACGCAGTTGTAACCTTCCAGTATCATCGTTTATGTCATCTTCTTCCAAGTTAGGAGGATTCTGGGGTCCTTTATAAAAGAAGATTGGATTTTCTCCCTTTTTTCTAGCAGGGACCACGAAGTATGATTTTTGTATGGATTCCAATGATATGTCTGTATGAAGAGTTTGAACAACCCCTATAGTTAGTGACTCTAAGTTATCTAGCAATTATAAATAACTTGTACATGATTACAGACATCAATATACTGCAAAGGAGATACTTCATTAATATTAAATACTGTATTTACAACAGAAGGCTGAGCCTTATCAGACTTAGTCAAATTAATGACAAAAGGGAGAGAAGAGCGATCAGTTTTGTTTCGATTAAGATCGATAACAAAAGGCTCAGAAGAGGTGAGCTCCCTTGAAGAAGATCGTGGATAAGTAGTACGTCCACTAACTGGAATGACTAGAGTATCTAGTCTAGCCTGAGAATGTGGAGGGGGAGTAGTACGTCCACTGACAGGAATTATCAGTGAGCCTTGTGGAGCTTGGAAAGACGGTACAGTAGTACGTCCACTGACATGAATTATCAGTGAACCTTGTGAAGCCTGAGCAGGTGATGAAGTAATACGTCCACTGACAGGAATTATCAGTGAGCCTTCTTCGGATGATCTAACAGACTGCGGAGGAGTGATACGCCCTTTTACAGGAATAACAAAAGTGCCAACTTTTGCTATTTCATCATCATTATCCATAGCTTGCAAGACTTTTGAGTATTCATCTTTGTACATGCGAGCGTCATTGAAGTAAGCTTCAACTCCTTTGAATGGATAGAGATCCGCAACTTTCTTTTGAACTTCTCCATTATCATCAACATATTTGAAACACTGATGAGAGTCGAAGGAACGACATTATGTTCATGCAAGAATGGTCTCTCCCCAACAGAGCATTGTATGAGCAACCATGATTGTCGATGATGTAAAAAGTAACTTTAGTGCGAAGATCGCCTATTTGAAATTTGAGGCGAATCTTGCCCAAAGGTTCACTTTTTCCTTGATTAAATTCCAAGATGGTAGTGATAGTGCTGGAAAGGCTATGTACAGGTATCTTCAGTGCGTCTAGCATAGCTTTTGGCATAATACTAAGAGCAGATCCTGGATCAATCAGGAGACGATCAACCTTCATAGAATCAATATATCCTGTATGATATAAAGGACGGTCATGTCGATTATCCTCTAGCAGCATATCGTCCTGCGTAAAGGTAATGTTTGGAATAAATTCCAATACATTATGGCAATGAGAAACAGGTTCTGTTTCCAATTTCTTGAGAAGAGTTAGGCAGGTTTCTGCTTGCAGCAGTGCTTCACTTAGAGTTTCTCGAGTCTCTTTAGAGAGGCGTAAGAGCTCGAAGATTGATAATTTAGCTGGGTATTGGCTAGTTGAGCTAATATATCAAAATTATAAGGCTTTTCAAGTCCTGTAGGAGATGACTTCTTCAATGGTTTATCGAAGCGGACTTGTTGTTTGCCTTTGTCAGCTGCTATTGGTTTAGAAGGAACTGTCTCAACAGGAACATTTAAAGGCTCTTCAGTAGAGACTGGTGTTGAAGCTGTAACCGGAGGGACGTCAGAAGTTTCTTCAGGAATCTCAGCATAATCTTTCAGATTATTTTTCCTGACCGTTCTAGCATGAACTTCAACTTCAGATTCTGGTTCAAGGTCTATGGAAACCATGCTGCAATTCTTTATTTTGCTCTTGGTTCTTTTATGTTTGATGAGAGCTTCATTCCAGAAACCAAGGCCAACACGAGATTGATTATGTCTCATAGTAATGGCCAAAGGTGTTCGGAGTCCCTTGCCTGAATTCAACCAGGAGCAGTGGCTAGATCATAACCCATCTTCACCATCAATTCACGAGATTGTGAACTGTATAGATGAAAGCAGGCTTGTACCTACCTTCAAATTGAGATACAGATTTTATTTCCGTAGGGAGTGAATTTCTTGCTGAGATAAAAGTAGAGGTTAGATAAAAATCGGGTGTGAAACTAGAAGTCACATTGCATGACTTAGTCTTTCCGAGCTTCTTTTTAGATGAGGAAGTCTTCCGAGGAGAAGAGGAAGACGTTTCAAACTCCGTCATTAAATCCGGGTGAATCCACATGATCTCTCCCTTCTTAGTTGTGACAGGAACAAGTCCGTCATTCTGTGCTGGTGGGATGTTTACAACTTCGAAAGTTGCTTTGGGGATAGGAACAATCCCACTTTCCACCAT
Source organism: Iris pallida (assembly GCA_029216955.1). Lineage (NCBI taxonomy): Eukaryota > Viridiplantae > Streptophyta > Magnoliopsida > Asparagales > Iridaceae > Iris > Iris pallida. The sequence goes on along the minus strand of JANAVB010030257.1, from coordinate 8,646 downwards.
TAAGGGGGAAAGTCACCGAACTGTATTGAAATTACATTTGCTGTGACTGTTTTGTCTTTGGGTGTTAATGTCACAGCTCCTGATTTAATCATCTCTTGAATCTTCCCTTTTAATACATAGCAAGACCGGATTGTATGACCCAGCATTCTATGATATGGACAGTATTTTGGATGATCTGTCTTATTGGCTTCATCAGGCTTTTTAATTTCTGGCAATTGAATCTTATTACCTTTGAGTAAGCATTCAAAGATACCCTGAACATCATCATCGTCGAAAGAATATTCTTCCTTCGGCCGAGAGATCTCTGTTGTTGATTTGTTGGAGCTGGAGTAGCTTGGGTAGTCTTTACCTCTTGACTACTGCTTTGGAGATTGACTTCAAGAGCTTCTTTCCCTTTGCGATTGTTGGGTCGAGTACTATTGCTAGCACTCTGATTTGATTCCTTGGGAGCCATTTGTACCCCCAGACCCTTGAAGGTCTCAGCACTGACCTCGGCAGCTTTGGTACTGACAATGAAAGAAGGCCAATCTTGGAACTGAGTAGACCCTGTCCACATGCTGATAATTGGTAAGAGATTCGACTTGCAAGTGTCGATGGTAACAGCATCGGGAGTTCCGAGAGGCATTTTGAGGGCTTCTCTTCTGAATCTTTCAATGAAGTCCTCGGTGGTTTCATTATTTTTCTGTTTAATTCTTATGAGGGCTGACATGGTCATGTCGTTGAGCCCTTCATAGAATCGTTCAAGAAACATTTGCTTGAAACCGGCAAATGAGGTAATGCACCCATCAGGGAGACTTCTATACCATTCATAAGCCGTTCCTTTGAGACATCCAATGAACACCCGAGTAAGGAGGGCGTCACTTGGTTGTAGTTTGATCAGTCATTACTTCAAATGATTAATGAACTGACTTGGGGAGGTTGTCCCATCGTAGAAGAGATGGTCGGAGGTTTGTATTTTGGTGGATACGATACCTGCTTCCATTCTATCGGGTAAGGTTGCTTGATACCTAACCTTTGCAAACCATCATTCTGTTTGAATGTCTCGAATTGTGTTCGGAGATTCTTTAACTCTTCAGAAACAATTCCAGAAGACTGGGGAGTTGTAACTTGTTGAGTGTAATTAGGAGGAGGGACTGCAGCATATGTACCACCCCCAGCTCCAGACTGACTTGGAGTGGGTTGTTCAGGAACATTAGATTGTACCCTCGGAATAGTAGAGGGTTCCGGGTTTGGAACAACAGGAGTATTTAATATAACTGGAGGAGCTGTCTGTTGGACTTGCTGAGTTTGATGCTGAGCTTGCATAAGAGTGTGCATAGCATTCAACATATCTGCCATAGCTCGTAACTGTTGTTCTAAGGAAGAAATCCTTTGTTCGTGAGCTTCGGTGCTAGTTGAAGGTTCATGATCGCCCTCTGCCATGTAAGTGGTAATCATTCGAGGAATAGATGATGAAACAGTCTGTTCTGAATCATCACTGTGTGAATCAGTATCTTTTCCAGGGCTTTTTACGGAGTCAATACTGGAAAATTGGACTCTCCAAGGAAGTCTTCTGTGATCTCCGGATTACCCTTGGATGAGAAGAAGAGAGGCTCTGGTCAAGGCTCCGGTCCTGGACCGGGTGCCGAGATAAACACCATCTTCAGAGTCTGATATAGCATCAGACCGTACGCTACCCCCAATATTTCTGGAGGTCATGTTGACAGAAGCATAAAGAGGTTCATCTTCATCCAACATTGGTTCATATTGAATCCGTTCGAAAACAGATTGTCTTTTTGGTGAACAACAACATTGAATTACAACTCGAGGTTGGAAGTTGCAACCATGCTTTTCATGGCAAATATGAGCATATCATAGCCTGATGGAGTGTCAATTCTCTGTTTATTTTGCAAATATTCCCGGAGATCTGCAGGAACAGATTGGGAAGTACTTGAAGATAGTTTCTGTGTAGAAACTTGTCTTTTGTTCTTCTGTCTTCTTGGTTCCTGAGTGTATAAAGACTGATTAATTTGAGCCACATAGTTCTTGGCATATTCTGCATCAGGGTCTAATATACTTGTCTCAGTGGAACCGAACCGATTCTGATTAAGCTTGTTACGAAGATCCGTAGGAGATTTGACTTTGATATCAGTCTTGGATACTTGTAATTTGCCTTTCTCAGACCGAGAATTTTGAGAGAAGGAAGATGAGTATTATTCCGACTAGGAGTCGGTAATAATCCATCTTTGGAGGAATTAGCCAAAAGGCGTTTTCTATTGTTTGATCTAGTAAGAGTACTAGTCAAATTAACTCCAGAGGTAAAGACCTTAGGAGTAGAGGAGTTGACTAAAGAGTCTTTCTCCTTGGTTGGCACAAGATGTGCAAGTTGAGGGGAATCATTTGTATGTTCTGTGGAAGAGAACCCCCAGCCTGATTTTGAGAAACAGTCAAAGGACTATATCTGTTAGCATACGCTGACTTCAGTTTGGACTTCTGGTCATACGCTGCCTTTTTATTAGCATACGCTGGCTTTGGCTTAGCGTACGCTGCCTGATGTTGGCTTTTGTACGCTGCCTTTGCCGTACACTGCCCTTTGAATGCCATACGCTCAGAGTCATCAATGGCTAAAGAGCCGACTGCTGTCGTAAGAATAGAGGGAGAAGGGACGTTGACATGTTCAGAGATGGTTTTCCTTGTACACGCTGACTTGGTTAAAGAACCAACTTTGTCAGTGTGACTAGGAGAAGCCACTGTTGCCGTGTTCCGAGAAGCCGAAGTGTGCTTCATGGAAGTTGAAGACGTGTTCTTGTCAACATGAGAAGTGATAGAAGCGTCTCGGACTGCTGCAGAAGACTTAGGGACATAGACGAGCGTCCCTTCTTCTTGGCAGCAGGAAGAGCGGAGGAAGCAGTGCGGCCCTCCTTCGCCTTGAGCATTTCTTCATAAGCCGATTGGTCGAATTGTACAACCATCGTCTTCTTCGTCAAGCCGATCGACGAAGTATCGCATTGAGTTGTTGCTATCTCATTGGAGGAGACAGCTTTCCCCAGCAGAGTCGCCAATTTTGTTTTCCATAATAAATTCACTTTATTTATTTTGTATCTGAGAAAATTACAACTGTAGGAATCTAATCTAGAAGACGATTACTTTATCCCTTGGACGATGCGATGAAGAATACTCGAACTTTGAAGAACTTGGACAGCAACTGGGCAATCTCTCTGTTCTCTCTGAAATTGACTGTAGTGTCTGATGAAGATGAAGAAACTCTTTTTTTTATAGAGTTCAGGATAACTGTCCTTAAGCATACGCTCAGGTAGTTACTTGACGTGTGCATAACTGCAGGGACGCGTGGCTAATTCTGATGGAGACACATTAGCGTGCGGTTGAAAGTAGTGGAGCATGTTCAGGAGAGATTGATGGCATGGATGCCACGTTGCATAACTTCTAGAGAAATGGATAATTGGTACAGGACACGTGAGAACGTGTGTTGACTGTAATCCTGGATATGGTTGCTGTAATACGCTGCCCTCGTTGAAGGAGAGTTATACGCTGACTTGGATGATGTAGAAACAAATAAAGCTGATACGCTTACTGGAGAAGAAAGGAGTCGTACGCTCACTTGATGAGGAAGGAGTCGTATAGACTTTATACGCTCACTGAAGAAGGAAGGAGTCGTATAGACTTCATACGCTCACTGAAGAAGGAAGGAGTCGTATAGACTTCATACGCTCACTGAAGAAATGGCCACGTGGCCATCATCAATCTTCTCTGATACGCCATATCTTCAAAATAACTGTCAAAAGATTTTTTCGAGCGTCGTGACTGCAGATATGACGGCTGACAGACTGTCAAAACTGACAGTAATAATGGCTTTTACATTTATGAGACATGCTGAGCTGTCCTCGCAAAAGACAAACCGGCTCTTTGAAAACCTATACGACGGCTAGTCTTCATTGGACAGCTGTCTTTGCACAAAAGACGACGTGTCAGATTCATCCTTTATTAAATATATGCCGTACTGTCATCCCAGAAAATAATAAAAATTCACTGAGCGTATGGCCTGTAGATGAGCGTATGGCCTTGACTGAGCATATGGCTTTGAGTATATGGCTTGGACTGAGTCTTATGTCAGCGTGTCATAATTTTCACACCCTACAGTTGGTGGAGGTAATAAATGAGAGGAAGTAAATGAGAGGAGAGAGAATGAGTTTATATATAGATCTTGGACCCATGGATTCATGATGAACCATTGGTGAACCAAGAATAGGTTACCCAAATGACCAAAACTGTAGGCCCAAATGCAGAAAATAAATTAGGAAATAATATTTTGTCGAATATTTTTGGGAAATACATGAAGAAATACTGCATAATAAATATAGTAAAATACAAGGTAAATACAATTTATCGGTTTACGTATTAAAATACGTATTCCAGGATCGGGGAGTGACATCTCTACCCTTCTTAGAAAAATTCCGTCCTCGAATTCTAGCCAAGACAGGATAGTAAAATCAGGGCAAGCAAGGCACAATCATATATAAGTTAACTATCATAGCAGTTATTATCATACATCACAAAGTGCAAAACAAGCAGGTACAGATAAGCATGGAATCGTGTCAATAAGGTGCAAAAATATACCTTATCAGTCAAACAAATACGGATACCGAGATCTGATCTCGTCCTCGCGCTCCCAGGTTGACTCTCCCGGAGAGTATGGTTCCAAGAAACACGGACAAGGCTTATCGTCCGATTCTTGAGTACCTTCTCTCGTCGGTCTAAAATAGATACGGGTTGTTCCTCGTAAGTTAGGTCGGTACCAACGACTAACTCAGAATGATCGAGGACATGACTCGGATCCGGGACATACCCACGTAATTGGGATACATGAAATACATCATGTATGCCAGTTAACGAAGGCGGAAGGACAAGTCGATAAGCCACATCGCCTACCCGAGCGAGAATCTTAAAAGGACCAACGTATCTTGGACTAAGCTTTCCTCGGGTTCCAAATCTGATGAACCCCGAGTAGGCGAAATCCGCAGAAACACTTGGTCGCCAACTCTGAACTCTAGGGCCTACGATGCTGATCTGCCCAATGACGATGTCGGTCATGTGCAACTCGAAGGCGCTCTCTGACCAACTTAACTATCTCCACAGTCTGCGTGATCATCTCTGGCCCCAGCAACTTCCGTTCTCCGACGTCATCCCATGCCAAAGGGGACCTGCACTTCCTTCCGTACAATGCTTCGAACGGGGCCATCTGAATTCTAGCCTGATAGCTGTTATAGGAGAACACCACTAGATGAAGGTGATCCTCCCAAGATCCGCCAAAATCCAAGGTACACGCCCGTAGCATATCTTCTAACGTGTGAATGGTTCTTTCTGATTGCCGTCAGTTTGTGGATGATAAGCAGTACTGAATCTTAACTTGGTTCCCAAACTTTGGTGTAAGCTCCGCCAAAAATGGGAAGTAAACCGCGTATCCCGATCTGATACTATACTAACTGGAACACCGTGCTGCCTTACTATCTGCTTCATGTATATTTCTGCTAATGCTCAGTAGTCTACCCAACTCGGAAGGGAAGAAATGAGCGACCTTCGTGAGTCGATCTACTATTACCCAGACTGCATTCTTACCAGTCGGGGATCTAGGTAAACGGTCACAAAGTCCATCGTGATGTGCTCCCATTTCCATTCTGGGATAGGAAGCGGCTGTAGCAACCCTGCTGGTCTCTGCTGCTCGGCTTTCACCTGCTGACATACCAGACACTTGGATACAAATCTCGCTATCTCTCTTTTCATGTCATTCCACCAAAAGTACTGCCTGATATCTCGATACATCTTCGTTCCTCCTGGATGAATGGAGTAAATAGAACTATGAGCTTCGGACATACTTCTTGCCGAAGGTCTCCATCGGTACACAGAGTCTGTTTCCAAACCTGAGCGTACCATCTTCATGAATCACTAACTCCTTCCTACGGCCTGATTCACACTCCGACCGCAACTTCTGAATCTGTGAATCTCCTGCTTGTGCTGCCCTTATCCTCTCTACTAAGGTTGACTGAATCTGCATACTGGTCATTCTTCCTACATCCCTTGGCAAAACTACTTCGATTCCCATACTCTGAAGGTCTTCTAAAATATGCTTCTGCGAGGTCAGATAAAGGCACTGTCTCTCCTACTCAGTGCATCTGCAACTACATTCGCCTTGCCTGGATGATACTGAAGATCTAAGTCAAAATCCTTCAGTAGTTCTAACCATCTTCTTTGCCTCATGTTCAAATCTCGCTGCGTGAACACGTATTTCAAACTCTTATGATCAGTATAGATCTCTACCCGATCCCCGTACAAATAATGCCTCCACAACTTGAGTGAAAACACCACAGCTGCTAATCCAAATCGTGAGTCGGGTAATTCTTCTCATGGTCTCGAAGCTGTCGAGACGCATATGCTATCACCTTTCCGTGCTGCATCAAAACATCCAAGACCCTTCCCAGATGCGTCACAATATACTGTAAAGCCTCCGCTCCTACTGGAAGCATCAAGATCGGGGCTGAGATCAACCTCTTCTTCAATTCTTCAAATGATGCCTGACAGCTAGCTGACCAAACAAACTCTACGTCCTTGTGCGTCAAACGCGTTAAGGGCGCAGAGATCTTGGCAAAGTCCGCCACGAACCTTCTGTAGTAACCAGCTAACCCTAAGAAACTTCGCACATTGGCCAATGCTCTACGGCCTCAATCTTCTTCGGACCTACTGACACTCCTGCCCCAGAAATTATATGCCCCAGGAACGAAATGTGATCAAACCAGAATTCACACTTGTCGAGCTTCGCATAAAGTTGATGCTCCCTCAATGTCTGTAAGACAGTCCTAAGATGTTTCTCATGCTCCTCTTCACTGCTGGAATAGACAAGAATGTCATCTATGAACACCACCACAAATTTATCCAAGTACGGCAGAAATGCGGTTCATTAAATCCATGAATACTGTGGGGCGTTGGTTAGTCCAAAGGGCATTACTAAAACTCATAATGCCCGTATCTAGATCTGAATGCTGTCTTCGGTATGTCTTGCTCCCGGACTCTTACTTGATAGTATCCTGACCGAAGATCGATCTTGGAAAAGACGCTGGCCTTGCTCAACTGGTCAAACAGGTCATCAATCCTTGGTAGCGGGTACTTATTCTTCACTGTTACTGCATTCAGCTTGCGATAGTCGATGCACATCCTCGTCGACCCATCCTTCTTGGGAACTAGAATCACTGGCACGACCCAGGGCGATTTACTGCCTCGGATGAATCCTTAGACTTCAACTCTTCTTCATGTTATACAACTTATCCTGTTCTGACGGCGACATTCTGTAAACTCTGTCTGCAATAGGCCTCGTTCCAGGGTTCAACTCAATGCTAATTCTACCTCTCTGACTGGGGGTATCCCTGGGAGCTCATCAGGGAAGACGTCGAGAAAATCTTCGACCACTCTCGGAATCTGTCCTGGCTCTGACACTGCTGCTGAGATACGCCTCCGGCCTGATTCTTCAAGGTTCGAGTAAAGATGAACTGCTCCATCCCAGGAACGCTGAATATGACCCTACCTCTTCTACAATCAATTGTCGCACTGTCTCTCAACCAGTCCATGCCAAGAACAACATCAAAATTCCCTATAGGGAATTCAATCAATGATGCGGGCAATAAATGCCCACACACCTCTACCGGACATGAAAAGCGCACCCTGCTAACTTCTACGAGCCCATTGCCGGTGAGTATCCATCCTCTCCGACAATGTCAAACTCTAATCTAATCCGTGTAGCATATTGTGCAGAGATGAATGAATGAGTACCTGAATCAACAATGCTACAGCGGAAAATGAGGTGACGAGAATTTTACCTGCCACCACGTCACTAGACGCGAGAGCCTCTCCCAAGGTCAATGTGAGAGCCTGGCCCCGTGGAGCCCCTTGTTGCGGCCTTCCTCGACCATGCTGTTGCTGCCTCTGAGGGCCTTCGGCTTCCTGTGCCTGGCGGAACATCTGAGCCTGCGTTGGTAGTCGCTGGGCTAGGGGCCTTACTGCTAATACTGGCCCTCCACTCGGGGTTGCCACTGGAGCTGGCAATGCTGGAAACTGCTGAGCTGGCCCTCCTGGCCTCTGTATCATAGGACAAGTGGAAATACGGTGGTCTGAACTACCACACCTCAAGCATAAGCCATTCGCTGACCGGCACACCTCCCTCGTGTGCCCTGCTTCCCATAGAATGTACAGCCCTGGGGTGCTCCCTGACGCTGTTGCTGGTTTCTCGGCTGCTGATGCCGAACTGGCGCTGTATTAGTTGACACGGCCGTCCTCCGCGGTGCTCCTGCATCATGAATACGTACACCGGGTGCTGGTGCCGATGTTCGCTGCATTCCTCTCCTCCAACCTGGGAATGAGATCTCTTCTGACCTCCTGCCCGATGCCAACCTCTGCTGGGTAAGCTCGTGCCTCCGGGCTGCCGTCAAGACAGCGTCAAACGTCTGGTAGTCGTGTCCCTCCACAAGCTGTATAGTTCCAAATGAAGTCCCTGCTGGAACCTCATAGCTTTCTCTGGCTCCGTTGCCACCATTGCTGGTGCGAAACGGCACAATCTGCAGAACTCTGCTGCATACCCATCTACGGTCTTGCCTGCTTGCTTGA